>CM051241.1:127919888-128314888 GCA_027917425.1 Gastrophryne carolinensis | reverse complement strand
GCACCCTTGCGGGCGCTGTGTGTTTACAGTGTTAAATATATTGCAATTCCGGTGCTCCCAGCTGGAGCTAGGGGTCACTAGCGCAGAGGCTTTGAAAAGCCCTATACAGCGCCCAGCGCACGGCTAGGAGCACTTGAGCGCAGAGCGCCAACTGAAGACGCAGTGTGGGCGCAGAGAACGTCTCGCAAGAGACACTCATCTTGCCCCCGCAAGGCTGCCATTTTTCAGGGTCCACAAAAGCAGCTGACTTTATAAAGGGTCCACACATTGAAACATACATTAATGAGTCATCATCTGCTGCTAAGGCCCTTGTTTAACAAGGGATAGCGCCAGGTAGCGACTGGTGAGCGGCCGGTAATGACCGGCCCCGCCACGAGAACGCCGGCTCCCCACCACAATCACACATTTATCAAGCCAATCCTGCTTAGCGACTGAGAGAGCGCCATATAGCGACTCATTCATCATTATTCCAGCCTCAGCCCACAGCGCCAGTGTCCGACCTTGAACAGCAACAGGTATGACCTCTCGCTACCTGGCGCTCTCCAATGCATTTCAATGGAACAATCTTTAAATATTTATAATTAATTGGTATTTATGTGCAGAATTGATATTACAGGTCTGATATATTCATATTACAAAATTATTTTAAAAACTTGTTTTTTTTTGGTTTCCAAAAATATGGTTGTTTGGGGGTTAAAAAACTACTTTTAACACATCGCCGCCAGCGCTCTGGGGTGTAAACATGCATTTCACAGTGCGAGAATTTTTTGAGCGTGATTTTTTAATGAATATGGTGGGAGCCGGTCGCTATGGCCAGTCGCTATCATGCGCTCCCATACAGCGCGGAACCTGTCAAATAGCGACTCCTCACCCAATATTCAACATTACGGCACACCGACTGAGTCGCTATCAACTACCGAACAACGGCCAAGCACAGCGACTACTAGCGGGTGCTGTGAAAATACCGCTACAGTCGCTCAACTGTCGCTGCCTGCCGCTATTAATGAATCGGCCTCCTCTAAATGCAGAAAAGAACAGAGCAACAAGTGTTCAGTTGATCTGAAACTGGACCAACACCCATTTTACAAAACATGGTCCGCTGCAGGGGGGGGGGTCCAATTTGCGGGGGGGGGGTCCGATTTGCGGGGGGGGGCGATTTGCAGGGGGGGGTCCGATTTGCGGGGGGGGGGGTCCGATTTGTGGGGGGGGGTCTGATTTGCGGGGGGGGGTCCGAATTGCGGGGGGGGTCCGATTTGCAGGGGGGGTCTGATTTGCGGGGCCCCCCGTGATCGAGTTCTGTAAAGCCTGCAAACCTAAACTGACAACTCACTCCCCTGGGGAAATGCAGCCATGCGATTGGCCGATTGGCCGGCGACTGTTACCTATCTCCCGTAGTTTGCTCATGAAGCAACAGAAAAAGAGAATATAACCTGAAGCAATGTCCTTTTCACTCCAAACCCAAAATGTAAAAAAAAAAAAAGATATTTACCATACCTACCAACTTTTCAGGGTGGGAAAGAGGGACAATTGTTAAATTAAGCCACGCCCCCTTATTGATTGATGGATAGGCGATAGGGTGTAATAGTTACAACAATAAAAACAATTTGAATAGGCAAATTAATCATTAATTGATGCAGATCTACATTTTAAACTTCAAAAAAGGACAGAGAAGAACAACGAGGGACATGGACTCAAAAGAGGGACAGTCCCTGCAAATCAGGGACAGTTGGGAGGTATGGTATTAACCTATAAAATGGGACGGAAACAGATCCGTTGGCTTTAAAGATTTAGGCCCCTATTTATCAAGGGCTAGCACCAGGTAGTGTCTGACTAGCGCCAGGTATCGCCAGCTATCGGCGGCTACCGACTCCAGAACGCCAGGCGGCGGACACAATCACGCATTTATCATGCTAAATAAGGTTAGCGCCGGCGAGAGCGTCAGCTAGCGCGGGATTCATCATGTAGCGGACTGCAACGAACAGCGCCGCTGCTAATCCCATCACAGCGACAGGTATGACCTCTCGCTACCTGGCGCTCTCCAATGCATTTCAATGGAGCAATCTTTAAATATTCATAATTAATTGTTATTAATGTTTTTTTTTTTTTTTTTTTTTTAAATGTCAAAAATTCTGTGACCACTTCTGCAATGTTATATCTTTTTTTAAGGAAAAAAAAAAAAAAAAAAAATTTGTGCAGAATTGATATTACAGGTCTGATATTCATGTATTCATATTACAAAATGTTTAGAAAAACTTGTTTAATTTTTTAATCAAAAAATATGGTTGTTTGGGGGGTTAAAAACTACTTTTAAGCCATCGCCGCCAGCGCTCTGGGGTTTAAACAAGCATTTCACAGCGCGAGAATTTTTGGAGCGTGATTTGTTAATGAATATGCTGGGAGCCGTTCGCTATGACCATTCGCTGTCAGGCGCACCCATACAACGCGGAACCTGTGAAACAGCGACTCCTAACCCCGTATTCAACATTACCGCACACCGACTGAGTCGCTGTCAACAACCAAACAACGGCCAAGCACAGCGAATACTAGCGGGCGCTGTGAAAATCACGCTACTGGCGCTCATCTGTCGCTACCTGGCGCTATTACTGAATCGGCCTCCCCTATTAAGCGAATTAAGTTGTCACATTGCTCTAGTAAAACTTTCAAAAAGTTTATAAAAGTTTGATTAATGCCCCTTTTTTCAATCACAACTTAATTTAACTCTTTGATTTCTTTAATCACACTGTCACTTTAAGTTACTCCTTATTCTGAAACATAGCAAGAATGGGGTTCTTAATTTACGGAGATTTATTAAAGGAAGTTTATTGAATCGGGGATACTGAAATAAAAGAGGCAAATTGCTGAAAAGAAATCACCAGCCTGGACTTTGCACAGCATAGGATGACGCTATATACATTATTATTATTATTATTGTTTATTTATATAGCGCCATCAACTTCCGTAGCGCTTTACAAGGTACATCAACAATAATAATATACTACTGGTTGTTTCAGCCCTAGACAAACCCATTTTAGTCTTAAATTGAAGCCCCCTAATCCCCGTGGCTAATGCTTGTGGAGATGGGGATCTAACGCCATTCTTGGAATAACACATTATTCTGAGCCCACCCGTGTTTCCGAGTGACCGGCCGGGTACAGCTGCTGCCATGAAAGACGCAGGAATCTAACAGGTCAATTCCTATGGGGTGCGCTACTTATTCCATTTAACATGTGCTCATACCTCAGTAAATGCAATCACTAGTTTGGGAGTGGGTCCCGGTCCCGGTTGCGATCCCTCTTTTTGATGAGTGTTTCTGACATGCTGTTATTCTGATGTGCTGGGCACAGGTAGTATCTGATTGTTATTGTGCTGGCACTTGTATATTGCGGTTTTTTGGTTTCTGTATTTCTTGTTATATCGAATAGTTATTATGGGGTGGGATTTATAGTTAGTAGGTATCACTATTGCAGAGTTTGGTGATCGTTCAACATGTTTACAGCAATACACATTTTTTAGCACTAAGGGCCTTATTTATCAAGGGCTAGCGCCAGGTAGTGTCTGACGAGCGCCAGGTACCGCCAGCTAACGGCGGCTACCGACTCAAGTACGCCCGGCGGCGGTCACAATGACGCATTTATCACGCTAAATGAGGCTAGCGCCGGCAAGAGTGACAGCTAGCGCGGGATTCATCATGTAGCCGACTGCAACGAACAGCGCCGCTACTAATCCCATCACAGCGCCAGGTATGACCTGGCGCTCCCTGGCGCTCTCCAATGCATTTCAATGGAGCAATCTTTAATTAATCATAATGAATTGCTATTAATGTTTTTTTTTTTTTATGTCAAAAATTCTGTGACCACTTCTGCAATGTTAGGATTTTTTTTTAAGGTAAAAAAAAAAAAAAAAAAATTTGTGCAGAATTGATATTACCGGTCTGATATTAATGTATTCATATTACAAAATGTTTATAAAAACTTGTATAATTTTACTATCAAAAAATATGGTTGTTTGGGGGTTAAAAACTATTTTACATCCATCGCCGCCAGCGCACTGGGGTTTAAACAAGGAATTCTCAGCGCGAAAAAATTCGGAGCGTGATTTGTTAATGAATCTGCAGCAAGCCGTTCGCTCTGGCCATTCGCTGTCAGGCGCACCCATACAACGCGGAACCTGTGAAACAGCGACTCCTAACCCCGTATTCATTACCGCACACCGACTGAGTCGCTGTCAACAAGCAAACCCCGGCCAAGCACAGCGAATACTGGCTGGCGCTGTGAAAATCACGCTACTGGCGCTCATCTGTCGCTACCTGGCGCTATTAATGAATCGGCCTCTAAGCACTTTTTGAGCAAAAAAAATGTTTTTTTGTTTTTTGTACATTCTTTGGTATAATATTCATTGTTTAAGGGGTGTTTTTTGGGATTATTCATGTGGGGTATTCACAATAGAGTTGTTTTTTATTGGTGATAATATGTGATAAGGTTTTGTTTAATAGGGGGATATGGTTTAGGTCCTCTTTAAGCAGTTTTTGAGCATAACATTTTTTTTTGTACATTTATTGGTATAATATTCATTGTTTAAGGGGTGGTTTTTGGATCATTCATGTGGGGTATTCACAATAGAGTTGTTTCTCATTGGTGATAATATGTGATAAGGTTTTGTATAATAGGGGGATATGGTTTAGGTCCTCTTTAAGTGCCGGCACAAATACTTAAGTATGTATATGTAGAGAGATTTCCTCTCCCTGCACAATACAGACTTGTATTTTAATAGAATTTGATTAGTTCACAGCATTGGAACAGAGACGCACACTATGGCCCTTATTTAACAAGGGATAGCGCCAGGTAGCGACTGGTGAGCGAACGGTAATGACGGTCACCGCCACGAGAACGCCGGCTCCCCACCACAATCACACATTTATCAAGCCAATCCTGCTTAGCGACTGAGATAGCGCCAGATAGCGACTCATTCATCATTATTCCAGCCTCAGCCCACAGCGCCAGCGTCCGACCTTGAACAGCGACAGGTATGACCTCTCGCTACCTGGCGCTCTCCAATGCATTTCAATGGAACAATCTTTAAATATTCATAATTAATTCATATTAATGTTTTTTTTTTTTTTTTTTTTTTTTAAATGTGAAAAATTCTGTGACCACTTCTGCCATGTTAGATATTTTTTTAAGGTAAAAAAAAAAAAAAACTTTGTGCAGAATTGATATCACAGGTCTGATATTAATGTATTCATATTACAAAATGTAATTAACAACTTGTTTGTTTTGGTTTCCAAAAATATGGTGGTTTGGGGGTTAAAAAACTACTTTTAACCCATCGCCGCCAGCGCTCTGGGGTTTAAACATGCATTTCACAGCGCGAGAATTTTTTGAGCGTGATTTGTTAATGAATATGGTGGGAGCTGGTCGCTATGGCCAGTCGCTATCATGCGCTTCCATACAGCGCGGAACCTGTCAAATAGCGACTCCTCACCCAATATTCAACATTACGGCAAACCGACTGAGTCGCTATCAACTACCGAACAACGGGCAAGCACAGCGACTACTAGCGGGCGCTGTGAAAATACCGCTACAGTCGCTCAACTGTCGCTACCTGCCGCTATTAATGAATCGGCCTCCCCGTATATATCCCATTAGTGGGAGTTTTGAGATATTTTGATGATATGATAGGGGATTAGCATCACTGTTTTTAAATGTCTTGTGCTTTGTGTATTTGTATGTAAGTGTTTTTATGAAATTTCATGTGTAAATAAAAGTGATATATTTTTGAGGATATAGGTTTGTGAATATTTTTTGGTGAGGAAGGTGAGGAATCTAACAGTTCATTAAACGTAATGTGATTGTGTGACCCCCCCCCCCATGCCCGCGCTCCCTATCCATGCCAGGTCTGAATGTCAGCTGAAGGTCGCCCATCAAAGTCCAGAGCAACATGCTCCTCTGCCGACTCCTAAATCCATGCATCTCAAAGCCAATATTCCTCCTGATTATAATTCCTTAGTAAATCCCAGATCTCCTCCCCGCTCGTCCCATGTACCTGTTTTCTTAACAGGCTCGGGCATCCTCGCTCTTCCACAGAAAGAGGTCGCACGAAGAAGCTGTACCAAACCAGTCTGCAGCTGAGCCTGGAATGAAGCTGCCAGGGATGTACAGACCCCCTTTAAAAAAAAGGAAGATAGGGAGAAACCCGGAGCGCTCCACCCCCCCCCTCCCCACCAACACACTCTCCCCTGTTGTCACGCAGTCCTGTCACCTTCTCTGCTACAGACCTCACTTGACAGGATATATCAGCTGGGATATATATAGCCAACAGCCAGAGCCTTGATGTTTGCCCTCTGGCCTCCCCCTCCCCTACCACCATGGTTGTCCAAAGACTGGGCCTATGTGCCAGTCATTGTCCTGACTGAGACGGGCATCTAAATAACCCCAAGCCTTGCCTCTTATCACCATAAATGTGGGCCTTTCATCTTTATGGAGCCTGCTGAAAGCTCCTGTCACTTGCAGTTGACCTTTGCCCTTATTCATCAAGCGATAGCGCCAGGTAGTGTCTGACGAGCGCCAGGTCCCGCCAGCTAACGGCGGCTACCGACTCCAGAACGCCCGGCGTCGGCCGCAATGACGCATTTTTTAGCACTAAGGGCCTTATTTATCAAGGGCTAGCGCCAGGTAGTGTCTGACGAGCGCCAGGTCCCGCCAGCTAACGGCGGCTACCGACTCAAGTACGCCCGGCGTCGGCCACAATGACGCATTTATCACGCTAAATGAGGCTAGCGCCGGCGAGAGCGACAGCTAGCGCGGGATTCATCATGTAGCCAACTGCAACGAACAGCGCCGCTGCTAATCCCATCACAGCGACAGGTATGACCTGGCGCTCCCTGGTGATGTCCAATGCATTTCAATGGAGCAATCTTTAATTAATCATAATTAATTGCTATTAATGTTTTTTTTTAATGTCAAAAATTCTGTGACCACTTCTGCAATGTTAGGATTTTTTTTTAAGGTAAAAAAAAAAAAAAAATGATTTTGTGCAGAATTGATATTACAGGTCTGATATTAATGTATTCATATTACAAAATGTTTAGAAAAACTTGTATAATTTTACAATCAAAAAATATGGTTGTTTGGGGGTTAAAAACTATTTTAAATCCAATCGCCGCCAGCGCTCTGGGGTTTAAACAAGGGATTCACAGCGCGAAAAAATTCGGAGCGTGATTTGTTAATGAATCTGCAGCAAGCTGTTCGCTCTGGCCATTCGTTGTCAGGCGCACCCATACAACGCGGAACCTGTGAAACAGCGACCCCCCAGCCCGTATTCAACATTACCGCACACCGACTGAGTCGCTGTCAACAAGCAAACCCCGGCCAAGCACAGCGAATACTAGCTGGCGCTGTGAAAATCACGCTACTGGCGCTCATCTGTCGCTACCTGGCGCTATTAATGAATCGGCCTCCCCGTGCACCTATATGACACATACAGTATACAGCACACATGGCTGTCTGAGAAAATAAGGCAGGAGAAGTATCCTTTCCATTATGTCGGATATACAGGTATCGATGTTATTCCAACTCCACTACTTGATAAAGTTGGGGTTTATTCATGAAGGGATAGCGCCAGGTAGTGCCTTGTAAGCGGCAGGTAGCGGCAGGGGAACGCCGCCACGGCGCGCAATACCACATTTATGAAGCCGATTATGGTGAGCGACTGGAACAACGCCATGTAGCATCTGATTCATCATTATCCCAGGCTCAGCGTACAGCGCCGGCATTCAGGCTTGCAGAGCGCCACGTCTTACCTGTCGCTACCTGGCGCTCTCCCATACATTCAATGGACGATCCTTAAATCCTTTCCTGATCCCATTTTTTTTTTAAAACTCTAATCTTTCTGACATGTATCCTGGCCTAGAAAATGATATTTTTTAAAACTTTTTGGATTAATAATATTTTTATGCAGAATTGTCCTTACATGTCTGGTATTAAAGTTTTCATGTTACAATGTAATAACAATGTCATTCCATATGTTTTCGCTTTGTTACTAGTGGATACATGTTCAAAAACAGACTTTAATCACACAGCTTCTGGCATTGTGGGCTACAACGACCCGATTTTGAGCGCCGGAACCGTGTGAGGCTTTTTTTTTATGAATATAGGCCCTTATTTATGAAGGAATAGCGACAGGTAGCGACTGGTGAGCGGCCGGTAATGACGGGCCCCGCCACGAGTACGCCGGCTCCCCACCACAATCACATATTTATCAAGCCAATCCTGCTTAGCGACTGAGATAGCGCCAGATAGCCACTTATTCATCATTATTCCAGCCTCAGCCCACAGCGCCAGCGTCCGACCTTGAACTGCGACAGGTATGACCTCTCGCTACCTGGCGCTCTCCAATGCATTTCAATGGAACAATCTTTAAATATTCATAAATAATTGTTATTAATGTTTTTTTTTTTTTTTTTTTAAATGTGAAAAATTCTGTGACCACTTCTGCCATTTTAGATATTTTTTTAAGGAAAAAAAAAAAATAACTTTGTGCAGAATTGATATTACAGGTCTGATATTAATGTATTCATATTACTAAATTCTTTTTAATTTTTTTTTTTTTTTTGGTTTCCAAAAATATGGTGGTTTGGGGGTTAAAAAACTACTTTTAACACATCGCCGCCAGCGCTCTGGGGTTTAAACATGCATTTCACAGCGCGAGAATTTTTTGAGCGTGATTTTTTGATGAATGTGGTGGGAGCCGGTCGCTCTGACCAGTCGCTATCATGCGCACCCATACAGCGCGGAACCTGTCAAATAGTGACTCGTCACCCCGTATTCAACATTACTGCACACCGACTGAGTCGCTATCAACAACCGAACAATGGGCAAGCACAGCGACTACTAGCGGGCGCTGTGAAAATACTGCTACAGTCGCTCAACTGTCGCTACCTGGTGCTATTAATAAATCAGCGTCCCCGTGTGAGTCGGTTGCACTGAGCTGGCGCTACCGTCCACCCACGTGCAGAGCTGTACTGGTGTTAGAGCGACTCACACAATATATTCATCAATGCCGGCCAGCGACTGAGACGCTCTGAAACAGCGCACCATGGCTTAGCACCTTGACTAGTAGCGGTCGCTCTCAATGCCTCGCTACAGACGCTCATCTGTCGGTACCTGGCGCTAGTAATGAATCAGCCTGACTGTATCACATCTGCACACTACCAAAGTAATGTCATAGAAACATAGAAGGTTTATAGCAGAACAGACGTATGGTCTAATATGGGTGGTCATCTGGGTGTATGCACGAGGCCACGTGAGGCAGACACCTCAGTTGGCACTGCAGGAGGCACAGCAATTGGTGATTTTTTTTTATTTTTGTTTTTACTATCCCCCTGTCATGTTTTTACAGTCAAAAATTGGTGGACCAGTGGCTGTGGCCACTACTCCCACTGTGAGTTGGCACCACTCACATCATAGGAAGGTGGCAGGCATAGAGGGGAGTGCAGCGGCAAATCCTATAGGTTCTATAGTTTAGTTAAAGTTAAAGTTAGTAAAGGGGATTATTGCTCACCCTGTATGCTTATATGGTGATGCGAAAAGCCTCTTCTCACCAAGACTATGGGCCTTATTTATCAAGGGATAGCGCCAGGTAGTGTCTGACTAGCGCCAGGTAGCGCCAGCTATCGGCGGCTACCGACTCCAGAACGCCAGGCGGCAGTCACAATCACACATTTATCACGCTAAATGAGGCTAGCGCCGGCGAGAGCGTCAGCTAGCGCGGGATTCATCATGTTGCAGACTTCAGCGAACAGCACCGCTGCTAATCCCATCACAGCGACAGGTATGACCTCTCGCTACCTGGCGCTCTCCAATGCATTTCAATGGAGCAATTTTTAAATATTCATAATTAATTGATATTAATGTTTTTGTTTTTTTTTTAAATGTCAAAAATTCGGTGACCACTTCTGCCATGTTAGATCTTTTTTTTAAGGTAAAAAAAAAAAAAAAAAAAATGTGTGCAGAATTGATATTACAGGTCTGATATTAATGTATTCATATTACAAAATGTTTATAAAAACTTGTTTATTATTTTTTTCAAAAAATAAGGTTGTTTGGGGGTTAAAAAACTAACACATCGCCGCCAGCGCTCTGGGGTTTAAACAAGCATTTTACAGCGCGAGAATTTTTTGAGCGTGATTTGTTAATGAATATGCTGGGAGCCGTTCGCTCTGGCCATTCGCTGTCAGGCGCACCCATACAGCGCGGAACCTGTGAAACAGCGACTCCTAACCCCGTATTCAACATTACCGCACACCGACTGAGTCGCTGTCAACAACCGAACAACGGCCAAGCACAGCGAATACTAGCCGGCGCTGTGAAAATCACGCTACTGTCGCTCATCTGTCGCTACCTGGCGCTATTAATAAATCGGCCTCCCCATAGAAAGGTCCAATCTTTATTTCCATCCAATAAAAACAGCAGTATTCATAGCACAAGAGGTTAAAAATAACGTGCTTTGGAAGTGGGCCGCATCCTGAATCATATACAATATAATCCTTGCACAGCTAAATATATACAAATACATAAACGTAACCATAAGATAATTATCAATTAATCATAAACCAATAGGTAGAGAGCCATAGTTGTATATTCAAACTTATTTATACCCATTGGTTACTCATATTACCAATTAATAATTGGTACATACAACCCGATATTTGGAACATACAGCCCTTTGTGTATGTCTTAAATTCTATATACCCATTGGTTACTCTTAAAGTGGACCAGCACCCAGGATTTTCACTATCCTGGGTTTTGGTCCACTTCCGCGGGGCACCCCGATCCTGCTTGAAACCCCCCAGATCGCCCTAAAAAACTCACCTCACCCCGCTCCTACGCGAGCGCTCGTCCAATCAGAGTGCTCAGAGCGGCTGTGGTATGTACGGACTAGCGACGGGCAACCACAGCGGCTCTGAGCACGCTGGAGGCCGCGTCTCGCACTTCCCTTTCCCGTTTGTGATTGGCCGGCGCGGGTGCGCGCCCTACTAGAGAGAAGCGCGAGATGCGGCTGCGGCTCGCGCATGCGCCGTTGGAACGGGGGGATAAGGTATGGTTTCTGGGCGTCCTACGGGGTTTCACACAGTGGGGCATCCCGATTTCGGATGCCCCGCAGGGAGGGATCTGATCCCCCCTGGGTGTTGGTCCACTTTAATTAACTGGTAATATAATGAGCAAATACTTTCGTGTCCAGGGCTAGGTTACCCCGGGGATCCTTTATAGGCTCATATAATATATATAATACAATATAATGAGTAACCAATGGGTATATCTGGCAAGCTGATTAATCATTAGCGCCAGGTAGCGACAGATGAGCGTCTGTAGCGGCATTTTCAGAGCGCCCGCTAGTAGTCGCAGTGCTCGGCTGTGGGTCGCTAGTTCATAGCAACTCAGTCGCTGTCCAGTAATGTTAAATACATTGTGAGGAGTCGCTATTTGACCAGTACAGTGCTGTATGGGAGCGCATGTTAGCGACTGGTCATAGCGACCGACTCACACCATATTCAGCAAAAAAACAGCTTCACAAATCTCTGGCGCTGAAAAATATTTGTTTGAAGCCCAGAGCGCAGGAGGCGGTGTGTTTAAAGTGTGTTTTCCAGCATCTATCCACTAGTAACACAGCGAAAACATATGGAATTACGTTATAGCAACATTGTAACATGAACACTTTATTGGCAGACCTGTAATGTCATTTCTGAAGAAATATATAAAACATGAAAAAATTGTGAAAAAACTGCTATTTCACTGCCAGAAGAGGTCACAGAATTTTGATTGTGGTTTTTTGAAAAAAAACAAATGCCCCGTTTAAAGAGAAGAAAAGTTCGTCCATTGAAATGTATGGGAGAGCGTCAGGTAGCGAGAGGTCATACCTGGCGCTGTGCAAGGCTGAACTCCGGCGCTGTGAAAATGATGAATCAGACGCTACATGGCGTTATCCCAGTCGCTAAACAGATTCTGCTTGATAAATGTGTACTTGCGTGCCGTGTCCGGCGTTCATCAGTCGCTACCTGTCGCTACTTCTCATTAACCAGCCACTACCTGACGCTATCCCTTCTTAAATAAGGGCCTAAGTTTGAATATACAACTATGGCTCCCTTCTTATTGGTTTATGATCGATTGATAATTATCTTATGGTTACATTTATGTATTTGTATATATTTAGCTGTGCAAGGATTATATTGTATATGATTCAGTATGCGGCCTGGGCCTGAAGCGCGTTATTTTCATATATATCCAGATTATTATTATTTGACAATTTTTTTGTGATATCACTTTTTTTTTTAATGTTCCTGAATAGACATTCACAAATGCCTGGCGGGAAAGGAATAGCGGGGGACAGAAGGGAAGTATACCGGGTGATCTGGAGGGGTTTCACTGATTATGGATGCCCTAGGTGGCAGGAATCAAGCGCCCCTGGAATCTTATAGACTCCAGAGCCAAAGGCCGTAGGTTTTGGTCCACTTTAATGCTTGGCAAACAGGTCTGTGCTTGGCAATCGGGAGCGAAAGCAGACGCATCCCCATGCGGGAGCGTACCTGAGCCCAGAGATGCTGGGGATGCAGCTGCTCTCGTACTCCATGGTTTACTTCACTATGGAGCCACCGGAAAAGGTGAGTATTGCTGGGACCCGGCGGGATGGGGGTGTTCACACATACCCCAGTGAAAGGCCAGCACCCGGCCCTGGAATCTTTTAGCATACTACCCAAATTAGCAGCGAACCCTAATCATAATATTTTAATTTGGAAAAAAAGTGTCTGCACATCAAGCGATAAATATGAACCTCATAAATATTATTATTATTAATAATAATAATAATAAGGGGGTTATTTAAGAACAGCTAGCACCAGGTAGTGCTTCGTAGCGGCAGGCAGCATCTGGTGAACGCCGGGCGCTGTATGCAAAACCACATTTATGAAAGCAAATCTGGTGAGCGACTCTAACAGCGTCATGTAGCGTCAAATGTATTAATACAGGTGGCTCAGCGTAAAGTGCAGGCACTGTCGCTCTCACATACATTTCAATGACCGTTCATTTGTTTGTGTTTAAATAGCGTGTGTGGCAATTACATTTTTATTTTTTTGCTCAAATCATTGTGTGTCCTCTCCTGGCTGCAAACAAACACTTTTATACATTTTTGGGACTTTTTATATTTTTATGCAGAATTGTCATTACAGGTCTGGCACTAAAGTGTTAATGTCACTCATTCCATGTGTTTTCGCTTTGTTACTGGTGGATATGTGTTCAAAATCAGACTTTGATCACACAGCGTCTGCCGCTTTATGCTAGAGCGCCCAGCTTTAGAGCGCCGATGCTGTGTGTGTGTAGTTTTTTTAAATATGGTGCGGAGCGCCGAGTGCCGGTCGCACTGAGCTGGCGCTACCTCTCGCTCCCTGCAGCACTGTACAGTTGTTAGAGCGCCCAACATACATCTCATTTATCAATGCCGGCCAGGTTACTACAGCGACCGCAACGCTCTGTTACAGCAACTGATAGCCGATCACAGCGTCTAAGCACGAAGCGCCTCTATAGAGACACTCATCTGGCAATACGTCGCGCTAGTAGTGAATCAGCCTCCATGTGTAAAAGCCAATATGCAAACAAGTGCATATTATACCTATATTATATATCCTATTATACCAATATACAACATATATATATATATATATATATATATATATATATATATATATATATATATATCAATATACACAACCAATACATATATTCAGGAAAGCAAAATAAGATTAATAAACAATCGAGCATGAGAGCAAGGCCCCTTCTCTATCTCCTGCTCCATTATAAATTAATAAAAAATAACTCCACGTTTTCTGTGGTCCACCATTACTTTATGAGGGTGTTTGGAAATTGCACAAAGAAATATGTGTCAAAGCTCTTGTTGATATTCAGAGGACTGGGCCGGGAAGAAACCCTGTTTATTGTCATGTCCCTGTCACTGGCCATTCTCCTCACATGCTAAAAACAGATGAGCACTGGATGCATCAGGTTTCCTCACACAGCACATGGCCGCTCCTCACTTCCACCCCGGACTCATTTAGGCCCAGTTTTGTAGTAAAGTGAGGATGCAGATAATCTTATAGTGATTATATACCCAGATAGGAGGTTTCTGTTGTCACCTGCTATCCACAGTCCAGTGGCCATACCTTCCAACTTTTCCGGGTGGGAAAGAGGGACAATTGTTAAGCCACACCCCTTCTTCGAGGGATGGATAGGAGATAGGATGTAACAGTTACAACAATATAGACACTTTGAATATGCAGATGAATCATTTATTGCTGCAGATCTGCATGTTACACCTCAAAGAAGGGCAGAGAAAAACAACAAGGGACAGGGGAACATGGGCTCAAAAGAGGGACAGTTCCTCCAAATCAGGGACAGTTGGGAGGTATGAGTGCCCCATGTCTGAATGGCTGGATGCTAATCAGTTCAGTCACAACTAAACTGTCACCTAATGGCAGGTATTATAACTGATAAGGCTGGCCCCCATTACTGTAACTATGAGCCTTATTTAAAGCTGACCGACAGTCAAAAAATGACTTAAACGGGACTAACAGCCCCGGCGCAGCTGGAAGAGAAAGATAACGGCTATTTTGGAGCTTCCTCCCTCAGCATCTCATGGCCTACAAATGCATGAGCCGCCATCTTGTTTTTAAAATTTACCACAGCACGAGTTAGAAAATGGTAAATGAATTTTTATGAGCAGCAATCTAAATTGCTCTGGGGGGGCATATGAGCACTGTTTGATGTGTTGGTCTGGTTTAAGTCATTTTTGACTGTTGGTCGGCTTTAAACTAGACCAATACAACAAACAGTGCTCATATGCATCCCTCCACAGGGCAATTTAAATTGCTGCACATCAAAAATAATTGACCATTTTACCAACTCATGCTGTGGTAAATTGTAAAAACAAGATGGCGGCTCATGCATTTGCAGATTGATTGCTATAGATAAAAAAA
Organism: Gastrophryne carolinensis; assembly: GCA_027917425.1. Lineage (NCBI taxonomy): Eukaryota > Metazoa > Chordata > Amphibia > Anura > Microhylidae > Gastrophryne > Gastrophryne carolinensis. The sequence goes on along the minus strand of CM051241.1, from coordinate 128,299,869 downwards.
ATAATTTACCATTTTCTAACTCCTGCTGCGGCTCATGGGTTTGCGGGCCACCTGCTAACAGGTAGTGCTGCTGGGCTTCCTGTTACTGTGCATTGTCAGTTGAATCCAGGCAGCAGCATGGCTGAGATGCTGGGAGAGAAAGCTCCAAAATGGCTGCTACCTTTCTTTTACAACTTTGCCATGCTGTTGGTCCGGTTTAAGAAAAAAAAACAGATAGCGTCTTATTTCACACTAGCGCCCAAAATGTCACAGCGCCGGACGCTCTGGAGGAAGCAGCGCCAGATGAAACCTGGTGCTGTAGGTCAAGATCCCATAATGGACACCTCTGTTATTCACTAGTCACCTCCTGCCATCTCCAACTCAAAAAAAGCCCTTCCTCTCACCTGATACCACCAAAACCCTAGTGCATGCCCTGATCATGTACCGACTAGATTACTGCAACACCCTCCTTTGTGGCCTACCAACAAACCGACTGGCACCGCTCCAATCTATTCTCAATCTGCTGCTCAACTCATTCATCTCTCCTCTCGCTTCCCGACTGTCGCTCCTCTATGTCAGTCCCTCCATTGGCTGCCAATATCTGAGAGAATTCAATTTAAAATACTAACCTTAACACGCAAAGCTCTCAACAATCAGGCTCCTGTCTATTTTCATCACTTACCAAAAAATACTAACCCAGACGCAATCTTCGTTCTGCTCAGGACCTCCTCCTGTCCTCATCCCTAGTCACCTCCTCCCACATCCAGGACTTCACACACGCTGCCCCATTACTCTGAAATGCCCTCCCCCATACAATCCGCCACTCCACAAGCCTTCAAGCCCTCAAAAGCTGCCTATTCAGATAAGCATATCACTTGGCCTAAATAAAAGACAACCCGAGACATTTCACATCACTTGCCATTATACGAAGTTTAAACTACTTGTGACCTGCCTTTGTCTCCACCCTTTTCCTTTAGATTGTAAGTCCACAAGGGCAGGGCCTTCTCTCCTAGTGTATTACAGTATGACTGTGTTTGTGTGCTTTTCTGTCATGTATTGTAAGTTAGTTGTTTTACCCTGTCTGTAATTTCACATGATGGTGCTTTATAAATAAACTTTGGGGTTTATTCATCAAGGGATAGCGCCAGGTAGCGCCTCGTAGCAGCAGGCAGCCGCTGGTGAACGCCGGGCGCTGTACGCAATACCACATTTATGAAAGCGAATCTGGTGAGCGACTCTAACAGCGCCATGTATCGTCACACATATTACCAGAGGCGGCTCAGCATAAGCGCCGGCGCTCTAGCTTCCAGAGTGCCAGGTATTATCTGTCGCTACCTGTCGCTGTCCCATACATTTCAATGGACGTTCCTTTTCTTCTGTTTAAACAGGGTTTTTGTTTTATTTTTATTTTTTTCTCTCAAATAATTGTGTGACCTCTCCTGGCCTAGAAAGAGTTATTTTTGAAAACTTTTTGATTTTTATATTTGTATGCAGAATTGTCATTACAGGTCTGGCATTAAAGTATTAATGTCACAATGTAATAACAATGTCATTCCATGTGTTTTCGCTTTGTTACTGGTGGATATGTGTTCAAAAACAGACTTTAATCACACAGCGACCAGATCCAGAGCGCCTACGCTCTGTGCGTCTGTTTTTTTGTTGAATATGGTGTGAGTCGCTGAGAGTCGTTCGCACTTAGCTGGCGCTACCTCTTGCTTCCTGCAGCGCTGTACCGGTGTTAGAGCACCCAACATACATCTCATTCATCAATGCCAGCCAGGTTACTCTGTTACAGCGCCCGATAGCTAATCACAACATCTACTAGCGGTCGCTCTTTGCGCCTCTGTACAGACGCTCATCTGCTGATAGCTGGTGCTAGTAATGAATCAACCTGCCCATTGTTAATAATTAGAGATGAGCGAACTTCTTGAAAGTTCGATTCGGGCGATTCGCCGAATTTCCCCAAGAAATTCGGGTTCACCCGAATCGAACTTTCACAAATCGCTCATCTGAAAAAAAAAAATGCCAGCATGGTGGGAGCGCAGCCGGCCTGCCCGCTCCTACCATGCCGGCATTTTTTTAAAAAGCAAACACTTACCTGAATGGTCGGAGCGTGGAGGCCGGCGCCGCTCTCAGCTGTCATCAGAGGACGCGTCATCAGAGGGCGCCTGAGAGCGGCGCCGGCCTCCACGCTCCGACCATGCAGGTAAGTGTTTGCTTTTTAAAAAAATGCCGGCATGGTAGGAGCGGGCAGGCCGGCTGCGCTGTCAGCGGCCCGGCATTTTTTTTTTTTTATTTCAGGGAAAATTTGGCACGAACCAAAAAAAATTCGGGTTCGTGCCGAATCGAATTTTCCCTGAAATTCGGAGCGAATTCCGGTTCATCCGAACCGGTTCGCTCATCCCTATTAATAATAATAATAATAATAATAATAATAATAATAGAGCACAAATGATGCTTAGAATTAATATTACACCACATTTATTTGTACAGAACTTGCATTGGGACTTGTCAGTAATGGAAACACAGGTCCGATATTTTTGGGGGGTTATTGCAATTGATTTTAATGGCTTTTTTTGCTTTACAGAAAACAATTAGGCCTCATGGAGAAAATCCCCATGAGTCTAAAGACAGGAGCACCAAACAGTATTCAAAGTTCAAAATACATATAATTTATTGAGAAAAAAATCCATGTACAATAAACATTAACATGACACACTATACAAGACTAACAGATTAAAAAACATTGCATAGCACCCCAAATTCTCATCCAGTGCTGTATAATCCAGCATCTAAGTACCTGGGAAAACTCCTAATATGAACACCTATTCAACCCCTAACAATACATAATGATATCCTACTGTGCCGGCACAGACAACCCTTCTAAACTACACTAATATCAATATACATTTAAAGTGACAGTGCATAAATAGTGATTAAAAAGAAGTGAATACTACATACGGCATGACAATATAAAACCTAAACTCATGTATAGTGAAAGTGCTGCGTGCATGTATACAGATAAACAGCAGAAAATGATCATATACACCTGTGAAAAAATCAAGCTGGGTCAAAATGACAATAAACTGAACCAAAAATATAAGGCACATGTATAACAGCAAACAATACTAGCAAAAAAGAGAAAAGGGGTGAAAAATCACGTGAAATAACGGAGTGGGGTCTAGCAATGGGGCCACCTACGTACGCGGCCGCCCGTGCCGCTTCGCTGGGTGAGTAACTTATCTAATGGCCAGAGCCCGTTATAAATACCTGTATGAATAGTTAGGTGGGTGGGCCAGTACCGTGCGCCGTAGCCAGGTAGTACAAAGGGTGCGCGCCAAATCGTCAGTGAGCGGATCCAGCACATCCCTTCCGGGAAGAGGCCGTGGCACGCATCTGCGGGTCACCGCATAGACGTCACGTCCGGGGCCTCACTTGCTGTCACCGGAAATAGCGTCACAGCTCCTGTTAGGCCAGCAGCCCTATCATATCAGGGCAAATACCGCTGAACGGGAGAGAGGGAACGGATAGCCGGAGCGCTCACTCCACTAGGGCGCACCTCCATATATTATTATAGACACTGGCAATTAAACGGCATTGTCGTAAAATAAAGCACACAGGGCGCCCTCTATATCAGGGGCGCAACCATTCCTATACACCTACGATTATATTAGTTATGTAAAACTACAGACAGGCTCTGGAATAAAAAACATAAAATCAATTGTACCACATAATACTATAAACATATATCTGATTAAATCAATATCAATCAAATGCTGTATGTATAATACAAAAGCGCTATTAGCTCATATCTACTGGAGAGTCAATTAATCCAATAATCTACATATGACTGTCATGAACATATTATCATCACCAAACAAATCAAGGCAGAAAGATCATGCTTGTGCTGTGACATACAGTAGGGGCATATACTGTGCTCCTGTTATCAGGAGATATTTGTGGCCGAAGAAAGAGCATATTACAGTTATTACATCAAATGGTGGGTATTATAAAATAGATACCAATCCAAACTGACACCTGATAGAGCTCTGACCACTGTGCCCCAACCCACTGGTATGGGATATAGTTATGGGCCTATAAATAGCCCCAATTATCATCCAGTGGTGGGAGGAGGAGTATCCGCATCACCCCGGCGGGGTGTGTAGGGGTCCTAGAGCTCTATATCCAAGGGGACATTCTTCAAGTACTTGTTGTTCTTCGTGCTTCTGTTCCATATGTGCAGTTCCATATCAACTAAGACAAAAAGTGAAAATAAAAAGTGAAAACTTAATGGTGATGTGTAAAAAATGATAATAAAAAAGTGAACTAACTTGGTGCAATTGTGTGCAGACCCACTAGGGATACTGCACATATCCAAAATAATGTGAAAACTAAAGAGTAAATAACATCACTAAAACAAATTACGTGAATACTGGTTATCATAGTGTAACCAATACTGTAAACAAAGCCTGTGAGGAGAAAAAAAAAAAAAAAAAAAAGGAAAAATTTTGTGAAGCACAACAATAAACAATGTGATCAAACCGCAAACAAAACAATGACCCAGCCACGTCCAGCGGGGCAGTTGTGAAAAACCAAAATTTAGAGATAACCTCAAAACGAGGTGTCCCATATCAACTCTAATATTAAGTATTAAAACACCTGGGAGTTAGGTTTACTTAAAGCATCTCAGATCATCATGCAGATGCTAATTGACCACGATAAGGAACTGCTCAGGCAGACCAAAAGTAATTTACATGAATTACAGACTAAATTGGAAAATTATGACAACTCCACCCAGGTGAAACCCTTCTTGGCATCACTCTCCATAGACCTTGATAGGCATGAGAAAATGATCATGGACACTAAGAGACGTAAGCTGCAGCGTGACATTTCTGACTTTGCACAAAAACGAGCATACAGATGGCAACATAAGGGTAATTCACGGAGAGGGGGCAATAAACATAGCCACAGAGGATTTCAGAATAGAGAACAAATCCCTGCCTCCCAAAACAGCTCAGGGAGTGATGCCCATTTTTTATCCTCGGGGAGCGAGGCAGAGGACGAACCAGGAGGGGCGGCAGGCGTGGACCAAAGGGCCCTGAGAAACCGGGACCGTTGGGGGTACAAACGCTTCACCGCGAGACCGCTGCATTGACTACCAATGAATTACAGATTATTAATCTCTCTGACTATGTCTTGAATCCTGCTGAAAAGTCAGTTTTGGCGAGAGGTTTATCATTCTCACCCTCCCATTATGTGGATCGGTTCTTATTGATTAAGGATCTATATCTCTTTTGCAGAAGAATACTTTTGAAAAAACTGTTTGGTGTGTCACGGGGACAGAATGATCCAGTGACTTTGGGCCCTGAGGACCGACTTGCTCTATTGGATCTACAAGCATTACTACAGGAGCAGGATTCATCAATTACACTGGATTCTGGACTGGTAAGAAATTCTAGTGGTTTGAAGCGCCCTTCAACGTTTTGTCCCTCTTTTAGCAACTTTCCCCCGGTTCAGGTCTTTTTCAATATGGTGGTAAAAGAGGTGCTAGAACTACCCAAAATATATGGGAGAGAGAATCTAACACGGGCAGAGAAACAGGCGCTCATTTCTTTAAGAAATAACCATGACCTGACCATCAAAGAATCTGATAAAGGTGGAAATGTGGTGGTTTGGGCTACTACAGACTATGTACAAGAGGTCAATCGACAGCTCAGGGATACTCGGAATTACATGCGCCTCACCAGGAATCCGAGTGAGACATATAAAGCTGAGTTAGATGCCCTATTACGTGAGGGATTTGATCGTGGCATTATCAACGCCCAAGAATATAAATACCTCACGGTCCTCCACCCGGTTACACCTACCTTTTATGTGCTGCCCAAGACACGTAAAAGTCTAACTGCCCCCCCAGGTCGCCCTATTGTCTCGGGTATCAAAAGCCTTCTTGAACCAATTTGCTCGTTTTTGGACTTATTCTTACAGGCACATGTACTTAGTCTCCAGTCTTACATTCGAGACACCACCAATCTTCTCCAAAAATTGAAGGATATTCACTTGCCACCGGATACATTGCTGGTCACATGCGATGTTGAATCGCTTTACACAATTATTCCCCACCACCTGGCCCAGTTGGCAGTCAAACATTTTCTAGACAAGGAATCAGTAGAGAGATCGGACCTACATGAGTTCTTGTTAACCCTACTTGATTTCATATTGAAACATAATTTTTTTATGTTCAATGGCCAATATTATCGACAAGTCTCGGGCGTGGCAATGGGGGCCAAATGTGCCCCCTCTATAGCCAACCTTTTTCTTGGGTGGTGGGAGGAGTGTACGTTCTTTTCTGTGGAGTTAGAGCGGTACCACCCCGCCATTTTGGGGTGGTACCGCTACATTGATGACATTTTGATTCTTTGGCAGGGTACTGAAGCGTCCTGCCAAGCTTTTCTAAACCAACTGAATGACAACACACTCAACATCTCCCTAACTTGGACCATCTCCACAGTAGAGGTAACTTTTCTTGATGTTAAACTGACCTGCAATACGGATGGCAGAATAGATACTAGCTTGTATAGAAAGCCGACAGCTGTAAATAGCTTTTTGAGGTACGACAGTGCTCATGTTGCACATTTGAAAAGGGGTATCCCCTATGGACAGTTTCTCCGGGCTCGGAGAAACTGTACTAGATCTGAAGATTTTGAAAATGAATCCATTGACTTGACTCAAAGATTCGTGACACGGGGCTACCCGGAGAGGACTGTAAGACAGGCCTACATGAGAGCTAAACGACAAGATAGGACACAATTGTTAACATATCGTCCACCCCAGAATAGAACCGCTAGGAGGTCTATAGAGGAGTTACGTTTTGTAACAGATTTTAGTACACAATGGAGGCAAATACGCGGGATTCTTTCCAAACATTGGCATATCTTAACTTCCGAACCCTCATTGGAATCAATTGTGGGCCCCAAAGTGTTGATGACAGCCCGCAGGGCCCCAAACCTAAGGGACTTTCTTTGCAAAAGCCATTTTGCACCATCAGGTACTTGGTTACAGACACAACAGATTTTTGGTTGTGCCCCGTGTACAAAATGCTCTATTTGTACACATGTGGAAAAGACCAAGTACGTTACCAACCTACAGACTGGCAAAAAATTTAAAATCAACTCTTTTATCAACTGTAGGACACGGTCGGTAATCTACTTGCTGCAGTGTGGCTGTCCGGTTGCCTATGTGGGGGAGACACAAAATGCCTTGAAGACTAGGATACAAGCCCACCTGTCAAACATCCGATTGGCGAGCCGGGACAAGGAGTTAGGTAAGACTATCTCACCCGTGGCTGCACACTTTCTGGACAAGCATGGGGGTGATCCCAAAACACTTAAAGTGATGGGAATAGAGAGAGTATCGGTGGGTCCCCGTGGGGGGGATTTGAAACGACGGCTCCAACAACGAGAATTGAGGTGGATTTTCTTATTGAACACCAGGAGCCCGAAGGGTCTGAATGAGGAGTGGACCTTTTCCCCGTTTTTGGGATAGATTATTCTCTACTTTCCCTTTCCCGCTCCCTTCCCCCTCCCTCCCCCTCCCCTTCCTCCCCTTCCCCCGTTCCCCCCCCCCCTTTTTTTTTTTTTTTTTTCTCCTACCCCTTCCCCCCCCTCCCCCTATACACCCCCCCCTTCACCCCCTCTCCCCCTTCCTCTGAGTCCACTTGGACCCGAGGAGGTGTACATGGTAGATCTTGAGCATGTACACCTTTATAGGGGTGAATTATTCTCTGGTGTTTTGTCCTCTGTACTAGAGGGCTTATTTGGGTGTTTCATTTATTCAGTTTATAGTCACTGTATATATTTAACACTTAATATTAGAGTTGATATGGGACACCTCGTTTTGAGGTTATCTCTAAATTTTGGTTTTTCACAACTGCCCCACTGAACGTGGCTGGGTCATTGTTTTGTTTGCGGTTTGATCACATTGTTTATTGTTGTGCTTCCCAAAATTTTTCCTTTTTTTTTTTTTCTCCTCACAGGCTTTGTTTACAGTATTGGTTACACTATGATAACCAGTATTCACGTAATTTGTTTTAGTGATGTTATTTACTCTTTAGTTTTCACATTATTTTGGATATGTGCAGTATCCCTAGTGGGTCTGCACACAATTGCACCAAGTTAGTTCACTTTTTTATTATCATTTTTTACACATCACCATTAAGTTTTCACTTTTCTAGGACCCCTACACACCCCGCCGGGGTGATGCGGATACTCCTCCTCCCACCACTGGATGATAATTGGGGCTATTTATAGGCCCATAACTATATCCCATACCAGTGGGTTGGGGCACAGTGGTCAGAGCTCTATCAGGTGTCAGTTTGGATTGGTATCTATTTTATAATACCCACCATTTAAAGTAATAACTGTAATATGCTCTTTCTTCGGCCACAAATATCTCCTGATAACAGGAGCACAGTATATGCCCCTACTGTATGTCACAGCACAAGCATGATCTTTCTGCCTTGATTTGTTTGGTGATGATAATATGTTCATGACAGTCATATGTAGATTATTGGATTAATTGACTCTCCAGTAGATATGAGCTAATAGCGCTTTTGTATTATACATACAGCATTTGATTGATATTGATTTAATCAGATATATGTTTATAGTATTATGTGGTACAATTGATTTTATGTTTTTTATTCCAGAGCCTGTCTGTAGTTTTACATAACTAATATAATCGTAGGTGTATAGGAATGGTTGCGCCCCTGATATAGAGGGCGCCCTGTGTGCTTTATTTTACGACAATGCCGTTTAATTGCCAGTGTCTATAATAATATATGGAGGTGCGCCCTAGTGGAGTGAGCGCTCCGGCTATCCGTTCCCTCTCTCCCGTTCAGCGGTATTTGCCCTGATATGATAGGGCTGCTGGCCTAACAGGAGCTGTGACGCTATTTCCGGTGACAGCAAGTGAGGCCCCGGACGTGACGTCTATGCGGTGACCCGCAGATGCGTGCCACGGCCTCTTCCCGGAAGGGATGTGCTGGATCCGCTCACTGACGATTTGGCGCGCACCCTTTGTACTACCTGGCTACGGCGCACGGTACTGGCCCACCCACCTAACTATTCATACAGGTATTTATAACGGGCTCTGGCCATTAGATAAGTTACTCACCCAGCGAAGCGGCACGGGCGGCCGCGTACGTAGGTGGCCCCATTGCTAGACCCCACTCCGTTATTTCACGTGATTTTTCACCCCTTTTCTCTTTTTTGCTAGTATTGTTTGCTGTTATACATGTGCCTTATATTTTTGGTTCAGTTTATTGTCATTTTGACCCAGCTTGATTTTTTCACAGGTGTATATGATCATTTTCTGCTGTTTATCTGTATACATGCACGCAGCACTTTCACTATACATGAGTTTAGGTTTTATATTGTCATGCCGTATGTAGTATTCACTTCTTTTTAATCACTATTTATGCACTGTCACTTTAAATGTATATTGATATTAGTGCTATACTATATGGAAAGAGAGACCGCACTCTAAATCAAGAGAAAGAATAAATTAGTGTGCAACACCAGAGGTTGGTCTAAGAGGAAACCACCCTCCGAGAACCAAATTACAAACGAATAGGGGTCCCACACACCCCAAAAATTCCCAACCTCGTATACTAAGTGGCACCACTACAGTAAGTTTATGTAAAAATACAAAATTTTTATTAATTACATATTCAAATCCAAATACATATACAGACCAATAAAATCAATTAAAACACATATAACATGTATGGGAAGGGGCGAGGCTGTACCCACAACAGCTGGACCAGGGGACAAAAATAACAGATCTAAGTATTGGGTGCTACTAAATGTAAAAGATAATAATGAAAAGCTTGCAGGGATAATAAAGTGTCTATGTGTCTAATATAGTGATTATATTTTTGTGGCTGTTTTATATATCAATATATTGATATTAGTGTAGTTTAGAAGGGTTGTCTGTGCCGGCACAGTAGGATATCATTATGTATTGTTAGGGGTTGAATAGGTGTTCATATTAGGAGTTTTCCCAGGTACTTAGATGCTGGATTATACAGCACTGGATGAGAATTTGGGGTGCTATGCAATGTTTTTTAATCTGTTAGTCTTGTATAGTGTGTCATGTTAATGTTTATTGTACATGGATTTTTTTCTCAATAAATTATATGTATTTTGAACTTTGAATACTGTTTGGTGCTCCTGTCTTTAGACTCATGGGGATTTTCTCCATGAGGCCTAATTGTTTTCTGTAGCTCCAGTATTACAGTGTAGCACAACTTTATAGATATTTGTGGTGCACCACTTTTTGTCTTTCGGTATTTTTTTTGCTTTACAATATGTAATTTGGACAACAACTAAAACACAGTGGTGATCTATTTCAGTGATCTCTTGTAACTGTATGATGAAAACGCCGACCAGCGCCGGAAGAATACAGCGCCAAAAATGTCATAGATATGCTGGGGAGCACCGCTATAGCCACAAGAAAGATGCTAAATGGCGCACATCATAAATAAGGCCTATGTATCATTGCTAGAAAGCACCAGGGGGCGGGGCTTCTTGGCCAGGGAGCAGTATGGCTGACTGCATCCCGCTTGTGTTGCTATGAGCATCATCAAAGGCTTTAGAAATAAAAAGAAACACAGGCTGTTTTGGGGCACTGGGCTGGGGATAGAAGGAGATAACTTGAATGTTTTTTAAATCAGACCCCAGATAAGGACTGCCGTAGCCAGATAAGGCCCCAAGCTCACTACTGCCACTGCTTTTGAAAGCCCTACTGCATTCCTATGGGCTGCTGAGGTGTTATGTCACTCAGCTGCAAGCTGTGTGTTTTATGACAATATTCACAATTTCCTGCAATATGTTGCTATTGGCAACTGTACACCAAGATCTGCAAAAAGAAAGAAGTAAGCCCTGTACACACAGAACACTGAGGTTATGGCCGCCATGCCCAGAAGCAGTGATCTGTGTGTATAGGGATTACTTCTCTTTTCTTGTAGGTCTTGGTGTACAGATGGGCAGGCTGATTCATTACTAGCGCCAGGTACCGGCAGATGAGTGTCTGTAGCGAAACGTTTAGAGCGGCCGCTAGTAGTCGCTGTGATTGGCCATGGTTTGCTGTTGCCGAGCGCCTCAGTCGCTCTCTGACATTGATGAATTTGATGTGTGAGTCGCTATAACTCCAGTACAGCACTATATGGGAGCAAACGGTAGCGACCGGTCAGTGTGAGCGACTCTAACCATATTCATCCAAAAAACAGCCTCACACAGCGGTGGCACTCAAAATTGGGTCGCTGTAGCCCAGAGCGCCAGAAGCTGTGTGATTGAAGTCTGTTTTTAAACACATATCTACTAGTAACAAAGCGAAAACACATGGAATGACATTGTTATTAGAGGAGAGGTCACACAATGATTTGATACAAAAAAAAAAATTAAAAGAAAATCCTGTTTAAACAGAAGAAAAGTAACGTCCATTGAAATGTATGGGAGAGCAACAGGTAGCGACAGGTAATACCAGACCGGAAGCCAGAGCGCCGCTGGGATCCGCTGAGCTGTCTGTGATGATGAATCGGACGCTACATGGAGTCGTTCACCGGAATGGCTTTGATAAATGTGGTATTGCGTACAGCCCCCGGCGTTCACCGTTCTCTACCTGGCGCTGCGAGGCACTACCTGCCGCAATCCCTTGATGAATAAACCCCTTGGTGTACAGTTGACAATGGCAACTGATTGCAGCTAACTGCTTCCATATTGCAACACACAATTGCTAACATACATAATTATTTAAAAAAATGAGATAAGCTCAGCACCTTGAGGACATGATATTATCCATTGAAAGGTGACTTACCCTTTAAAGAGTGATGACTCCATTACGTTGAGTGATGCTGCAGATCGGCTTTTAAGGCGGCTTTTTTTCACCACTGTAGCCATTCGCTGTTGTATGGGAGCGCATGATAGCAACTGGACATAGCGACCGGCACCCACCATATTCATTAAAAAATCAGCCTTAAAAATTCCTAGCGCTGTGAAATGCATGTTTAAATCCCAGAGCGCAGTAGGCGATGTGTTAAAAGTAGTTTTTTAACCCCCTAACCACCCAAAAAAAAATGGAATGATTTTGAAATAATATTCAAACCTGAATAGTTTAAAATCAGACCTGTAATATCAATTCTGCAAAAAAAAAAAAAAAATTTAAAAAATCCCCAAAAAATACATTTTTCAAAGGAAGAAGTGTTCACGGATTTTTTTTTTTGAAATTTGAAAAAAAAAAAATATTAAAAAATAATTATTAATTAAAATACATTCTGCGATTGAAATGCATTGGAGAGCGCCAGGTAGCGAGAGGTCATACCTGTCGCTGTTCAAGGATGTTCGCTGGCGCTGTGGGGTGAGGCTGGGATAATGATGAATGAGTTGCTAGGTGGCGCTATCTCAGTCGCTAAGCAGTATCTGCTTGATAAATGTGTGATTGTGGAGGGGAGCCGGCGTTCTAGTTGCGGTACCTGGCTTTACTGGCCGGCTCCCCAGTCGCTATCTGTCGCTATCTGTCGCTATTCCTTGATAAATAAGGCCCTAAGCTATAGTGGAGGACTAGTTTTCTACAGCAAATCCATAGAGAAGGTGGCCTATCATTTGACTCTGTCCCAGGAAGCCAAGCCTATCAGTAACAGCTACTAGGAACCCTTGAAGCTTATCGGAGTTCACATTCCCTCTGCGTCCTTTGTGACCTTCACATCCAGAAAGTGAACTCACTATGTAGCTCCTTGTAGAAGAAGTGCTGTCACAAGAGGATTACTGCAAAGAGCACCTGGCACACGCTCCCATGCTGCCCTCTATGCGCATGCACTGGCCAGTCCTGAGCCATATACGCCTGTATACAGAGAAGCCGGCTAGAAATTGAAGCATGCAGTTAATGCATTTTGCAAATGCCCGGGCTGTTTTTAGCTTTTCTGCTGCTTATATGGATTACGTCGTTTGTGGAAGAGCTTACACTTGGAAAGCTTGTTAACATGACTTGCCCATCACTCCTGGCGTTGTTTTCCGAAGCCCGAAGGACGGGCCGGGAGGATTATACCGATCCCCAGCTTTCAGCGACGGCTTAATAAGTGATTTGTAAAGAGTCTCCTTGAGTAAAAAGCAGATAGAGTAACAGTTTAAAGGACAACTATCATTAAGCTTCTGTGAAAATGAAACGCTATCGTATGATAGGCCACAGAATAAAAATATTTGAGTTATATACATTGTTTAAAAAAAATCTTCCATCTTCGCTGTGAAAGGTATTTAGGAAATGTCAGGCACAAGTGAAGGTTTGGCTTAATATTTATATTCAAATATTTTTTATTGAATTTCAAATGCAATGTTTGTACAGAATGAAAAAGTCTTTGAGGCTGATTTAAGACTAGCGGCACTTATTGCCATTTGAGTGTCTATGTAGCGGGGCTTAGAGCGTCCGCTAGTGGACGCTGCAAGCGAGTGTCTGGCGATATAACCTAGCATAACGGCTGGACAAGTGACGCTGTTGTATCCTGTCCAGCATTGATAAATTCAGCTTCATAAATGTGGAATTGCGTGCCGTGTCCGGCGATCACCTGCTGCTACCTGCCACTTACAAGGCACTACCTGGCGCTATCTCTTCATGAATAAGGCCCTTATTTCTTTTCCAATGGAGATAGTGACAGGTAGCGCCTGTGGGGAGAGCCAGAAATCATTTGTATTTAACATGGAAATGAATAGCGCCAGCGCGGGCACTGTGAAACCATGATACTCAAGCATACAGCGCCATGTGCAATACAGAAAAGAAAACCGGGACTGGAATGGCTAATTGAAGTCAATGGGAGAATGACGCTGAAGCCTGATGTGATGTGGCGCTGTAGGGAACACAGAACCGGCGCTAACAGAGCACCCAGCGCTCTTGATAGATGGAATGCTACACAGCGATAGGCGCTAAACATTTTTTGGATCTTAAATATGACTTGCTGGTGGTGCTGATGAAAAACACCTGCCACTACGTGTCGTGGCGTTAGCGTTTTTTAAACAAACCCCATAGTTCCACACTCCCTGGACTCATGGCCCAGGATTGTACTTATACAGTACATGGGTTTAGGAGATCCCGCCACTCAGAGGGAACAAAAACCCGCTGAACTTGTGAAATATATTTGGCCAAAGCCGCTGCCAATGCTCTTAAGGTGTAGAACTAGAAATGAATATTTTCATTTTTTGAATCCTTTTTTTGCTGTTCCTCTCTGTAAGATGGCAGGCGATCAGTTACTGTGTAGTTGTGGCAATGACATCATGAATGGAGGCGCCATTATCTGGCATTAAAGTGAAGTAGGGGCAGTGAAAATTGGCAAAAATTACTGTTCATGGGGGAGCAATTCAGGGGATGCTAGTTGAAAATGTGGGTTTTGGTCCGCTTTAAGTGACTGGTTAGCCAGTGGAGTGGGGGAGCTTTGGTTTAATAAGGTTTGAGATTAGTTCAGTAGATGGGGAAATAAGAATAAAACCAAGTCGGTGGAATTTAACATGCCATTTGTGTAGCTAGACTTATGTATAAGGAGGAGGGAAGAAAAAAGTATATATAGATGGAGATATTCAGACGAATCACCCAACTGAACTTTTAAAACGTTTGCTCATCTCTAATCCTGGGCTTTGTACCTCTTTAACTCATATGCAATATTTCACTGAAGAGGATTCCTAGCTCAAAAGCATAAATGAAATAGATGTCCCCTTTGTTAAATAACCCCCAAAGGTAGAGTGGGTTGGTATCATTGTATTCGTACTTTAAAAGAGAACCATTCATTACAAACTATTAACTTGATACTAACCCACTTAGCATCTCAGTCCCAGGCACCGTGTTCAGCATTTGGAAAATGCTTGAGAGAGCGTCTCCACTCAATGAGGTGGAATCGCTATCGTGGCAATCTCCAAAACGCGGATTGTAATCGCCTTCCTGAATGTTCCCAAAGACAAGCACAGGCAGCGTTTCATAGAAGATTGGCGGCGCTTGCCTTGAAAGCAGGATCGCCCTGCAATCGGCCATACTTCCACTGCCCATGAGCCCTGAATTCTGACAATACTTTTTCCCTATAGATTTCTGTATGATGAAGGACCAGGAAATAGGACAGGTGTCCCCTCACCACCAAAAACACCCACAAGCCAGACAGGCAGCTTTCTTCACATTGTCAAGGCCAGGTTTCCATGATCCGTAGAGCCACTGGCTTCCTGGTGCAATACAGGAATATAATGTAATATACATACACATTCTGTACCTTCCAACTTTTCAGGGTGGGAAAGAGGGACAATTGTTAAATAAAGCCATGCCTCCTCATGAGGGATGGGTAGGAGATGTAACAGTTACAACAATAGAAACACTTTGAATAGGCACATTAATAATTTATGCACTGGGGGGAGGGGGGGTGCCAGGTGCCAGTGCATCTTATTGGATGAATGTAGAAAAAAAATTGTAAGCTTACATACAGGCCAGAAGATGGAGGAGCAGCAGGCAAGTGGGCAGGGTAACTGATCCCTGCCCAATGTTCATGATACCTGCTGTCCCCGCTGCTGCTTCTTCTCCAGGGTCAGACCCAGAGAGAAAACACCCAGCACAGAGCCGGGTGTGTTTGCTCGTGCCGGCGGAGTAGAAGAAGCAGAGGCGGCAGCAGCGGGGACAGTGGAGAGCGGGGTCCGAGGAGAGAGGACAGAGGGGACAGTGCGGACAACGGGGGCATCGAGCAGGGATCAGTTACCCTGCCTGTCCACCTGACGCTCCTCCATCTTTTGGCTTCCTGTGACCCAGCCAGCAGCGCGGGAGCGATGTGTATGTGAGTTTACTTTTTTTGTTTCATTTTTTTTTCTTTTGCCTATGGGCAAAGGGAGGGGCAGTGCCACACTGCATATGGGAATGAGAGGGGAGAATGCCATGCCGCCTATGGATATGGGAGGGGAGAATCCCACACTGCCTATGGGAATGAGAGGGGAGAATGCCACACTGCCTATGGGAATGAGAGGAGAGAATGTCACACTGCCTATGGGAATGAGAGGGGAGAATGCCATGCCGCCTATGGGAATGAGAGGAGAGAATGCCACACTGCCTATGGGAATGGGAGGGGAGAATGCCACACTGCCTATATAGGGAATGGGAGGGGAGAATGCCACACTGCCTATATAGGGAATGGGAGGGGAGAATGCCACACTGCCTATGGGAATGAGAGGGGAGAATGTCACACTGCCTATGGGAATGAGAGGGGAAAATGCCACACTGCCTATGGGAATGGGAGGAGAGAATGCCACACTGCCTATGGGAATGGGAGGGGAGAATGCCACACTGCCTATGGGAATGGGAGGAGAAATGCCACACTGCCTATATAGGGAATGGGAGGGGAAAATGCCACACTGCCTATGGGAATGGGAGAGGAGAATGCCACACTGCCTATGAGAATGAGAGGGGAGAATGTCACACTGCCTATGGGAATGGGAGGGGAGAATGCCACACTGCCTATGGGAATGTGAGGGGAGAATGCCACATTGCCTATGGGAATGAGAGGAGAGAATGTCACACTGACTATAGACATTGGATGGGGGAATGCCACACTGCCTATGGGAATGAGAGGGGAGAATACCACACTGCCTATGGGAATGAGAGGGGGGAATGCCACACTGCCTATGGGAATGGGAGGGGAGAATGACACACTGCCTATGGGAATGAGAGGGGAGAATGCCACACTGCCTATGGGAATGAGAGGAGAGAATGTCACACTGCCTATGGGAATGGGAGGGGGGAATGCCACACTGCCTATGGGAATGGGAGGGGGGAATACCACACTGCCTATGGGAATGGGAGGGGGGAATACCACACTGCCTATGAGAAAGGGATGGGAGAATGCCACACTGCCTATGGGAAAGGGATGGGAGAATGCCACACTGCCTATGGGAATGAGAGGGGAGAATGTCACACTGACTATAGACATTGGATGGGGGAATGCCACACTGCCTATGGGAATGGGAGGGGGGAATACCACACTGCCTATGGGAATGAGAGGAGAGAATGTCACACTGCCTATAGACATTGGATGGGGGAATGCCACACTTCCTATGGGGAAGGGATGGGGGAGTGCCACACTGCCTATGGGAATGGAAGAGGAGAATGCCACACTGCCTATGGGAATGGGAGGGGGTAATGCCACAGTGCCTATGGGAATGGGAGGGGGGAATGCCACACTGCCTATGGGAATGGGAGGGGGGAATGTCACACTGCCTATAGACATTGGATGGGGGAATGCCACACTTCCTATGGGGAAGGGATGGGGGAGTGCCACACTGCCTATGGGAATGGAAGAGGAGAATGCCACACTGCCTATGTGAATGGGAGGGGGTAATGCCACAGTGCCTATGGGAATGGGAGGGGGTAATGCCACAGTGCCTATGGGAATGGGAGGGGAGAATGCCACACTGCCTATGGGAATGGGAGGGGGTAATGCCACAGTGCCTATGGGAATGGGAGGGGGTAATGCCACAGTGCCTATGGGAATGGGAGGGGGGAATGCCACACTGCCTATGGGAATGGGAGGGGAGAATGCCACACTGCCTATGGGAATGGGAGGGGGTAATGCCACAGTGCCTATGGGAATGGGAGGGGGTAATGCCACAGTGCCTATGGGAATGGGAGGAGGGAATGCCACACTGGCTATGGGAATGGGAGGGGGAATGCCACACTGCCTATGGGAATGGGAGGGACATGCCACACTGCCTATGGGAATGGGAGGGGAGAATGCCACACTGCCTATGGGAATGGGAGGGGGGATGCCACACTGCCTATGGGAATGGGAGGGGGGAATGCCACACTGCCTATGGGAATGGGAGGAGGAATGCCACACTGCCTATGGGAATGGGAGGAGGAATGCCACACTGCCTATGGGAATGGGAGGGGGGAATGCCACAGTGCCTGTAAGTGGCGGATTCTGCACCTTGCATATTATTTAATTCTTGGGAGTGAACATTTGGTTCAGATTTTTTTTTCTTATTTTCCTCCTTCAAATCCTAGGTGCCTCTTATGAGCAGATGCGCTTTATAGGGCAACAATACGGTATTTATGTATAACTGTAAAAAGATGCATGGCCCCAATTGAAGTTATTGGGCTGGAGGGTACACTAAAGGTTGCCACCTGACCTGACCGGTAAATTTTAAAAATAAAATGGAGGTTCATGGATGTGCAGGCCACATGCAAACAGCAAGTGCTGCTGGGGCTTCACAACATTGCAGTGGCTGGGCAGGGGGGTTAGGTTGAGGTGTGAGTCAATGGCTAGGGGTAAAGTGCAGGTAAATGTTTGGGGAGGGGGGATTAGGTGAGGGGTGCTGATCAATGGCTGGTGAGGGGGGATAGGTGAAAAAATGGTCATGAGACTCCAGGGCAGGCCTACTCCCTCCTACCCCGATGTATGAAACCCCTCAGGGTGCCAGTAATAACCTTTCTTCAGTCCATGGGTGCATGCATGGGCCTTTTGACACATACTGCCACATCCCCTGCATTCCTGGCAGTGGGCACACTCCCCACATTCAAGGCAATCAGAGCCCTTTTGCCAAATGAGGTCACCAAGACAAAGGGTTCTGATTGGACGAGAGTCTGCTCATGCGCTGTGAATCAAGGATAGGTGAGTTTGTATGGGCGAACTGAGGGGTTTCACACAGCGGGGCATCCTAATTCATGATGATCTGGGAGCATGGAAAAAAGCCCCAGGAAAGTCAAATTCCTGTTTTTTCCCCTTTAATTGCTATTCCTTCTGTTGTATGTAGATGATTTGACCCATCACACAATGTTTTGGACATATATTAGAGTGGTTTAAGGGGCCACTCCAGCCCAAGTGTAAAATATTAAAATACTCCCTGTCCTGCCACCTTCTATTAGAACTAAAGCATGTGTAATAAAACAGACACTCACCTTCACCCAGAATCCTGCAGGGAAGTCGGCGGCTGCGCAGGTTCTGCAGTGATCGCCCACCGCCTTTTTTTCGTGTTTCCGCCCATCCATTCCTGTGACTTTAAGAAAATGGTGGCAGGCGATCACTGCCAAATCTGCGGCACCGCTGGCTTCGCTGCAGGATTCAGGGTGAAGGTGAGTATCTTTTTTATTTTCTCTATTTTAATATTTTACATCGGGGCTGGAGTGGCCCATTAATGCTGCTCCTCCTCACACCTGTAAAGGTGTAATGGTACATTCATAAACCTGTCATCCCTGGATTTTATTCCTACCAGGAGAAAAGAAAAGAGTTTTTTGCAGCTGGGTGTATAAGTAGCTCTGTAACAACCAACAGGTCTCTTGAGCAGCTTAACACCTCTGATTTTTCTGTTTTGTTTTCCACAGTGTTCCGTCTTCTCCCCACTCAGCAGAAAGTCTAGAAAGCATATATATATGTATATATATATATATATATATGTATATATATATGGCTTGTCCCTAGTCTGGGAAGCTCTCTTGCGGGGAAGGTAAGTAAAAGGGCAAAAGGGAGCTTTAAAAATGTCTTCTCACTAGAAATAGAGGCAAGAGGCAGGAAACTCTAGAGGCTAAGGCCATAAACTAGGTAAAGGGAGAAGGCCTATGTTCAGCTTACATGGCACCAAGTAATGATTCTACCAGGGAAGAATATGCAGAGTATTTTTATGGAGACCAAAGTGAAACACCCTGACAGAATGAGGAAGAGTTGCTGGGAGATAAAGCCTGAAAGCAAAATGCAAGATGTTTGGGGTACGTTTCGTAGGAGCCCAACTCATGATATGGCCTACATGTAGCTTTTACCACTTTTGATGTCATAGCTGTACATCATGGTATGAAACTTCTGCCATTTAAAAACATATACCAAAGGTTAAAGGTTTGTTTTGGACACTAACAACAGAGACACATGTATCATGGCTGACAGTACGTTGTTCCTCAATAAGTTCTGTGCACACTTCCTAAATGAGTGGTTCAATGGTGGGTAGAGGCAAATCAATTACCGGTATATTTTCCACCTGTCTTATAATCCTTTGAAACCCAGCTTATCTAGCATTGTAGTATTAACAAACCTTCATAGCATAGGACAGCTTCAGTGATGGCAGCATAGAACATATGCAGGACGTTTTTTGGTAGGCCTTACTTCTTTGGTAGCAGTAGTATGGGGGGGGGGGATTAGAACACACTTTAAAGATATCCCATACATACGCACAATGGGCTTGATTCAACAAAGGTCGAAAATGGATTTTTCGTGTGTTTTGTGCTTAAAAAGTTGCGATTTTGCTATATTTTTTTTACGAGTGATTCAGCTACCTGAAACCATTGTAAAACACGAGTCACTTGAATTAAATTCGAGTGCGATGTAAAAGTGCGAATTAAATTAGTGGATCGAAAAATGTACTACTGCATTTTACAATTTGAAAATTTTACTACTGATTCAGGTGGACTTGATGAGCCACACACATGATATAAATTAGAGTGTTTCACACTAGTTTTTTGATGCAGCTTTCAACAGGAGAAAACTCTCACAATGGAGCCCTTCTACTTTCTATGCAATGGTAGTAAACTCTAATGGTAGTAAAAAATTCAATTCATAAGAAAAAAGCCTGAGAATTCCACTGTTTGTGAATCACTAGTTAGGAAGACAATGAAAGTCAATGGCACTTTTTTACTCCTGAAAAAAATACTGAACTTTTTACCCTTTTTTACTAGTAGTAAAAAGTTCTTCCTATCTGGTGATTTGGTAACAGTGACATTCTCAGGCTTTTTTCTCATGAATTAAAATTTTTTTTTACTACCATGAGAATTTTTTTCAATGATTTGTGAATCGAGGTCATTGACTTCGAACATATTGCAGATGATGTGGCGCAGAGAAGGCGCACACTACCCATTCCCATATTTTCGGACACGTTTGGAAGTGGATCAGCTGCCATATCAAGCACTTTTCCAGCTTACTAAGCTAAATCGTGCAGCTTTGGAATCCATATTTGGCCCCATTAACTGGTAGAAGACCTTTGGTCGACCTTTGGGTTTTTACATTGCGGTGCACCAAAACCCAGAATAGTCAAAATCCTGGCTTTTGGTCCATGTTATAGTGTAAGTATAAGGATGGCGTACCATGAGGTTAAAGCTAGCAAAGAGCTGCTCCCTGCACCCAGGGACACGTGGTGCTATGTGAGCAAAGCTTTGTATAGAAAACAATGGCCACATTTCTGCATTAAAGGAAACATTTTTAATACAGGTCCCTGGCAATCCAACCAACCCCCCCAACCCCCCCCAAAAAAAACAACATACATGCCTCTTACAAATATTACTATTTAATTAGTACTTCCACTACAGCATACCTTGCCTCTTTATTACATGTATCCACAATGTTAGCCATGTACATACAGCTACACAGGTAACTTAAAACGTTGAAAAAAAAAATATGCATTTACATTTACCCATTAAAAAGCCTTACAACACCATGCAGCAGTCAGAAAACAATACTAAACAATAGAAAAAAAATTCGAGTACATTTTCCAATAATTTTCGCTTGCGACAGCCTTTTTACGAGCATTTTGAAAATTTTACGATTGCATTTTCGAGTGCAAGTATTTAATTCAACCCCTTTTTTGAATCACTCGAAAAAGTTAAAACTTTGTGCATGCGATTTTTCGAGTGACACAAATTTAATTCTACCTTTGTTGAATCGAGCCCAATGACTGTAAGCAGGAATTTATGTCCCCAAACTCTTTGGTTTGAACGTAGCTTGTGACCTTGTCTCACTGTTGACAAGGACAGAAAGTTGGGGACACCTGCCCTAAGTGATGCCAAGTGAGCACAAATATGATAAATTAGGTAGATGAACAATAATACTGTACACCAAACTCTATAGGATATGCACTGCTAACCATATATATATGGGTGCTAGCCTAAGGAATAAATCTACATATACCTGTTGTTATATACTAACTAACTAAGGTATATGTAGATGAACAATAATAATGGGGCTCCTTGGCCTCAGGGGCTCAGGTGTGTTTGCACCCCCTAACCTTAGGTGTGACCTGTTGAGGGCTCTGTGTTAGGAAGCTGCGGATCCTTTTGCATAGATGTGGGTAATGCCAACCTGGGAAGGATGGTTGAGTCAGTTGTGTTAAATGCAGAACTTAAGTCTACAAATATCCTTACATATGTTCCGGGCTGATCCAAATGTTCCAACATGTATTGCAGAGCCAGGTTAATTGCATCGTCAACTAAATTATTCCGCCTGTAGGGCAACTGAAACAGGTCAAGATGTTTGCCTGTTGTTTTAGATGTGCCAGTGCTATTCATTTTGGAGTCTTCAATGCTATGGAGATCAGTCCCATCGGCCTAACATCATTTGGACTGAATGGAGTTGCCATTCAGGGGACTGGAATGATAATAGAATTTTTGAAGTAAGCCGGTACCTTACCTTTTTTCAGTGACTTTCTGTAGATTTTGGCGAATACAGGGGAAAAATGCGCCGAGCAGACTATTAGATATGAGTCGGACACTCCATCTGGTCCTGGAGATTTTCTAAAGGTTAAGAGATGCTCCACACTAGAAGTCTACCAGTGATGAGCGAACCCCCTATAGTTCGGGCTTGGCAAGTTTCGGTGGCCAAACTTGCTAAACACTGGTCCCCATTGAAATCAATAGGGACCTAGCCTTGTGATGGAGGGTGTGGGGGTACAGGTGGGAAGCTGAAAGCAGCTGTAAATAACTTACCTCAGCCCCGTCTTTCTTCCCCATGGGCTGCAAAATATCTCAGAGTGGGGTGACAGAAAGCTGGCCGACGCTCCCATTAGTGAGGACACTCCTAGTGCAGGCAGAAGTAAGCAACTGGATAGTGGGCCTGAGGTAAGTTATTTCCAGCTGCTTCCAGCTAATCCAGGAAATCTCCTGCAGCCCTTTCCGTGTTTGCTTTGGGTTTCCTGTAGAGAATCTAGCTTCAAGGTTACTCTCATATTTCTTTTTCGCTTTCCTGATCT
This sequence comes from Gastrophryne carolinensis, assembly GCA_027917425.1. Taxonomy (NCBI): domain Eukaryota; kingdom Metazoa; phylum Chordata; class Amphibia; order Anura; family Microhylidae; genus Gastrophryne; species Gastrophryne carolinensis. The sequence continues at coordinate 128,276,887 of CM051241.1, read as the reverse complement.
ACTTGGCGAGTTGGTACTTAGGCCCTTATTCATGAAGGGATAGCGTCAGGTAGTGCCTTGTAAATGAGAGGTTGCGACAGGTAGTGACACGTGAACACCGGATACAGCACGCAATTACACATTTATCAAGCAGAATCTGTTTAGAGATTGGGATAACGCCATGTAGCGTCCGATTCATCATTATCCCAGCCTCAGCGAACAGCGCCGGCGTTCAGCCTTGCAGAGCGCCAGGTTTGACCTCTCGCTACCTGTCGCTCTCCCATATATTTCAATGGACGAACCTTTTCTTCTCTTTAAACAGGTTTAAACAAAAAAAAAAGAAATATCAAATAATTTTATGACCTCTTCTGGCCTAGAAAAAGCAATTTTTTTCAAATATTTTGCATGTTTTAAAAATGTATTCAGAATTGACATTACAGGTCTGGCATTAATGTGTTCATGTTACAATGTAATAACAATGTAATTTCATATGTTTTCGCTTTGTTACTGGTGAATAAATGCTAAAAAACAGACTTTATTCACACAGCCTCTGGTGCTCTAGGCTTCAGAGAAGCATTTTTCAGCGCCGGAGTTTTGTGAGGCTGTTTTTTAATGTTTTTTAATGAATATGTTGAGAGTCGGTCGCACTGACCAGTCGCTAACATGCGCTCCCATACAGCGCTGTACTGGTCAAATAGCGACTCCTCACAATGTATTCATCATTGCTGCACAGCGACTGAGTCGCTATGAACTAGCAACCCACGGCCGAACACAGCGACTACTAGCGGGAGCTCTGAAATGCCTGCTACAGACTGACGCTACCTGGCGTTAGTGATGAATCGGCCTGTTAGACTTTTAGTACAATCTATTATCCCCTGCTTTGTTCCTTATTCCTTTGGAACACTCTCTGCTTGTTGTTCACATAAGAGAGAATACTTTTTGGGAACAATCAAATCCTTGCAAAAATTGATAGAGGATGTTATTTGTTCAGTCCAGAGTTTTGATTTGTAGGTGTGAATTAGATGAATTAAATTGTCATCAGAGTGACCTAATGCATCCTTGCTATTACAGCAATAGCCCTTTTACAGTGTGGAACAACAGAGGTCCAGAAGGCGCCGTCCCTTTAGGGAGGGCAGCCCACATGACTGGCCTGCGTTCCTGCCCGGAAATGGTCACGGGGGGAAGTGACATCAAAGGGAAGGGGAGTATAAAGGGATGTTCGTCCCTCCTCCCCTTCCTCTTTTGACCCCCGGCTTGGATGGACGAGCAGTCCCACCCGCCCGCCCTGTTTTTGGTTATGGTTGGGTTTGTTCGGCCACGGTTCTGGTGGAATTGGGTATTATTGTGGGGGTGATTTGTGAGGTAGGTTATACAGATTAACTATGTACATGTTGATAAAAAAAAAAAAGTAAAATAAGAGTAAAGAGTAAATAAAGAGATGTTCTTTCTGTTTTTGCACTATTGTTATGGGCACCTGTTCGGAGTGCTTCAGTTTTATGTTATTTATTACCGTTAGATGCAGTTTGTTATATAAAAAAAAAAAGAAATGTTTTATTTTATTTATTTGTTAATTTATGATCCTTTGTATGGGGGGATTCTTGTTATAACGGGGTTAATTTTTTGTAATGTAATTGTCACAGCTGTTTGTCGGGCCTCCTCTCGGGTTTCGGGTCTGAGTAGCAGGTTTAATTTGGTTGGGTATGCGGTTGTTTCCAGTGGAAACCGGCCAGGAAGGTTTTTGGTTGGTAAGATAAGGAATTTGGTGGATCAATTAGGGAGGGGGGGGACAGGGGGAATTTTGTCTTCTGGTGGCTAGCTCATTTAAGCTCCCAGGCCTAGGAGGTAAGCGGTCAAGCTTACGTTGGCTTCCGCATTGTGGTGCGTTTGTCTCTCCCCCCTCCCATGGTTGTCTTATCTTAGGCTTCTCAGACCTGGAACAAAAAGGGGGGGGGGGGGGGCTTTAATTGCGTGTAACTTATTTATATGTTTGGCTGTGGCCGATTAAATTTTAATCTTTCCAAAGATATGGGGGTCGGAGTTGTTATTTGGTGGTGGAATTTAAGGGAGGTAAGGGCATATGGAGCGCTAGCCCAGTCATGAATATGGCATTTCCTTCTCTGCTGGAGAAGCAGATATGTTGCTTGTATTTAGGGAGTTCACATGAAAGGCTTTCTTAAAGTTCCCTAGAATAATCATCAGAATGTTTCCTCTTGCAGCTGTTTATTTCTTCCAGTGGATGGGTCAGGGCTTTCTCTGCTTTCGCTTGTGAGGAGATATATACCTCAGTGATGATAACTGATGACATTTCTCTGGGCAAGTAAAAGGGCCAAGAGTTGATGGACATGTACTCCAGGTGTGGAGCTCTTACTTAGTACCATGACGTCCTCACTTGAGATCAGGGCTGGATTAAGTGTGGTGGAGTCCCCTGGGCACAAAATCTGGTGGAGGCCCCAGATACAGTATTATAATAATAATAGTCCAGCCAAATAACTGATTGGTGGTTGTCTGCCCCCCCCCCCTACTTACTGGAACATCAGATCGAGTCCCACACTTGTGCGGGTGCGTGCTGCTCGGGATCTCCTGCTTTGCCATTCTGGGTGGGTGGGGGGTAGTGTAGTTGTCCAGCTGGTCCTGCAGAAAACACTTCCCTGCATTAAGCTGCCAGCGGCTGTGCTTGGTGGCTTATGTGTAGTGAGCGGCCGCCCATTGACAGCCTTGCACGCACCCATCACTGTAGCGTTGCTGACGGCAGCTTTGCTGTTCTAGACTCTCCATCCTGCCAAAACAAAAGAGGCTTGCCCAGACGCGAGGGGCCCCCACTGCTGCCGATAGCTTTGTTGCTGTCCCAGCGGCCCATCCAGCCAAAGACTGAAAAGTCTCCTGGACCAGACCATAACTCAAAGTTTGATGAAGTGGTGGAGGCCCCAGGACTCGCACCCCCCTCATAATCCGTCCTGCTTGAGATACTCATCTCCTCCCTATTACAGCAACCATGTGACTGCTGGTGACTAATCAGAAAACACCCACCCATCAAACCACAATATTCAGAGGTGGTCCCTGGTACATCTGCCATCACTTCATTGTGGAAGTGGCGATTGCCTCTGTGCTCCTGTAACCTGGTTGTGGGTCGCAGTGCATATCCAAATTTGGGATGCCCTATGCTGCATATTTAGACTTTACTTCCATTTAAAACTGGGATGTTCTAGAGGTGGGGTGTGTTAGCAGGCCTTTAGTCTTTTTTACTGTAGGTCTGCTTTAAACCTCCCAAAACAAAATGCTTTGGGTCCAGCAATCTTCGAGGACCTGTGCCAAATCCTATAAGACTAAACATAACAGCAGCATTAGAAAAAGATCAGCGTGAAGCATAAGGTCACTCCTCAATCCCATTAGCTCCTGGGTTTGTTTTGCCACATGATCCAGATTTCCTCCTCATTGAGGCAGATCCCATCATTCTTCTGCCTGTCTCGGGGTATACAGAGTGTGCCCGGGGAAGATAGAGCTCATTTTTCTTAGATCGGAAGTCAGTCTTGGAAGAGCTCCATGCTACAGGGTTTATTTCAGCCAGGCTTAGGCCGTGGTTAATGAGCTATGCATCGGGATTAATCTGGCATCAAAAGAGAATGGAGGAACACCTGACACCAGCATGCTGGCTATGAGCTGCTATCTTTCAGTGGCCGTGCTCTGCTCCCTGAGGAGTGAGTTATGGCCGCTATATTTAGGAATCGGCTCACAGCCCCAGCCTGGAATATTTTAAGCCGGCCAAAAGGAGAGCAAAGATCTCCTCGCCCTTCCAGGCCTGCGGCATGTGATTGCTGGAGAATGGTGACTGCATCTGACCTGCAGTCCAGGATCCTGGAAAATACTTAATAATGATAATAATAATAATAATATACTGGCGGATCAAGGTCTAATACAATAAATAAGCCCCCCCTTTCAATCACTTGAAGTGCAAAAATAGTGCCAATAAATAACCTAAAAAAAGTGCAAATCCATATAATAATACCATATACACTAAAGTGCCAATATGTGAAGTGAAGCCCAATAAATAGTCATATAGTTAGCAAATTTAACAACATACTTAATGCGGACCTTCACTCTGAATAAGAGCCTATCTTATAAGTTTCCCACACTTTGTACATACAGATTGCTCACATTAAAAATAATCCTACCTGCATCTACTGCATGTTATGAGCCTTAAAACATCCAAGGTGGCGGCTCATGGAGAATCAGGCAGCCTGCAAACAGGAAGTGTATTCTGACTGTGCTGCTCTGCATTCTGGGATTGCTGACCTTTTCCTGACCCCAGCTCTGCTCTGTCTGAGCAAAGCACAGCAATAACACGCCCCCCTGTGCTTCATCCCACTCTCCTCTGCTCACTTTGTGTGATGCTTCTGAGTCAAGATGGCGACGCCCATATCTTAAAGTCCTGAACAGAGTTGCAGCCCAGTGGGGGAAAGAATAATAAGTAAGTGACTAAAAACATATAATATATTAACTTTAGATGCTGGGGAATATTTTTTTAAGGGTTTGGGCTTTTAAATAAATGAAGGTCCGGTTTAATATAAAATAATTTATTTTAATAATTTTTTTTTTTTTTTTAACAATAAATCTTTATTGAGGTAGAAAGGATAGCAGAGCACTCCACAGAAGAAAAAAAAACAAGAACAGTTTCATACAGTAGGAAGATCCAGCGTATACAGCACATAAAGCTACAATCCTGTTTATGACATGCATAACCTTACTCGACCTCTGTGACCTTCGCTCCCTCGGCTGTCCCCTAAGTGGAGCCTCGCCATGCCAGTCCACCTGATTTTCCTTTTAAATGGTAAGGAGGGAATTGGGGATCAGGATGAAGATGAAGGGGGTTAGGAAGTGTGAGGGGGAAGGGAAAAAAAAGGGGAGAGGGAGGGAAAGAAAAGACTGAGGAGGAGGGGGGGAAGCACCGCCCCCCGCCCGCCCCCCCCGGGGCCGCCCCGCGCCCCACCCAGATACATGCCACACCCTCCAAGTCAGACACTCCACCCCGCCGTCCGCCTCTATCCGCCACAGCAAGGAATCATATTTTAATCCGCAGGTTCTTGCCTTCAACCGACTCTATGAACATGTCCCATGGCAACCACCGGTGCCTATGTTTTTCCTCAGAGCCCTTAAGTAGGGCAGTCATGTCCTCCATGCGCCTAATGTCCTCCACCCTGTGGATCCAGGAGCCTATGAGTGGTGTGGCTGCGCTCTTCCACTGGGCCGGTATACACGCCCTGGCCGCGTTCACCATATGGATAGTCAGCGACCTTCTGTAGTTGCTGACCGTTCCTCCGATGGAATGGAGCAGGAGAGTTTCCGGGGAAAGCGGAATATCATCGCCCGTTATCTTGCGGATCAGGTCCACCACGTTCCCCCAGAAGCCCTGAATTTTCTCACACTCCCAGAAAATGTGCAGAATGGTGCCCTGAGCCCTCTCACACCTCCAGCATAATGGCGAGACAGATGGGTAGAAGCGATGTAACGTCTGAGGAGTCCTGTACCAACGGCAGAGGATTTTATAGCCCGCCTCTTGGTAGGAGTTGCTGATCGATGCCCGCTGCACCAGCTCCACGATTTTCTTAACCTGATTAGGTGGGAAGGTGATTCCGAGGTCCCTTTCCCACGCCCTGATGAAACCAGGCACAAAAGATTCTCCAGGATCCAGCAACATCTGGTACACTTTGGATAGCGCCCCTCTAACAGGTTCCGGTGACAAGCATAACCGCTCGAAAGGTGATAGCGCCCTTCCGAACTCCCCTGGTGGGGGCAGGTCGTCCAGAAAGTGAGAAATCTGTAATGCTCTCCAGTGTGACAAGTGTGGAGGGTCCCCCCATGACATGATCTCCTGATGGGTCTTCCATCTGGAGCCGCACAGAAAGTCACGGGCAGCACCCCTACCGGGTGTCTTCCATCTCCGAAATCCTGCATCTAGTTGTCCCGGGATAAAGTCTAAAGCCCCTAAGACTGGTCTGAGCGGGGAGGGCGAGGGGGCCAGGTTCTCACTCGCTGCTTGTCTGGTCCAGACCTGCAGGGTAGGGCCTATAGTTGGGTGTGACCTGAGTGCACTTGGAACCGGGCCGGGGGACCAAGGTAAACTCGCCAATGGAACCGGGGACCATGTCTGTTCAATCTGGACCCATCGCTTGTGTTTCCCATGAAGGTTCCAGTCTACAATTCTACTCATGTGTGCCGCTGCATAATACATTTTAATGTCAGGGAGTCCCACGCCCCCCCTTGTCTTAGGAAGAGTGAGCAGTTTCTGTGAGACTCGCGGGCTCTTTCCACCCCACACGAACTTTATGAATTCCGCTCGCACGGTTTTCAAGAAGGAAGCTGCCAAGTGGATAGGTAACACCTGAATAGGGTAGAGTAGGCGTGGTAGGACGTTCATTTTGAGAACGTTACACCTGCCAAACCAGGACAATATAATGTCCTTCCAACTGCCGAGGTCCTTCTTAATTGCTGTCAACAATGGCGGGAAGTTTTTAGCAAACAAGTCTTGCAAGGAGGATGTAATCTGTACTCCCAGGTAAGAGATTGATTCTGATGCCCAGCGAAAAGCGAAGCTAGACTCAATGATCCCCAGGAGTCTCGGCGGCAGGGAGACGTTCAACGCCTCCGACTTTTGTAAGTTTATCTTAAAGTTTGAGAGCTCGGTATACTCCTTAAATTCTCTTAACAAGTTGGGAAGCGAGGTTGCCGGTTGGGTGACACAAAAAAGCAAGTCCGCAAAGGCAGCAACTTTGTGCTCGGATCCGCCTCTCAACACTCCTTTTATGTCCGTGTTCGCTCTCACCCGACAGAGGAAAGACTCCAGCGTCAGAATAAATATGATCGGTGAGAGTGGGCACCCCTGCCTTGTGCCATTTGTGATCTTGAATGGCTTTGAGAGAATATATAGTGAGAAGTATAGTGACAGTATCCAAGTCCTCATATTCTCTCGGAGGCCTAGAATTTCCAATGTTCCTCGGATAAACCCCCAGTGGACCCTATCGAATGCTTTTTCCGCATCCGTGGAAAGCAACATAGCTGGGATCCTCTCCTCGTGAATCAGATGAATAAGATTGAGGACTCTTGTCACATTGTCTCTCGCCTCTCTTTTCGGTGTAAAGCCCGCCTGGTCAAGATCTATTAGGTCACTTAGGTGTGCTATCAATCGGTTTGCCAAAATTTTCACGAACAATTTCAAGTCTACATTTAGTAGCGATATTGGCCTATAGTTCGCGTGGGTCCTTTCCCTGCTTCGGTATGACTGCCACTTGGGCCCTTAGCATATCGCTGGGCATTGCCTGTTCAGCCGAGATGGAGTTGAAGGCGGTCACTGCACGTGGGGTCAGGATGTCTCCCAGCTCCCTGTAGTAGGGCAGAGTGAACTCGTCTGGGCCCGGCGACTTGCCTGTCTGCGAGAGTTTAATCGCCTGAGCCCACTCTGATTCGGAGATAGGCTCCTCCAGGGTCTCCACTATCTCAGGGCTTAACGTGGGGAGGCCTGAAGCAGCTTCATAGCCTCGTGCGTCCTGCAATAGGTGAGCCCGGCTACTCCCCTCACCAGGCACGTTGTAGAGCTTACTGTAGAATTCCCTGAACGACTCAGCAATGTCGTCTGGACCGGAACACACCCGTCCGCCTGCTCCAAGGATCTGTGAGATGTAGTTCGTTGCCCTCTGTTCGCGGATTGCTCTCGCCAGGGAGCTGCCGCACTTATTTCCGTACTCGTAAAAGGAGCGCCGAACTCTTAGGAGGGAAGCTTTGGCCTTGACCATCAATATGTCTCTCAGGTTTTCCCGGGCCAGCGCTAATTCCTGTCCGACTCTCACTGCCTGTTGTCTTTTATGTTCGGCCTCTAATCTACCGATCTTCCCCAATAAGTTGCCGATGGTTTTCTCTCTTTCCTTCTTTCGTCTGGACGCTATCTTTAATAATATGCCCCTGATATAGCATTTGTGGGCTGCCCACAGGTTGATGGGGCTCGTTTCTGGTCTGTCGTTCAATTCGAAGTAGGATCCAAGCTCTCTCCTGACCTCTTCTTTTACCAGTGGGTCCTGCAGCAAGGACTCGTTGTGGATCCACAAGCTTGGTCTAGTGGGCCACTCAGGTATTCTCACCGACAGTGAGATTAAGGCGTGATCTGAGATCGTAATGGAATCTATCGTGACCTTCTGCACAAGCTGGAGGTATCTATGCTCTATGAAAAGGTAGTCGATCCTGGAATATGAATCGTGGGGAGCCGAGTAGAAGGTGTAGTCTCTACCACGGGGGTTTTGTAAACGCCAAGGGTCTACCAACTGTGCCAACCTGAGTGCTGTTTTTAGTTTTTTGAGGGCTGAGAATGAGAGGCTTTCCATGACACATCGAGCAAGGGGTCCAACGCCACGTTGAGATCGCCTCCAAAGATCACCAGGCCTTCCGAGAAAGTCTGAAGGGCCTCAAGTTTGTTCTAAGAAGCGTGTCTGATCCGTGTTGGGAGCGTAGATGTTCGCAAGAGTGCACATTTGATTACCTACTCTCCCCTTAAGGAAGATAAACCTTCCCTCCTCATCTGACCTGCTATCCACTAAGGTCCAAGGGAGCGAGGAGGCGAGCAAAATGCCCACTCCTCTTGACCTTGCGTCGGGTGAGTATGAGTGGTAGCCCGTAGGAAAACGCTTATCCGAAAATCTCGGAGCCCTTCCTCTCTGAAAATGTGACTCCTGGATGAACACTACTTGGGCTCTTCTCTTCCAGAACAGGGACAGGCACATTCTCCTCTTCTCAGGGATGTTAAGGCCCTTAGCGTTGAAGGAGACAATTTGCAGGTCCATCGTGCGCACGGCACTTCGGACACACGACGACGAGGCGGTACAAGACTGAGGCCACACACCCAACCGGAGAGAGGGCCCCAAAAGGGGACAGGGAAGGAGCGCGGGCCAGCCCGGGGGGGGAGGGCAGCAGAGGACAGCAGCCCCCACCACCCCCCACAAATCAGGGGTAGCACAACGGGAGGGAGGGTAAGGGAAAAAGGGTAAGTAGGGAGAAGGAGAGAGCTTGAGAAAGGGAGAAGGGATAAGCGTAAGCGTAGAGGGAACAAAGAAAAAACACCCGTCTAGAGAGGTCGCTTGGACCTAGACGAGCTGGCCTATGTGGGGAGTAAAAAACTGTGGCGCTGCACAGCAACAGGGGACACGCGTCCCCAGCCCAGGGCAGTTCCTCACGCGAGGAACGGTTCAAAAAACTTAACCTACCCGTCCCCGGTCAAGGACACCAGGGTCGGAAATGTCTCACTGACAACCTATATAAACCCGTAACAATGTTAACCATTTATATAGCACACAGGTGAAGAACTGCCCCAGGTCCCCACCGCCCACCGCCCCCCACCCCCCCATGTGGCCCACACCGACCCGGCCGCGGAGCGCCCCGTATCCCCACCCCAGGACCGGCCCCCGGCGCCCAGGAAGTCTGGGAGGAGGCACGACAAATCATCCTCCCGCTGAGGCCCGACCCCGGGGGGGAGGGGCACGCCCGAGGCAGCCCGGTCCTCCACACCAGGCCGCGCCTCCCATTCCCGACCAGCGAGCCACATACATGTCCACTGTTACCGTTCCCTCACCCCTCGAAGGAGTCCACCCCAGGCCCCAGGGGACCCCAAAAGAGAACCCCCCGCAGCGCACCCCCACCAGGGCCCGGTCCGGAACCAAACAGCGGAGCCGAACCGGGGAAGGGGGGCCACTCGGCAAAGGGGAAGGGCACCCCAGGCCCGGACTGGACCCCAGAAGCCCACCCCCAATCTAACCCCAGCCACCCCCCCGCGGAGGGAGGAGGCAGCACCGAAGGCGGTCCATCCCACCAAGGGGAGGGGCTCCCCCCCGGCCCCCCCAGGGCCACGGCCCGAGCCCCACTGCACAAGGATCAAGGCCAAAGCCACGACCTGAGCAGCTCCCAACCAGTCCCGGCCCACGGCCGAGATTCAGGCCCAAAAGCCAATGGGGACCGTCTAAAGTCGGGGGCCCGAGCCGACACCATGGAGGCACCGGGGGGGGGGAGGAGTCGAGGAGGGAGGGCCCCCCGGGAGCAACCCCGTCACCCAGCCCGGGTCCCCGGACAGTCCGTCCCAGGCCCAGAGCGAGAATCACAATGAGGCTCGGGAACCCGTCAACCCGAAGAGCCAGGGACAGGGACCGACACGACCCGGGACCAAGGACAGACCCAGCGACCCCCACCTCAGGAGAGACCCGCGGGGAGGGCGGGAATGAATTTCAGCTCCAGGGGGACCCCCCCAACATCATCACATGTCACATAGGCAGAGTCTCCGGACAGAGACCCGTACGAAGACCGGCCCCAGCATCATCAACCGGACCCGAGGAGCCGCCTGGCACAGGGCCCCCAGCGCCACCGCCCCACTGGCCAGGGAATGCGCAGCCAGCCAACAAGGAGGGGCCCAGAGCCCCTAGTAGTAACAGGCCCCGCCGGCGGCCCCCGGTGCGGCCCAGAAACGAAGCCCATCGGTGGCCTGGGGGGGGGGGGGGGGGCATCACGTCCAGCGGCCCAGTCCACTTCTGTACGGAGCAGTCCATAGGCCAAGGCACGGCCACTCAGGAGGTCCCCCGTCCGAGGGCACGACATCGGCCAGGACCGGCGTCACAGCGACGGAGATCCCGGCGCCACCCGACCCACAGCAGGCAGGGGGGCAGGACAGCAAACAGCAAAGGACCCGAGGCACAGGACAACATTGGAAGTTACTCTTCTAGGGGAGGAGGATGATCCCCCCTGCGCGGCGGCGCCCCCCGTCTAGGCGGGGCTCTCCTACACCTGATCCTCTGCGGTAAAGGTTGAAATGATGGGAAGTCCAGCCAGTTGGGGACCTCTAGTGGAGCAACGCCCAGGAAAACGAACAGACCATCAAGATCCCCGGGTGTACGGAGAGTGAAAGACCCCCCGTTCTTGCGGACGATGAGATGGAAGGGGTATCCCCATCGGTAGACTGCTCCGCTGTCTTTTATTTTCTGCAGAAGAGGTTTCAGCTGTCTTCTCATCCAGAGTGTGGAACGGGCCAAGTCCGGCAAGATGGTTAATGGTTTGGAGTCGTGGACGATCCGGCCCGCCTCCCACGCCCTCCTCAATATCTCTTCTTTAATTCTGAAGTGATTAACCCTACAAAGAATGTCGCGAGGGGCCTCCGGGGCGCCCGGCGGCCGGCCTGCCACCCTGTGTATTCTATCCAGTTTGATGGCGGCAGTCGGAGGGTTACCCAGCAACTGATTGAAGACAGAGAGGGCAATCGATTCCAAGTCCGCATACTGCGGCAACTCAGGGAGACCACGTATACGAAGATTGTTCCGTCTACTGCGGTTTTCTAAGTCGTCGTTTTGGATCTTCAAAATAGAGATTTGAGTTGCTTGAAGTTCGCTGGTCTGCTCCAGGTGGGTAAGACGGTCTTCCGTTGATGCTCTTGTGTTCTCCAAGGCGGTGACCCGATCCTCAACCGCCGCCACATTGTGTTGGACAACTTCCGGGTCTTTTTTGAAGATTTTTTCGATTCTGGACAACATGGTTTCCAGGTCGGCCTTGGTAGGGAGGGAGAGGAGCACCGATCGAAGGTCCAGGTCCGGGCCCGTCAGATGCACATTTGTGGGTGTTTGGGGAGGTCCCTCCCCGTCCTTCATCCAGGTGTGAGCGGGACCAGGGTCAGCAGGCGGAAGCCACCCACGTGTAGTCCATGAGTCACCCGGAGATCCCCTCTCTACATAACCCCCAGAAGTGCTGGTCCCCATTCCGGTGCCCCGGGGAGGGGGGGGCGACGGGGGTATCCCATCCGAGGAGACGGACCAGGCCCGCGGAGTGGCCTCGTGCGCAAGTGGTGACTCCTCTAGAACTCCTGCCACCGCGGCTCTCGGCTCCCTGCAATCAGAGCCAGGCTTTACATTCGGGGTACCCCCCTGTACAGCGTCTCCCAGCCAGCCCGCAGGGGGACCCCCAGGCGACCTCCTCCACTCGTCATGAGGCGAAAAGACAGGGGGATTATGGGCCATCACTGCATAACCAGCGGTGCCTGTCTCTTTAAATCGCTCGTGCTGCTGGGCAGGGCGAACAATGCTGCCGTCTCTTCTGGCCGGGGACAATGATGGGGATTCTCCCCATCTCTCCCCCTCATCAGCTTGTGATCCCCAGGAGCAGGGGGGGGAATGTGATGTCGGTCTGGTCGGTGGGTTGGGGGGGGGCTTCTCCCCTCAGCTACCCCCAAAGTTCGCCTCACACTTTTATTTCCTGTGGGGTCTGGGGTTCTCCATCCCGAGATATGGGAATCCCCTCCATTCACACACCCTACCTCATGGCGTGCTGCAGCGGCGGATGGTTCCAGCCGCATCGTTGGCGTCTCCTCCCGCCGACAGCCGCCCCCTTCTCCCGCCCGGTCACACGGCGGGGACGAGCGCTGGGTGCGACCCGGACCTCCTGGGGCCTGCCTCCCCGAGGCAGGGGAACCCCCGTCTGGCGCGCATATCACCTCTCGCCGCTCTTCTACCGCGGCGGGTGCCGCTCCCTCCTCCTTCTCCCGCCCGGCCACACAGCGGGGACGTCTGACGGGAGAGACACATCTCCGGCGGTGTCTGTATCCCCTCCGCGCGCCGGCTCGCCTCCATAGCTGATGTTCGCCCTCCTCTCTCCGTCCCGCCAGCCGCTTCCGCCGCCATCTTGCCTTGGCGCGTGGATGCTCCCGGGGGATCGCCCAGCCGCAGGAAACGGGCAATGCCGCCCCCGTCTTCTCTCTTGGGGTCCTTCGTCTGTCCACGCCGCCTCCCCATACTCGTCGGGGACAGGTAGGTGCTGCTGGCACACTGTAAAAGGGGCTCCTGGGCTGGGGTCACGGGAGAGCCTCAAGGTACACTGCCGCGGCCACGCCCCTTTTTTTTTTTTTTTTTTTTTTAATCTAATCAAATCAAAAGATGATACCGCCCAATATGGACCTACCTAGCTCCAGGTAGGTAAAGCCGCTACCCTGCACGCTCCGCTGTGCGCCCACTCCTATTTATTGGGGTTCACTGCACATATTGGCACTTTAGTGTATATAGTATTATTATATGGATTTGCACCTTTTTGTAGGGTTTTTATTGGCACTGTTTTTGCACGTTAATTGATTGAGGGGAGGCTTATTTATTGTATTAGACCTTGATCCACCGGTATATTATTATTATTAGATGTTGTATGTACCAGAAAGATCCAGTTTAGGTGATGTTTTTAAATATGTCTTGTCGTTTGTTATGTCTTTTTAACCTGTTTCGTGGCATAATAAAAATGTGTTCATTATCTAAAATACAGATGGTGTTAGTGCCCCATTTCTAGTTAAATTCTAGTTGGTTCTTGTTGAATTCTCTCTGCCGATGGCAATAGAAACAATATGCCTGAGGGTAGTGGCGGACTGATGCCAAAAATCAGCCCTGCATTTTACCAGCCCCTGGCCGGCCCGATACATACCTGCTGAGGTCCCCCAACCATGATGCCGGGGCTATAGCATTGGGGACTGGCGTTCCCTGGCTTGTGGATACAGTGAGGCTGGGTACAGGGGGCTGAGAGGAAGACTAAGGGGGCAGGGATTGAATGTGGGTGTTAAGAGCAGCAACCCAACTGGATCCAAAGCAGAGCGGCCCACCGGGCATTGCCCCGGGTCTCCCTATGGCCAGTCTGCCCCTGTCTAAGGGGCCCAGACTACAGCTGAGTAAATAGGGGGCCCTAGTAATGAAGTGCAATGCAAAGTCTCTTTTAAGGCCAGTCTAAGGTTAAATGTTTCCCCGGATGAGATTTCAGAAACAAACTCATACATACAGCAAACAAGACAGATAGAGAGAAAGTGGGAGAAGAATGATTAAATAAAGTTGGAAGACAAATAGAATGTGTAAGAGAAATGTAGCTGGGTGGTAAAGGCTGAGTATCAACAAAAAGCAAAGGTTGGACCTTCTCAAAGCAGTAGCCATGAGAGAGGTAGAATTTAGTTGGTTAAGCAGTAGTTTCCCTATAGAATACTATAATAGTCAATAGTAAGAGTTAATTGCTCTATCAAACCAATTGATGGCAGAGTTGCCTAAGAAATGGAAGAGATTAGTAAAAAGTAGGTTATAGTGATAGCTAGAGTTTCAAAAAGAGATAAAAAGGATAAGAAAATAAAAGGAAAGAAAGGTGGCATCAGTTGCCCACCTACAGTGTAGGTGGAAGACAGGAAAAGAAGGTTATATAAGGAGGAACTCTACCCATAGTAACCTTGGATAATAACTTATTATCCAAGGAGGGGATCCTAATTAATGTAAGCAAGGGAGTGATAATAAAACCAGCAGGAGGAAGGAGACAGCAAAGAGAATACAGCAGGAAGATCCTTAACTGCCCCAAAGACTTACCTAGAGTCAGGTCTGGCTCCAGGTTTGTGGGGGCCCTTGGACAAGACAGTCTTAGAGGCCGATTCATTAATAGCGGCAGGTAGCGACAGTTGAGCGACTGTAGCGCCATTTTCAGAGCGCCCGCTAGTAGTCACTGTGCTTGCCCATTGTTCGGTAGTTGATAGCGACTCAGTCGGTTTGCCGTAATGTTGAATATTGGGTGAGGAGTCGCTATTTGACAGGTTCCGCGCTGTATGGGAGCGCATGATAGCGACTGGCCCTAGCGACCGGCTCCCACCATATTCATTAACAAATCACGCTCGAAAAATTCTTGCGCTGTAAAATGCATGTTTAAACCCCAGAGCGCTGGCGGCGATGGATTAAAAGTAGTTTTTTAACCCCCAAACAACCATATTTTTGGAAACCAAAAAAAAACAAGTTTTTTAAATAATTTTGTAATATGAATACATTAATATCAGACCTGTAATATCAATTCTGTACAATTTTTTATTTTAATTTTTTTACCTTAAAAAAGTATTTAAAATGGCAGAAGTGGTCACAGAGTTTTTCACATTTAAAAAATAAAAAAATAAAAAAAAAACATTAATAACAATTAATTATGTTTATTTAAAGATTGTTCCATTGAAATGCATTGGAGAGCGCCAGGTAGCGAGAGGTCATACCTGTCGCTGTTCAAGGTCGGACGCTGGCGCTGTGGGCTGAGGCTGGAATAATGATGAATGAGTTGCTATATGGCGCTATCTCAGTCGCTAAGCAGGATCAGCTTGATAAATGTGTGATTGTGGTGGGGAGCCGGCGTTCTCGTGGCGGGGCCCGTCATTACCGGTCGCTCACCAGTCGCTACCTGACGCTAATCCTTCATAAATAAGGACCTTAGTGGCCGAAGTAGCGAGTCACATGATGTCACATTTCAGGGTCGCTGTCACAAATGGGTCATCTCCTGCTGCTGATCGCCCTCCAGTCCTTGTCAGTTGTCACCTGGTTCTCGCCACCTTCTGAGCTTCCATCAGTAGCCCTCCTCCATTCCATGCCACCTTCTCCATTGTTGCTCATCCCCTGTTGCTGAGGCCAGACATGAGCAGGTTTTACACAGCACCAGGCATTCCGTGGATCGGGTGCACTGTAAAATAAAACCATGGGTAAGTGTGAGCCTGACAGGGCAAACCTGGGCAATTGCCAGGGCCCCTAGCATCTTCAGCCCTGGCATCTTCAGGGCCCTTAGCATCTTCAGGGGCCCTGGCA
This sequence comes from Gastrophryne carolinensis, assembly GCA_027917425.1. Lineage (NCBI taxonomy): Eukaryota > Metazoa > Chordata > Amphibia > Anura > Microhylidae > Gastrophryne > Gastrophryne carolinensis. Next base: position 128,261,285 of record CM051241.1, on the reverse strand, counting down.
TCTTCAGGGCCCCTGGCATATTCAGGGCCCCTAGCATCTTCAGGGCTCCTAGCATCTTCAGGGCTCCTGGCATCTTCAGGGCCCCTAGCATCTTCAGGGGCCCTGGCATCTTCAGGGCTCCTGGCATCTTCAGGGCCCCTAGCATCTTCAGGGGCCCTGGCATCTTCAGGGCTCCTGGCATCTTCAGGGCTCCTGGCATCTTCAGGGCCCCTAGCATCTTCAGGGGCCCTGGCATCTTCAGGGCTCCTGGCATCTTCAGGGCCCCTGGCAATTGCCCAGGTTTGCCCTGTGCTGGCGATGGCCCTGCCTAGAGTGTCTGGAAGTGGGAAATGAGTGACCTGCTGGACAGCTAGAGAGGATGAAGCCTTAATATTGTGGCTGATATGGATTGTGTGATCTGCAACTAACAGTGTCATCTGTGGCAGCCAGTGTCTTCAATAGTAATATAGTACACACCTACCTGTGTCACCCTAACCTAGGTCCATGAACCCCCCCCCCCCCTCCGCATAACCTCTGGCCTGGAAGAGGAGCCTTACAGAAAGATGGAGGGGAAGCAGTAGATGGAAATATATGAAACAAGAAGAGAGAGATGGAGGTAATGCAAAAGAGAAAAAGAGAGATAGGAGCTCTGAAAAAATAGAGGGGAAAATGGGGGATTGCTGAAAAGAAAGACAGAAGAGATGTGGACAATACTGGCTGATTGCCTATCCCCGGGGCATCCCTGTTGGCTGCAGGTGGGGCACAAGACTGGTAGTAAGGAAGGAAGGGAAGAAGTGTGTAGGGTGGGCGCTATCTTGCATCTTCCATCCTAAGGTCAGTCCTGTGTGAAAGTGTGGAAGAAGGAGGCAATGTGGAAATCAAAAGAGGAGGGAATGTGCAAGAAAGGGGGTGTGAAAGAGAGGAATATAGGGGGATGTGGAAGAGAGAAAAGGAGGGAATGTGCAAGAGAGCAGTCTGGAGGAAATTTGGAAGTGAGAAAGATGGAGGGAATGTGAAATATAAAATGAGGGAATGTAGGAAACAGAGAGAAGGAGGGAATGTGGAAGAAAGAGAGAGGGAATGTTAAAAAAGAAAGGAGAAAATGTAGAAGACTGGAAGAAAGAGAGAGATGGAGGGAATGTAAAAACAAGGAAGAAGGGGAGAATGTGGAAAAGAGAGAGCGAAAGAGGGAAGGTGAAAAGAGAGTGAGATGGAAGAAAGATGATAACTAAAGGAAAGAAAGATGGAGGTGTACAAAAAGAGTGTTGGAAGAAAGTCATTTAAAGAACGGTTAGGATGTAAAAGAGAACAAGAAGCAAACGTGGAAAAGAGAAGAAAGGGGAATGTGGAAGAGAGAAAAAAATGAGGGAATGAGAAAAAGATAATATGGAAATATGGATTAGAGAGTGAATAGAGAGAATGTTCAAGAGAGGAAGATGGAGGGAATGTGGAAAACAGAGAGAATGAGGGAATGTCTGGCTGGCTGTAGAGTGCAGACTCTTGGCCGGGATGCTGGTCACGCTTTATTGCAGCGATTCTCTTCCATTTATTGCTTGTTATTCCATCCCTCCTCCTCTGATAATAATTCACTCATGTAGACACCGGTACTTTCCATGTGGGAAGAACGGAGGCTACTGCTGCTCTGACCATCACATCCTCTTTCTCTCTGTCTGTCTCTATTTAAAACCTTTTCAAACTATTTATTAGCACTATACCAAGGAAACAACAAAATGCACCAATACTTACCTTACCTAGCAGTGGGTCAACAACAGGTCCGAGTTAAAGCAGACCTCTAACCTAAAACCAGCGCACCTCTTCCCATGGCTTCCCACGGTCACTGCTGCACTGACTGTCTATCCAAGCCATCAGGAGGGGAGCAGTACATGGCTGACCTCCCACCAAGGAATCGGGCACGCTGGGCTGTATACAGGATTTCTTTATTAACTTTCAATTTGGGCTTACCAGAGGCGAAGGCATGGGAGATGGGAGCTGGAAAAAGCAGCCTGGTCCTAGAGTCTAAATGACTAAACAGCAGGTTGATTTCCTGTACCTGGGGCATCCCAAGTTGGAAGTGTGAAGCCACATAGGTTGGCTCATAAACTCAACTCCAATGGCACATGCGTGGGCCTGCAGGGCATCCTCTGCACCCCTCCATCTTCTGCAAGCACCTGTGCCAGGCAAATCTGATTAGTCATCAGCCAGAAAGAGGGGTCAATTTCTTGGTCAAATTCATTGCCGGGCATTAAGGCCGGGGCAAACTGGGGGGGCAGACCAAACCCCAGGGGGAGGGGGACATGAGTTTTGTTCTGCTGTAAAGGGAAGATTGCTGGTCACTCAAGCTTCTATCGGACTTCAGACTGACTAACACCAGCATTAGCAGTAGTGATATATATATATATATATATATATTTTTTTTTTTATATATATATATATATACCGGTATATATATATATTGCCTTGAAAGAGAATTCAAACCCCTTTAACGTTTCCACATTTTTAAACATTACAGCCACACACCTAAAAATGTTTTATTGAGATTTTATATAATAGCAACACAAAATTGCAAGTATTTGTGAAGTGTAAAGAAAATAAAAAACTGAAAAGTGTGGTGTGTCTATGTATTCAGCTCCATTTACTTACTTCTGTCCACAGAACTATTAGTTGTGTACTTCTCAAATCTGCCCTTTATTGCAGAGCCATAAGAAGTCATGTTTGCAGTCTACCTCAATCTATGGCCCTTATTTATGAAGGAATAGCGCCAGTTAACGAATGGTGAGCGGCCGGTAATGACGGGCCCCGCCACGAGAACGCCGGCTCCCCAATCACACATTTATCAAGCCGATCCGGCTTAGCGACTGAGATATATAGCGACTCATTTATCATTATTCCAGCATCACCCCACAGCGCCAGCGTCCGACCTTGAACAGCGACAGGTATGACCTCTCGCTACCTGGCGCTCTCCAATGCATTTCAATGGAACAATCTTTAAATATTCATAATTATTTGTTATTAATTGTTTTTTTTTTTTTTTTTTTTTTTAAGTGTGAAAAATTCTGTGACCACTTCTGCCATTTTAGATAATTTTTTTAAGGTAAAAAAAAAAAATAATAATAAATTGTACAGAATTGATATTACAGGTCTGATTGTATTCATATTACCAAATTATTTAAAAAACTTGGTTTTTTTTGGTTTCCAAAAATATGGTTGTTTGGGGGTTAAAAAACTACTTTTAACCCATCGCCGCCAGCGCTCTGGGGTTTAAACAAGCATTTCACAGCGTGAGAATTTTTTGAGCGTGATTTTTAAATGAATATGGTGGGAGCCGGTCGCTAGGGCCAGTCGCTATCATGCGCTCCCATACATCGCGGAACCTGTCAAATAGCGGCTCCTCACCCAATATTCAACATTACTGCACACCGACTGAGTCGCTATCAACTACCGAACAACGGCCAAGCACAGCGACTACTAGCGGGCACTCTGAAAATGCTGCTATAGTCGCTCAACTGTCACTACCTGGCGCTATTAATGAATCGGCCTCCCTGTATGAGACTCAGCAATCATGGTTATGAAGGTGCTTGGTCAGATGAAACCAAAGTTGAACTTTTTGTCCTAAATACCAAACATTAATTGGTCAATTCAGAGCCTGGGGAGAAATCTCACTCCTTTCTTAGGAGAGAAGACTGCCATTCTCTTTCATTGCCTACCTTGGGGCTTATTCAATAACAGGTGATCATTTACACCCGCTAGACAATGAAAGTGAATGGCAGTTTCCTCTCCTAGTAGTGAGAATTCTCACCTGGCTCTGAATCAACCCCATGCCGTGGGGAGGCTTTTCGTCAGCAGGGACTGGGAATCTGATCAGAGTTAATAGGAAGATGGATGGCGCTAAATAGAGGACATTCCTGGAGGAAACCCCATTAGAGGCTGCAAAAAACTTGAGGCTGGGACATAGGTTCACCTTCCAGTAGGTTCACCTTCCAGTGGGACCACCACCCTAAAAAACACAATAGAATGGCAAAGACATTCATGTGTTGGTATGGCCCAGCCAAAGCCCAGACCCCATTCCCATTGGGAATTTGCTGCATGATCTGCTTCCATCTATACTTTGCCCAAACCTGATTTGTTTTTTAGGTATAAAACTGCTCCAAAATGGGAGATAGTTTTTGTGCATTTCATCCACCTTTTAGGTGACTGGAAACCAGGTGGTATTTGAAAATGAAAAGTGTTACTTGATAGAGAAGAGACTTGGAACCCCTGCTCCAGATGTACAAAGCTAGTAGAGACATACGCCAACAGATTGCACCTTGGGCAGCTAAAGGGGGTCCTACAAAGTATTAGCTCAGGGAGGCTGAACACATATACACACTTTTCAGTTTTTTATATTTGGAAAAGCATATGTCAATTTGTTTTACACTCCACAAATACTACATGTTTATAAATGTGGAAAAGTTCAAAGGGTAGGAACAGGGCCGGCGCCAGCACAGGGCAAACCTGGGAAATTTCAGGCTCACATTGGCCATGGTATTATTTGGCTCAATGGACCTGAACCACCGAATGCCAGATGCTGTGTGCAGACCCGCTCATGGCTGGCCTCAGCAACAGGGGATGGTGAGCAACACTGGAGAAGGTGGCATGGAATGGAGGGCAACTGATGGAAGCTCAGAAGGTGGAGAGAATCCAGGTGACAACTGACAAGGACTGGAGGGCGATCAGCAGCAGGAGATGACCCACTTGTGGCCACAAAGCTGAAAGGAGACATCGTGTGACTCATTACTTTGGGGCCCACTAAGACTCTCTTGCCCAAGGGCCCCCACAAACCTGGAGCCAGCCCTGGGTAGGAATACTATATAACTAATAATATTCAAGGCACTGTATATATATATATCTGCATAACTGTTTGTTCTTGGTAGCCTGGCATTCTGGTGGTGTCCCATCAGACCTGTGTGCCACACTAAGGTTGGCAGGCATATGATGAGACGTGGCAGTGATGTAGCTGGGGTGTCATCATGACATAGCATCCAGTTACACAATGCGGGCCAATCTCAGGACACAGTATTTTTTTATCATTTGCATGGACCAGCCTTATAACCCTTTAACTCTCAGCCTAGATAGAGATTTAGGCCCTTATTTAAGAAGGGATAGCGTCAGGTAGCGCCTGGTTAATGACAGGTAGCGACTGGTGAACGCCGGACATGGCACGCAATTACACATTTATCAAGCAGAATCTGTTTAGCGACTGGGATAGCGCCATGTAGCGTCTGATTCATCATTTTCACAGCCTCAGCGAACAGCGCCAGCGTTCAGCCTTGCACAGCGCCAGGTATGACCTCTCGCTACCTGTCGCTCTCCCATACATTTCAACGGACGATCCTTTTCTTCTCTTTAAACAGTTTTAATTTTGTTTGTTTTGTTTTTCAAAAAAATCACAAATAATTCTTTGACCTCTTCTGGCATTGAAATAGCAGTTTTTTCATAATTTTTTCATATTTTATATATTTCCTCAGAAATGACATTACAGGTCTGGCATTAAAGTGTTCATGTTACAATGTGGTTACAATGTAATTCCATATGTTTTCGCTTTGTTACTAGTTGATAGATGCTGGAAAACACACTTTAAACACACCGCCTCCTGCGCTCTGGGCTTCAAACAAGTATTTTTCAGCGCCAGAGATTTGTGAGGCTGTTTTTTTGCTGAATATGGTGTGAGTCGGTCGCTATGAGCAGTCGCTACCATGCGCTCCCATACAGCGCTGTACTGGTCAAATAGCGACTCCTCACAATGTATTCAACATTACTGAACAGCTATAAAGTAGCGACTCACGGCCGAGCGCTGCAACTACTAGCGGGCACTCTGAAAATGCCTGATACAGACGCTCATCTGTCGCTACCTGCCGCTAATGATGAATCAGCCTCCCTGTCAGTCTCTGTTGATAGACAATTTTTAGGCATTTTGTGTTATATATGTTTAATTCTGATTTTTGCAGGAATTTCCAGGAAAACGATATATTGTTTTTTCAAGCAGCGTTTGGGCTGCAGCTTCAACATGAAATGTTGTTTGTAATTTTTTCAATGCTCTCTCAATATTTTTGAGTGAAATATACATTTTTCAAGAAAACCATACAGTGTGTAAAAGCTCAATTTCTCCCGATTACAGTGGTACCACATATGTATTGATAGATGCTGGTTCATGCCCAGGAAACACCCCAAAATTGAAAAAAGCACTTTACAACTAAGAGGTCGATTCATTAATAGCGGCAGGTAGCGACAGTTGAGCGACTGTAGCGGCATTTTCACAGCGCCCGCTAGTAGTCGCTGTGCTTGGCCGTTGTTCGGTAGTTGATAGCAACTCAGTCGGTTTGCCGTAATGTTGAATATTGGGTGAGGAGTCGCTATTTGTCAGGTTCCGCGCTGTATGGGAGCGCATGATAGCGACTGGTCAGAGCGACCGGCTCCCACCATATTCATTAACAAATCACGCTTGCGCTGCGAAATGCATGTTTAAACCCCAGAGCGCTGGCGGCGATGGGTTAAAAGTAGTTTTTTTAACCCCCAAACAACCATATTTTTGGAAACCAAAAAAAACAAGTTTTTAAAATAATTTTGTAATATGAATACATTAATATCAGACCTGTAATATCAATTCTGCACATTTTTTTATTTTTATTTTTTTTAGCTTAAAAAATTATTTAAAATGGCAGAAGTGGTCACAGAATTTTTCACATTTAAAAAAAAAAAAAAAAAAAAAAAAAAAACATTAATAACAATTAATTATGTTTATTTAAAGATTGTTCCATTGAAATGCATTGGAGAGCGCCAGGTAGCGAGAGGTGATACCTGTCGCTATCCAAGGTCGGAAGCTGGCGCTGTGGGCTGAGGCTGGAATAATGATGAATGAGTCGCTATATGGCGCTATCTCAGTCGCTAAGCAGGATTGGCTTGATAAATGTGTGATTGTGGTGGGGAGCCGGCGTTCTCGTGGCGGGGCCCGCCATTACCGGCCGCTCACCAGTCGCTACCTGTCGCTATCCCTTGTTAAATAAGGGCCTAAGTGTACCATGCAGTCAAATATCAAGGGTTAAATCCTTAAAAAAATTGCATGGGGCACACTTTTTTAATTTTTAAGGGTTAAACCTCCCTGCCTTGAAAGGCCACACGGGCACTGGGCTCTTCTGAACGCCCCTGGCCTTCGGGTATACAGGTAATGGGGCTGGGGGGGGAGTTGACAAGTCACCCGTTAGCCAGCAGATGACTTGCCGGCCCTTTGAACTTGTATCAAAGACTCCAGTTCACAAAGGGTTCATTGTAAAATAAAAACCACACAAACACACTAGTAAAAGTCTTTTAATTTTTCTCTCCTCTGCCCTGTTCCTGATTTCTCTTGCTGGCTCCAGGCTCCGTCTCTTTTGCTCCCGATGCAGGAATGAGCCTTTTTACAGTCTGACATTGCCGGAAGGTCCCTATTTGTGCTGGGGGCTGCTCATCCCACCAGGGGGGTCTACAGCGGGGCAGAGAACAGTGATTCTGTAAACCCCCTGGTATATTTACTGGTCAAGCAATCTTATGACATGTGCGGGACGAGGAGGCATGGCCAAACCCCAATCCCGAGTCAGGTCTATTTGTAAGACTGGCATGGTGAGTGGCACCTGGCATCAGGATTTGGGATGCCCCTGTGTGTCACCAGGTAAACCCACTTTGATCCCTGCTTCCATGTTGCATGCAGAGGGCCTCCTCCAATGAGCATTCAATACTGGCCACTAGAGGCCTGCTACTGTGCTGTGTGAGTGAGCCATAGAAACATAGAAACATAGAAGGGTGACGGCAGGAGACCATACGGTCCATCTAGTCTGCCCTTATGTGTATACTGTATGTGCTCTTTATCTTAGGATAGATGTGTGCTTATCCCAGGCATGTTTACATTCAGTGACTGTTGATTTTTCAACTACCTCTGCTGGAAGTTTGTTCCAAGCATCTACTACTCTTTCTGTAAAAGAATATTTTCTAACATTGCTCCTGATCTTCCCCCCGACTAGCTTCAGGTTGTGCCCCCTTGTTCTATCATTAAGTTTCTTCATAAAAACACTTCCCTCCTGAACCTTATTCAATCCTTTCACATATTTAAAGGTCTCAATCATGTCCCCCCTCTCCCTTCTTTCCTCCAGACTGTACAAATTAAGTTCTTTAAGTCTCTCCTGATAAGTTTTAAGTTTAAGTCCTTCCACCATTTTTGTTGCCCGCCTTTGGACACGTTCTATTTGAATAATGTCTTCTTGCAGGTAAGGTCTCCAGAACTGCACACAGTATTCTAGCTGTTGCCTTACTAGGGCTCTATACAGCGGCATCACAACCTCCCTCTTCCTACTGGTGATGCCTCGAGCTATGCAGCCGAGCATCCTGCTTGCTTTTCCCACTGCCTGGCTACACTGTCCACTCATCTTGCAGCTATCAGTAATCAGTACCCCTAAATCTCTCTCCTCCGAGGTCCTGGATAACACAGTGCTGCCCATACGGTACTCAGAGCAGGGATTCCCTCTACCCAAGTGCATGATTTTACATTTAGAGACATTAAACTCTAGTTTCCACAGTTTTGACCATCTATCCAGTAAAGCTAAATCATTTTCCATGTTGCAGACACCTCCAGGAATATCCACCCTATTACTAACCTTTGTATCATCAGCAAACAGACAAACTTTTCCTACCAAGCCTTCTCCTATGTCACTTACAAATATATTAAAATGAATGGGGCCCAGGACAGAGCCTTGTGGCACACCACTTGTAACTCGCCTTTGTTCAGATTGCACACCATTTACAACAACACTCTGATACCGACCGAGTCATAAAGAATGTCAGGGGCATACTAATTTGGGATACCCCACAAAACAAAACAGGCGGTTTTATAGAAGATAGAAATGTACCTACTTCAGGGATCCCCCGGCACTGAATGATCAGATCCAGCTTGCCCTTGTGTTGGGTTTCCCCCCGCTCTAGAGTATTTAGGACTTTGGGAGCGTATGGCATGGTTTTTAGTCTGCTTTCAAACATTTGTTATCCAGTTTTGGAATATATATATATATATATATATATATATTCAGCATGGCTCCCTGGAGTCGCCAGTTGGGGTTCACCTCTGCACCCCAGTAAGGTGGCCAGGAAATAGTCATAGTGGTTTTTGTAGCACTAAAAACAGATTGGTGAATCAGACAACAATGAGCCGCACTCACTGTTGCCATGCCAGAAAATAATGACATGTGGGCGGTGGGGAAATTGCCTAATGTGAGCAGAATTTCCAGATGTCTCAAGGAGGATTGTGAAAGAGCTGCTCAGCCAGTGGAAACAATATGTCCTCACCCCCCCCCCCCCCCCAATAACCCGTCATCTGCACAATACTTTCCTGTGCGCTACACAAGGCTCACAATGGGGTGATAACACAACACACCACAACATGGATATATATATATATATATATATAGTATAATGTGGAGACATTCAAATACATCTAAAAATGTTTTACACTTTAAATAACATTGCCTGTGTCCAGGCCCGATACAAGTTAATTGTCAGGGCATCCTCCAGGCCTCCTTTTTATTCCAACATAGATTTCTTTAAACCGGACCTTCACCGTGATTTATTGAAAAGCCCAAACCCTTAAAAAACTATTCATCATCCTAGAGGGGAGCTGATGTGGCACCAGACCTGCTGGTCTTTATTGGCAAAATCTTCTCTCTTTTTTCACATTCCCTTTTTCTGTTTCTTTTGTTTACATTCCCTCCATTGATCTCTTTTTCTTATTCTCTCTTTTCCACCTGCCCTCTATTGTTCTCGCTTTTTAACATTCTTTCCATCTTTCTTTCATTTTCATATTCCTTGGATCATAATCTCTTCTTCACGGCCCTCCTTTGTTCTCTCTTTTTCACATTCCCTCTTTCTGTTCCTTTTCTTTTACATTCCCTCCATTGATCTCTTTTTCTTATTCTCTCTTTTCCACATGCCCTCCATTGTTCCCTCTTTTTAACATTCCCTCCATCTTTCTTTCTTTTACATATTCCTTGGATCATTATCTCTTCTTCACGGCCCTCCTTCGTTCTCTCTTTTGCACATTCCCTCTGTCATTCACTTTTCCACATTCTCTTCATCTTTTTCTCATTGTCATGTTCCCTCTTTCTGTTTTGCACATTCCCTCCATCTCGCTCTCTTTTTCACATTGAACTATAGCTCCCCACAACCACAACCTCTCTGGCGCCCCCTGACCTGCTGCACCCGGGGCACGTGCCCCCCCCCCTAGCCTTTCAGCTACGCCCCTGTTTGACACTATCTGAACCAAATAACAGGCTGATTCATCATTAGCGGCAGGTAGCGACAGATGAGCGTGTGTAGCAGGCATCTCAGAGCGCCCGCTAGTAGTCGCAGTGCTCAGCCGTGGGTCGCTACTTCATAGCGACTCAGTTGCTGTTCAGTAATGTTTGAATTGCTTGTTTGAAGCCCAGAGCGCAGGAGGCGGTGTGTTTAAAGTCTGTTTTTCTGCATCTATCCACTAGTAACACAGCAAAAACATATGGAATTACATTGTAACAACATTGTGACATCAACACTTTAATAGCAGACCTGTAATGTCATTTCTGCATAAATATATAAAACATGAAACATTTTTGAAAAAACGTAATTTTCATAAAAAAACAAAAAAACAAAACCCAGTTTAAAGAGAAGAAAAGGATCGTCCATTGAAATGTATGAGAGAGCGACAAGTAGCGAGAGGTCATACCTGGCGCTGTGCAAGGCTGAACGCCGGCGCTGTTCACTGAAGCTGGGATAATGATGAATCAGACGCTACATGGCGCTATTCCAGTCGCTCAACAGATTCTGCTTGATAAATGTGTAATTGCGTGCCGTGTCCGGCGTTCACCTGTCGCTACCTCTCATTAACAAGGCACTACCTGACGCTATCCCTTCATAAATAAGGGCCTTGGTCTCATCAGAGCACAGAACATGGTTTTACAGGCTGATTCATCACTAACGCCAGGTAGCGACAGATGAGCGTCTGTAGCAGGCATTTCAGAGTGCCCGCTAGTAGTTACTGTGCTCGGCCGTGGGTCGCTAGTTCTAAGTGACTCAGTCGCTGTTCAGTAATGTTGAATACATTGTGAGGAGTCGCTATTTGACCAGTACAGCGCTGTATGGGAGCGCATGGTAGCGACTGCTCATAGCGACCGACTCACACCATATTCAGCAAAAAAACAACCTCACACAACTCTGGCGCTGAAAAATAGTTGTTTGAAGCCCAGAGCGCAGGAGGCTGTGTGTTTGAAGTGTGTTTTCCAGCATCTATCAACTAGTAACAAAGCGAAAACATTGTAACAACATTGTAACATGAACACTTTAATGGCAGACCTGTCATGTCATTTCTGAAGAAATACATAAAAAATAAGAAAATTATGAAAAAACTGCTATTTCAATGCCAGAAGAGGCCACAGAATTGTTTGTGATTTTTTGAAAAAAATAAAAATAAACAAATACCCAGTTTAAAGAGAAGGAAAGGATCGTCCATTGAAATGTATGGGAGAGCGACAGGTAGCGAGAGGTCATACCTGGCGCTGTTCACTGAGGCTGTGAAAATGATGAATCAGACGCTACATGGCGCTATCCCAGTCGCTAAACAGATTCTGCTTGATAAATGTGTAATTGCGTGCCGTGTCCGGCGTTCACCAGTCGCTACCTGTCGCTACCCCTCATTAACCAGCCACTACCTGACGCTATCCCTTCTTAAATATTCATCATTACAGGCAGCTCAGCATTTAGCACCGGCGCTCTAGCTTCCAGAGAGCCAGGTATTATCTGTCGCTCTCCCATACATTTCAATGGATGTTACTTTTCTTCTGTTTAAACAGGGGCTTGTGTGTTTGTTTTATTTTTTTTGCTCAAATAATTATGTGACTTCTTAGACTGCTTAGAAAGAGTCATTTTTGAAAACTTTTTAGATTTTTTTATATTTTTATGCAGAATTGTCATTACAGGTCTGGCACTAAAGTATTAATGTCACAATGTTACAACAATGTCATTCCATGTGTTTTCGCTTTGTTACTGGTGGATATGTGTTCAAAAACAGCATCTGGCGCTCTATGCTACAGCGCCCAGATACAGAGCGCCGAAGCTCTGTGAGTCTGTTTTTAGTTGAATAAGGTGTCAGTTGCTAAGAGTCGGTTGCAATGAGCTGGCGCTACCTTTCACTCCCTGCAACACTGTACTGGTGTTAGAACGGCCAACATACATCTCATTCATCAATGCCGGCCATGTTACTACAGCTACTGAGGCGCTCTGTTACAGCGCCCGATAGCCGATCCCAGCGATTATTAGCGGTCGCTCTTAGCGCCGCTATACAGACGCTCATCTGCCGATACCTGGTTCTAGTAATTAATCAGCCTGTAAGTCTATATATCTTAAAGCAGCAAGAGGGCTGAAATGATGTCAAAAGAAAGAGAGAGAAATAGAATGAAGCCTTCAGTAGGGGGCACCTTTATGCCAGCCGGCCTGTCTCTGCCATGGTTGTGCCCCATACACCATACTGAGCTCAGTTATGGGAGGGGGCACCTTTATGCCAGCCAGCCTGTTTCTGCACTGGTTGTGGCCCATACACCATACTGAGCTCAGTTATGGGAGGGGGCACCTTTATGCCAGCCGGCCTGTCTCTGCCATGGTTGTGGCCCATACACCATACTGAGCTCAGTTATGGGAGGGGGCACCTTTATGCCAGCCGGCCTGTTTCTGCACTGGTTGTGGCCCATACACCATACTGAGCTCAGTTATGGGAGGGGGCACCTTTATGCCAGCCAGCCTGTCTCTGCACTGGTTGTGGCCCATACACCATACTGAGCTCAGTTATGGGAGGGGGCACCTTTATGCCAGCCAGCCTGTTTCTGCACTGATTGTGCCCCATACACCATACTGAGCTCAGTTATGGGAGGGGGCGCCTTTATGCCAGCCGGCCTGTTTCTGCACTGGTTGTGGCCCATACACCATACTGAGCTCAGTTATGGGAGGGGGCACCTTTATGCCAGCCGGCCTGTTTCTGCACTGGTTGTGGCCCATACACCATACTGAGCTCAGTTATGGGAGGGGGCACCTTTATGCCAGCCAGCCTGTTTCTGCACTGGTTGTGGCCCATACACCATACTGAGCTTAGTTATGGGAGGGGGCACCTTTATGCCAGCCGGCCTGTTTCTGCACTGGTTGTGCCCCATACACCATACTGAGCTCAGTTATGGGAGGGGGCACCTTTATGCCAGCCAGCCTGTTTCTGCACTGGTTGTGGTCCATACACCATACTGAGCTCAGTTATGGGAGGGGGCACCTTTATGCCAGCCAGCCTGTTTCTGCACTGGTTGTGGCCCATACACCATACTGAGCTCAGTTATGGGAGGGGGCACCTTTATGCCAGCCAGCCTGTTTCTGCACTGGTTGTGGCCCATACACCATACTGAGCTCAGTTATGGGAGGGGGCACCTTTATGCCAGCCAGCCTGTTTCTGCACTGGTTGTGGCCCATACACCATACTGAGCTCAGTTATGGGAGGGGGCACCTTAATGCCAGCCAGCCTGTTTCTGCACTGGTTGTGCCCCATACACCATACTGAGCTCAGTTATGGGAGGGGGCACCTTTATGCCAGCCGGCCTGTTTCTGTCATGGTTGTGGCCCATACACCATACTGAGCTCAGTTCTGGGAGGGGGCACCTTTATGCCAGCCAGCCTGTTTCTGCACTGGTTGTGGCCCATACACCATACTGAGCTCAGTTCTGGGAGGGGGCACCTTTATGCCAGCCAGCCTGTTTCTGCACTGGTTGTGGCCCATACACCATACTGAGCTCAGTTATGGGAGGGGGCACCTTTATGCCAGCCAGCCTGTCTCTGCACTGGTTGTGGCCCATACACCATACTGAGCTCAGTTATGGGAGGGGGCACCTTTATGCCAGCCAGCCTGTCTCTGCACTGGTTGTGGCCCATACACCATACTGAGCTCAGTTATGGGAGGGGGCACCTTTATGCCAGCCAGCCTGTTTCTGCACTGGTTGTGGCCCATACACCATACTGAGCTCAGTTATGGGAGGGGGCACCTTTATGCCAGCCAGCCTGTCTCTGCACTGGTTGTGGCCCATACACCATACTGAGCTCAGTTATGGGAGGGGGCACCTTTATGCCAGCCAGCCTGTTTCTGCACTGGTTGTGGCCCATACACCATACTGAGCTCAGTTATGGGAGGGGGCACCTTTATGCCAGCCAGCCTGTTTCTGCACTGGTTGTGGCCCATACATCATACTGAGCTCAGTTATGGGAGGGGGCACCTTTATGCCAGCCAGCCTGTTTCTGCACTGGTTGTGGCCCATACACCATACTGAGCTCAGTTATGGGAGGGGGCACCTTTATGCCAGCCAGCCTGTTTCTGCACTGGTTGTGGCCCATACACCATACTGAGCTTAGTTATGGGAGGGGGCACCTTTATGCCAGCCAGCCTGTTTCTGCACTGATTGTGGCCCATACACCATACTGAGCTCAGTTATGGGAGGGGGCACCTTTATGCCAGCCAGCCTGTTTCTGCACTGGTTGTGGCCCATACACTATACTGAGCTCAGTTATGGGAGGGGGCACCTTTATGCCAGCCGGCCTGTTTCTGCACTGATTGTGGCCCATACACCATACTGAGCTCAGTTATGGGAGGGGACACCTTTATGCCAGCCGGCCTGTTTCTGCACTGGTTGTGGCCCATACACCATACTGAGCTCAGTTATGGGAGGGGGCACCTTTATGCCAGCCAGCCTGTTTCTGCACTGGTTGTGGCCCATACACCATACTGAGCTCAGTTATGGGAGGGGCACCTTTATGCCAGCCAGCCTGTTTCTGCACTGGTTGTGGCCCATACACCATACTGAGCTCAGTTATGGGAGGGGGCACCTTTATGCCAGCCAGCCTGTTTCTGCACTGGTTGTGGCCCATACACCATACTGAACTCAGTTATGGGAGGGGGCACCTTTATGCCAGCCGGCCTGTTTCTGCACTGGTTGTGGCCCATACACCATACTGAGCTCAGTTATGGGAGGGGGCACCTTTATGCCAGCCAGCCTGTTTCTGCACTGGTTGTGGCCCATACACCATACTGAGCTCAGTTATGGGAGGGGGCACCTTTATGCCAGCCAGCCTGTTTCTGCACTGGTTGTGGCCCATACACCATACTGAGCTCAGTTATGGGAATGGGCACCTTTATGCCAGCCAGCCTGTCTCTGCACTGGTTGTGGCCCATACACCATACTGAGCTCAGTTATGGGAGGGGCACCTTTATGCCAGCCAGCCTGTTTCTGCACTGGTTGTGGCCCATACACCATACTGAGCTCAGTTATGGGAGGGGGCACCTTTATGCCAGCCAGCCTGTTTCTGCACTGGTTGTGGCCCATACACCATACTGAGCTCAGTTATGGGAGGGGGCACCTTTATGCCAGCCAGCCTGTTTCTGCACTGGTTGTGGCCCATACACCATACTGAGCTTAGTTATGGGAGGGGGCACCTTTATGCCAGCCGGCCTGTTTCTGCACTGGTTGTGCCCCATACACCATACTGAGCTCAGTTATGGGAGGGGGCACCTTTATGCCAGCCAGCCTGTTTCTGCACTGGTTGTGGCCCATACACCATACTGAGCTCAGTTATGGGAGGGGGCACCTTTATGCCAGCCAGCCTGTTTCTGCACTGGTTGTGGCCCATACACCATACTGAGCTCAGTTATGGGAGGGGGCACCTTTATGCCAGCCAGCCTGTTTCTGCACTGGTTGTGGTCCATACACCATACTGAGCTCAGTTATGGGAGGGGGCACCTTTATGCCAGCCAGCCTGTTTCTGCACTGGTTGTGGCCCATACACCATACTGAGCTCAGTTATGGGAGGGGGCACCTTTATGCCAGCCAGCCTGTTTCTGCACTGGTTGTGGCCCATACACCATACTGAGCTCAGTTATGGGAGGGGGCACCTTTATGCCAGCCAGCCTGTTTCTGCACTGGTTGTGGCCCATACACCATACTGAGCTCAGTTATGGGAGGGGGCACCTTAATGCCAGCCAGCCTGTTTCTGCACTGGTTGTGCCCCATACACCATACTGAGCTCAGTTATGGGAGGGGGCACCTTTATGCCAGCCAGCCTGTTTCTGTCATGGTTGTGGCCCATACACCATACTGAGCTCAGTTATGGGAGGGGGCACCTTTATGCCAGCCAGCCTGTTTCTGCACTGGTTGTGGCCCATACACCATACTGAGCTCAGTTATGGGAGGGGGCACCTTTATGCCAGCCGGCATGTTTCTGCACTGATTGTGCCCCATACACCATACTGAGCTCAGTTATGGGAGGGGGCACCTTTATGCCAGCCAGCCTGTTTCTGCACTGGTTGTGGCCCATACACCATACTGAGCTCAGTTATGGGAGGGGGCACCTTTATGCCAGCCAGCCTGTTTCTGCACTGGTTGTGGCCCATACACCATACTGAGCTCAGTTATGGGAGGGGGCACCTTTATGCCAGCCAGCCTGTTTCTGCACTGGTTGTGGTCCGTACATGTCAGGACTCACTCACCGCGTCCTCGCTCCCGCGGCGTCCCCGGACAGCTGGCCGCGCAGCTTCTGGCTCGAGGTCCCTGCCGAGCTGCTGCTCGGGCGGCGTCGGCTCGAGCGGCGCCCTGCTCAGCCACGCCCCCCGCTCTCGGCTCTGGCCCCGGCTCCTGCAGACGTGCTCGTGCCCTCCGGCGGCGCTGCTCTCTGCGCGCTCGCCGGAGGAGAAGTTAAAGGGCCAATCAGCCCAGAGATTCAGGGTTGGGCCAATGAGCCCAGGAAGGGGAGGTTGTGGGCATTCGCCCTTTTGGTCCAATTGGACCAATCAGGGACAGTGTTATAGTTGCACCAATCACATGCGCCCTTCCCTTTTTTCCCAATCATGCTGGTCCCTATAAAGCCCTACCTCATCATTTACCCAGTGCCTGTTATAGCGCCTAGTACCTAGTTTTTCTAGCTTGTCTCTAGCCATTGATCTGAACTCCCGTTGCCGACCACCGCCTGTATTGACCATCCTTGATCTGAACTCCAGTTGCCAACCACCGCTTGTATTTGACCATCCTTGATCTGAACTCCCGTTGCCGACCACCGCCTGTATTGACCGTCCTTGATCTGAACTCCAGTTGCCGACCACCGCTTGTATTTGACCATCCAAGATCCGAACTTCTGTTGCCGACCTCTGCTCTGATCCTTGACCACGATTTGTCCAACCCCATTGTACCGCTGCCATCTCAGAACTCCCGTTGCTGACCCCAAGCCTGTTTGGACTTCCGTTATACACTCCTGCTATTGGGCTCACTCAATACCGCTCCCAGCCACGGGTTCTCCAGACCTCCGAACAGTAAGCCTACATCCTTTGAGCCATTGAAGTCCTGGGGGCAACCGATCCCGGGCAGGCGTTTTCTGCGTCCCGGCAAGCGGGGGCTCCTATAGGTGAAGCTGGCTGCGGAGATTGGGGGGTTGAGGGCTTACCTGGAGGGCTGGAGTTACCTGAGCGGATCATTGAAGGACCCAGAGCGTGACATTATAACAGGCCACCCACATGGAAGACCTGGTGCAGCAGGTGCAGGCTATGGCCACTGCTATCAATCAACTAGCCCAGAGAGTGGCCAATCAAGAAACCAGACAGATATCTGCACCCGCTGTATCACCTCACATTCCAGAACCAAAGGTCCCGCTACCGGAGAAATTTTTTGGAGACCGAGCCAGATTCTCCAATTTTAAAAATTCTTGTGAGCTTTATTTCAGGTTGCGGCCCTTATCCTCGGGCACTGAGACCCAACGGGTCGGGTTAATTATCTCCCTATTGCAAGGAGACCCCCAATCATGGGCTTTTAGCCTGCCTCCCGATGATGCTGCCCTGCACTCCGTCACATCTTTTTTCCTGGCCATGGGTGTGTTATATGCCGACCCAGATCAGCAGTCCACAGCCGAAAACAGGCTTCGGGCCTTGAAGCAAGGTCGGAATACTGCCGAAGATTACAGCGCTGAATTCCGGCGGTGGGCAGTAGAGTCCAGATGGAATGACCCAGCCCTGTGTAGCCAGTTCCGTATGGGTCTATCGGAGGGTATCAAGGACGCATTAGTTAATTTTCCTACGCCAGCAGACCTTGACCAGCTAATGCAGGTCACCATCAAAATAGATCGGCGTCTTAGGGAAAGAGCTAGGGAAAGGGTTAGGACTTCTCCGTCCTTTAAGCCATCTCAGACCCCCAACCCACTGTCTTCCCTTGGGGTAAACACACCCTCTTCCTCACAGGAGGAACCCATGCAGATCGGTAGAGCTCGCCTTACCCAGGACGAAAAACAGCGAAGACGCTCTATGGGCCTATGCTTATATTGTGGGAATCCAGGACATTTTGCTAGGTCCTGTCCTAACAAGGGATAACCGGCGGGAAACTCCCTTCGCCTAGATCAGGAGGAGAGTACTGATCTAGGTGAGTCTGTTAATTACTCTCATTTTAACAAGATGTTAATTCCCATAGAGATTTCCTGGGTTCCTTCCAAACAAGCAGTGTCCGCCTTTATCGATAGTGGAGCTGCGGGCAATTTCCTGGATCGGAGCATGATCTCCATCCTGGGGATTCCTCTGGTACCCCTTGGGAAATCTCTACAGGTTCTGGCCATAAATGGGAAGGCCATCCAGGGGGGTCCAGTCAGTACCAAGACCCCTCCTCTCAATTTAATTGTCGGCTCTTCCCACTCTGAGTACATCGAGTTCTTGGTTTTTGACTGTCCGGAAACCCCAGTAGTTCTGGGATACCCATGGTTAAAGCTCCACAACCCCATTCTAGACTGGCAGACTGGGGACTTGGTTAGGTGGAGTAATTACTGCAAGACACACTGTTTCTCCACTGCCCTTAGAAGTTTTCAGATGCTGCCCCAGGGGCTGCCTCAGCCTTATGCGGATTGGGCTGATGTTTTTTCTGAGCGTTCCGCAGATTCCCTTCCCCCACATAGGGCCTATGACTGCCCCATTGACCTGCTCCCTGGAACGATCCCTCCTAGAGGGAAGATTTATAATCTTACCCGGCCGGAGGAACAGGCAATGAAGGAGTAAATTGCTGAGAACTTGAGCAAGGGGTTCATCCGTCCTTCTACTTCGCCTGCGGGGGCTGGCTTCTTTTTTGTGGAGAAAAAAGATGGTGGTTTAAGGCCTTGCATAGATTACAGGGCCCTGAATAAGATTACGGTAAAAAAACGGTATCCCCTTCCCTTGATCGGGGATTTATTTAATCAAGTAATAGGGGCTTGGGTTTTCTCCAAGTTAGACCTAAAGGGGGCCTACAACCTGATTCGTATTCGGCAAGGGGATGAGTGGAAAACGGCATTTAATGTTAAAGACGGTCATTATGAATATCTAGTCATGCCCTTTGGCCTTTGTAATGCTCCTGCAGTCTTCCAAGACTTTGTTAATGATGTCTTCCGAGACTATTTGGGCAGATTCATGGTAATTTATTTGGATGATATCCTCATTTTCTCTAATTCTTTGTCCAAACATAGACAACATGTGAAGATGGTTCTTCAAAAATTGAGGGAGAATAACCTATATGCCAAGATTTCTAAGTGTATGTTTGAGGTCACCACCGTTCCTTTTTTGGGTTATGTAATTTCTAGCCAGGGATTGGAGATGGATGCGGGGAAACGTTCGGCGGTGCGGGATTGGGTACAACCCAAAACCTTAAAAGAACTACAGCGTTTTTTAGGTTTCGCTAATTTCTACCGACGCTTTATTAAGGGTTTTTCTAATATTGTTGCTCCTCTCACCAACCTTACCCGCAAGGGCGCCTTTACTGCAAACTGGTCTTCATCAGCCAAAGAAGCCTTCCTGAAGCTAAAACAGGCTTTTACTTCAGCGCCAGTGTTAGTTCACCCTGACGTGAATAAACCTTTTACCATCGAAGTAGATGCGTCCGAGTTGGGTGTGGGGGCAGTGTTGTCGCAATACTCTGGTCATCCTGAACGTTTGCACCCCTGCGCCTACTTCTCACGGAAATTTAGTGCCGCGGAACAGAATTATGATGTTGGAAACAGGGAGTTATTAGCGGTAAAACTGGCCTTTGATGAATGGCGTCACTGGTTGGAGGGTTCATTGCACCCGATCACGGTCTATACCGATCACAAAAACCTCGAGTACATTAGTTCAGCTAAGAGACTGAATTCACGTCAGGCTCGTTGGGCATTAT
The DNA here is from genome assembly GCA_027917425.1 of Gastrophryne carolinensis. NCBI lineage: Eukaryota > Metazoa > Chordata > Amphibia > Anura > Microhylidae > Gastrophryne > Gastrophryne carolinensis. The sequence continues at coordinate 128,241,054 of CM051241.1, read as the reverse complement.
TTTTTTCGCGCTTTAATTTTATAATTACATTTAAGCCAGGAGTAAAAAATTCTAAAGCGGATGCTCTATCCCGCATGTTTGGGGATTGCAAGGATCGGGATGATGTGGGTGAACCTATTTTGCCTGTGGGTTGTGTGATTGGGGCTTTGCTTCCTGATCTTTCTAATGCTTTGGCGCCATTTCAAGATAAATCCCCTGTAGATGTACCTTTAGGGTGTCAGTTTGTACCGCCGCACCTGCGTCCTGATGTAATCCGCGAGTTTCATGATGCCAAAACTGCTGGGCATCTGGGAAATCGTAAGACTTTCATTTTAGCCCGACGCCATGTATGGTGGCCTACTATGGGACGCGATATTACTGCCTTTATCGACGCATGTTCTGTTTGTGCGCGAAGTAAGGGGGTTCACAAGGCCCCTAGTGGGTGTTTAGTCCCACTTGAGATTCCTAAAGAGCCATGGACTCATATCTCAATGGATTTTATTGTAGATTTGCCTCCTTCACATGGGAACACTGTGATTTGGGTGGTCGTCGATCGTTTCAGTAAGATGGCAGATTTTATTCCTTTATCTAAACTACCGTCGGCTCCTGAGCTTTCACGGTTATTTATTTCGCATGTTTTTCGTCTCCATGGCATACCGTCCAATGTAGTTTCTGATCGGGGTGTGCAATTTACTTCGCGTTTTTGGAGGAATTTTTTTTCACGCTTAGGAATCCAGTTATCATTTTCATCTGCGTACCATCCTCAGACTAATGGGCAGACTGAGAGAACTAATCAAAGTCTGGAACAATATTTAAGATGTTATGTTTCTGATGCTCAAGAGCAATGGTCGGACTTCATTGATTTTGCTGAGTTCGCGTACAATAATGCGCCGAGTGAAAGCACTAAGATGTCCCCTTTTTTCTGTAATTTAGGAAAGAATCCCAGAGGTTCCTCACTCTCAGGGTCACCTTCTGATTTACCGGCATTGGAAGAGTGGCTCCAAGAAAGGAAAGAAATCTGGGTACGCGTCCAAGGGACTTTAAAAACTATGGGGTTGAAATATAAGAAATTTGCTGATCGCCGCATATCTCAGGGACCTATCCTTCAGATTGGGGATCTTGTTTGGGTGTCCACTAAGAACATCGCTCTCCGGCAGCCTTCCAGTAAATTGGGTCCTACGTTTATTGGTCCTTTCCCCATTATTAGGAAATTGAACGATGTAACCTTTAAAGTTCAACTTCCACCGACTATTAAAATCCCTAATTCCTTTCATGTATCGCTGCTTAAACCAGCTAAGAGTACTCCTCCTGCTGGTCCTTCACCAATCTTGGCTAATAATGAGCCAGAATATGAGGTAAACAAAATCTTGGACTCGCGTAAGGTCCATAATTCGCTACAGTATTTGGTTGACTGGGTGGGCTATGGTCCTGAGGAGAGGTGCTGGGTTGCTGCAAGGGATGTTCACGCCAGGGCTCTTGTAAAAAAATTCCATCGTGACAATCCAGGAAAACCTGGTGAGGGTCCGGAGGCCCCTCGTGAAGGGGGGGGGGTAGTGTCAGGACTCACTCACCGCGTCCTCGCTCCCGCGCCGTCCCCGGACAGCTGGCCGCGCAGCTTCCGGCTCGAGGTCCCTGCCGAGCTGCTGCTCGGGCGGCGTCGGCTCGAGCGGCGCCCTGCTCGGCCACGCCCCCCGCTCTCGGCTCTGGCCCCGGCTCCTGCAGACGTGCTCGCGCGCGGGCTCGAGCATGTGATTCTTATGCCCTCCGGCGGCGCTGCTCTCTGCGCGCTCGCCGGAGGAGAAGTTAAAGGGCCAATCAGCCCAGAGATTCAGGGTTGGGCCAATGAGCCTAGGAAGGGGAGGTTGTGGGCATTCGCCCTTTTGGTCCAATTGGACCAATCAGGGACAGTGTTATAGTTGCACCAATCACATACGCCCTTCCCTTTTTTCCCAATCATGCTGGTCCCTATAAAGCCCTACCTCATCATTTACCCAGTGCCTGTTATAGCGCCTAGTACCTAGTTTTTCTAGCTTGTCTCTAGCCATTGATCTGAACTCCCGTTGCCGACCACCGCTTGTATTTGACCATCCTTGATCTGAACTCCCGTTGCCGACCACCGCCTGTATTGACCGTCCTTGATCTGAACTCCAGTTGCCGACCACCGCTTGTATTTGACCATCCAAGATCCGAACTTCTGTTGCCGACCTCTGCTCTGATCCTTGACCACGATTTGTCCAACCCCATTGTACCGCTGCCATCTCAGAACTCCCGTTGCTGACCCCAAGCCTGTTTGGACTTCCGTTATACGCTCCTGCTATTGGGCTCACTCAATACCGCTCCCAGCCACGGGTTCTCCAGACCTCCGAACAGTAAGCCTACATCCTTTGAGCCATTAAAGTCCTGGGGGCAACCGATCCCGGGCAGGCGTTTTCTGCGTCCCGGCAAGCGGGGGCTCCTATAGGTGAAGCTGGCTGCGGAGATTGGGGGGTTGAGGGCTTACCTGGAGGGCTGGAGTTACCTGAGCGGATCATTGAAGGACCCAGAGCGTGACAGTACACCATACTGAGCTCAGTTATGGGAGGGGGCACCTTTATGCCAGCCAGCCTGTTTCTGCACTGGTTGTGGCCCATACACCATACTGAGCTCAGTTATGGGAGGGGGCACCTTTATGCCAGCCAGCCTGTTTCTGCACTGGTTGTGGCCCATACACCATACTGAGCTCAGTTATGGGAGGGGGCACCTTTATGCCAGCCAGCCTGTTTCTGCACTGGTTGTGGCCCATACACCATACTGAGCTCAGTTATGGGAGGGGGCACCTTTATGCCAGCCAGCCTGTTTCTGCACTGGTTGTGGCCCATACACCATACTGAGCTCAGTTATAGGAGGGGGCACCTTTATGCCAGCCGGCCTGTTTCTGCACTGATTGTGGCCCATACACCATACTGAGCTCAGTTATGGGAGGGGGCACCTTTATGCCAGCCAGCCTGTTTCTGCACTGGTTGTGGCCCATACACCATACTGAGCTCAGTTATGGGAGGGGGCACCTTTCTGCCAGCCAGCCTGTTTCTGCACTGGTTGTGGCCCATACACCATACTGAGCTCAGTTATGGGAGGGGGCACCTTTATGCCAGCCAGCCTGTTTCTGCACTGGTTGTGGCCCATACACCATACTGAGCTCAGTTATGGGAGGGGGCACCTTTATGCCAGCCAGCCTGTTTCTGCACTGGTTGTGGTCCATACACCATACTGAGCTCAGTTATGGGAGGGGGCACCTTTATGCCAGCCAGCCTGTTTCTGCACTGGTTGTGGCCCATACACCATACTGAGCTCAGTTATGGGAGGGGGCACCTTCATGCCAGCCAGCCTGTTTCTGCACTGGTTGTGGCCCATACACCATACTGAGCTCAGTTATGGGAGGGGGCACCTTTCTGCCAGCCAGCCTGTTTCTGCACTGGTTGTGGCCCATACACCATACTGAGCTCAGTTATGGGAGGGGGCACCTTTATGCCAGCCAGCCTGTTTCTGCACTGGTTGTGGCCCATACACCATACTGAGCTCAGTTATGGGAGGGGGCACCTTTATGCCAGCCGGCCTGTTTCTGCACTGGTTGTGGCCCATACACCATACTGAGCTCAGTTATGGGAGGGGGCACCTTTCTGCCAGCCAGCCTGTTTCTGCACTGGTTGTGGCCCATACACCATACTGAGCTCAGTTATGGGAGGGGACACCTTTATGTCAGCCAGCCTGTTTCTGCACTGGTTGTGGCCCATACACCATACTGAGCTCAGTTATGGGAGGGGGCACCTTTATGCCAGCCAGCCTGTTTCTGCACTGGTTGTGGCCCATACACCATACTGAGCTCAGTTATGGGAGGGGGCACCTTTATGCCAGCCGGCCTGTTTCTGCACTGGTTGTGGCCCATACATCATACTGAGCTCAGTTATGGGAGGGGGCACCTTTATGCCAGCCGGCCTGTCTCTGCACTGGTTGTGGCCCATACACCATACTGAGCTCAGTTATGGGAGCGGGCACCTTTATGCCAGCCAGCCTGTTTCTGCACTGGTTGTGGCCCATACACCATACTGAGCTCAGTTATGGGAGGGGGCACCTTTATGCCAGCCAGCCTGTTTCTGCACTGGTTGTGTCCCATACACAATACTGAGCTCAGTTATGGGAGGGGGCACCTTTATGCCAGCCAGCCTGTTTCTGCACTGGTTGTGGCCCATACACCATACTGAGCTCAGTTATGGGAGGGGACACCTTTATGTCAGCCAGCCTGTTTCTGCACTGGTTGTGGCCCATACACCATACTGAGCTCAGTTATGGGAGGGGGCACCTTTATGCCAGCCAGCCTGTTTCTGCACTGGTTGTGGCCCATACACCATACTGAGCTCAGTTATGGGAGGGGGCACCTTTATGCCAGCCGGCCTGTTTCTGCACTGGTTGTGGCCCATACATCATACTGAGCTCAGTTATGGGAGGGGGCACCTTTATGCCAGCCGGCCTGTCTCTGCACTGGTTGTGGCCCATACACCATACTGAGCTCAGTTATGGGAGCGGGCACCTTTATGCCAGCCAGCCTGTTTCTGCACTGGTTGTGGCCCATACACCATACTGAGCTCAGTTATGGGAGGGGGCACCTTTATGCCAGCCAGCCTGTTTCTGCACTGGTTGTGTCCCATACACAATACTGAGCTCAGTTATGGGAGGGGGCACCTTTATGCCAGCCAGCCTGTTTCTGCACTGGTTGTGGCCCATACACCATACTGAGCTCAGTTATGGGAGGGGGCACCTTTATGCCAGCCAGCCTGTTTCTGCACTGGTTGTGGCCCATACACCATACTGAGCTCAGTTATGGGAGGGGGCACCTTTCTGCCAGCCAGCCTGTTTCTGCACTGGTTGTGGCCCATACACCATACTGAGCTCAGTTATGGGAGGGGGCACCTTTATGCCAGCCAGCCTGTTTCTGCACTGGTTGTGCTCCATACACCATACTGAGCTCAGTTATGGGAGGGGGCACCTTTATGCCAGCCAGCCTGTTTCTGCACTGGTTGTGGTCCATACACCATACTGAGCTCAGTTATGGGAGGGGACACCTTTATGCCAGCCAGCCTGTTTCTGCACTGGTTGTGGCCCATACACCATACTGAGCTCAGTTATGGGAGGGGGCACCTTTATGCCAGCCAGCCTGTTTCTGCACTGGTTGTGGCCCATACACCATACTGAGCTCAGTTATGGGAGGGGGCACCTTTATGCCAGCCAGCCTGTTTCTGCACTGGTTGTGGCCCATACACCATACTGAGCTCAGTTATGGGAGGGGGCACCTTTATGCCAGCCGGCCTGTTTCTGCACTGGTTGTGTCCCATACACCATACTGAGCTCAGTTATGGGAGGGGGCACCTTTATGCCAGCCGGCCTGTTTCTGTCATGGTTGTTGCCCATACACCATACTGAGCTCAGTTATGGGAGGGGGCACCTTTATGCCAGCCAGCCTGTTTCTGCACTGGTTGTGGCCCATACACCATACTGAGCTCAGTTATGGGAGGGGGCACCTTTATGCCAGCCAGCCTGTTTCTGCACTGGTTGTGGCCCATACACCATACTGAGCTCAGTTATGGGAGGGGGCACCTTTATGCCAGCCGGCCTGTCTCTGCACTGGTTGTGGCCCATACACCATACTGAGCTCAGTTATGGGAGGGGGCACCTGTATGCCAGCCAGCCTGTTTCTGCCATGGTTGTGGCCCATACACCATACTGAGCTCAGTTATGGGAGGGGGCACCTGTATGCCAGCCGGCCTGTTTCTGCACTGGTTGTGGCCCATACACCATACTGAGCTCAGTTATGGGAGGGGGCACCTTTATGCCAGCCAGCCTGTTTCTGCACTGGTTGTGGCCCATACACCATACTGAGCTCAGTTATGGGAGGGGGCACCTTTATGCCAGCCAGCCTGTTTCTGCACTGGTTGTGGCCCATACACCATACTGAGCTCAGTTATGGGAGGGGGCACCTTTATGCCAGCCAGCCTGTTTCTGCACTGGTTGTGGCCCATACACCATACTGAGCTCAGTTATGGGAGGGGGCACCTTTATGCCAGCCGGCCTGTTTCTGCACTGGTTGTGGCCCATACACCATACTGAGCTCAGTTATGGGAGGGGGCACCTTTATGCCAGCCAGCCTGTTTCTGCACTGGTTGTGGCCCATACACCATACTGAGCTCAGTTATGGGAGGGGGCACCTTTATGCCAGCCAGCCTGTTTCTGCACTGGTTGTGGCCCATACACCATACTGAGCTCAGTTATGGGAGGGGGCACCTTTATGCCAGCCAGCCTGTTTCTGCACTGGTTGTGGCCCATACACCATACTGAGCTCAGTTATGGGAGGGGGCACCTTTATGCCAGCCGGCCTGTTTCTGCACTGGTTGTGGCCCCTACACCATACTGAGCTCAGTTATGGGAGGGGGCACCTTTATGCCAGCCGGCCTGTCTCTGCACTGATTGTGCCCAATACACCATACTGAGCTCAGTTATGGGAGGGGGCACCTTTATGCCAGCCAGCCTGTCTCTGCCATGGTTGTGGCCCATACACCATACTGAGCTCAGTTATGGGAGGGGGCACCTTTATGGCAGCCGGCCTGTTTCTGCACTGGTTGTGGCCCATACACCATACTGAGCTCAGTTATGGGAGGGGGCACCTTTATGCCTGCCGGCCTGTTTCTGTACTGGTTGTGGCCCATACACCATACTGAGCTCAGTTATGGGAGGGGGCACTGCCTGGCACACACGCAGAACCATAGGTTGAGTAAGGAAGGGGCAGAATTAGTTTCCTTCCTACAATAAGACCTATTTGGCTTTGAAACTGCCCTGACTCATGTCATGGAAAAATGGACCATATAATAATAACTAACTAAACACATAATGCAGCATCTGTGCAGGAGGCACATCTAAAAAACAGCTTTGGTGCTCAATAAACAGAGTGCTGGGGCTGTGAGCATACCTTCCAAGTGTCCCTGATTTGGAGGGACTGTCCCTCTTTTGAGTCCATGTCCCTCGTTGCTCCCATTGATGTGTAACATGCAGATCTGCATCCGTAAATGATTAATTTGCCTATTCAAAGTGTTTATATTGTATTGTAACACACTATCTCCTATCCATGCCTAAATGAGGGGGTGTGGCTTCATTTACATATTGTCCCTCTTCCCCACCCTGAAAAGTTGGAGGTATGAATTAGTCTTATGCAAAGCTGGGCATAGTGGCCCCCAAAAGAGGTCAGGGATTCCCTGATAACAGTCAGGGCTGTATTTACCATTAGGCAACCCTAGGCACTTGCCTAGGGCGGCAACCTGGAAGGGGGGACACTGCCCTTACTACTATAGTAAAGAAAAGAAATGAAAAATCCCATAGCCAGAACATTAATGTCTCCTAACAAATGGGGGCAATGGGTTGAATACAGACCAGAGCATCACCCCTCCACTGGTGTGGTCATGTGACTCCTGTATGTCAGAATGCAGTAAAAGATGGAACATGCTTGTCTGCTTCTCTGCATTTCCCCCTTTGTGTGCTCCGCCGCACACATACTCTGCATCTAGCCCATTGCACCCTTTCTCCCTACACACTTTTTTTATATAGACCGTTAGCTAACTTAAAAAAAGGTGGCGCAAGCACTTAAAGTGCCTAGGCACCATGACCAGCTAATACGGCCCTGGTAACAGTCCACTTCAAGCCTGCTTCAGCACCACTATTGCACACCACACGAGCTGGGGGACAATGGGGCGCATTGGTGCCACCATGCAGGTGGTGGGGTGCTGGTATCTGAAATCAAAGTATCAATGCCACTAGAAGAGGATTTTATATAGAACATCTTCTTATTTTTTATTACAGTAAATCTTAAATTGTTTTCATGAGCAGCATTTGGTGGCGAGCAGTTGTGCGTCTGCCTATCTGTGCTCATTTCCTCTGGGGCTCTTTGGAGTGGTGTAACAGTTATTTTTGTGCAAAAATGTGTTGCAACCACTTGCTAAAAACCAAAAGATTCTGCTCCTGAAGACAACTTCACAAACACTATTAAAGTTATACACCCTATCTATCTATCTATCTATCTATCTATCTATCTATCTATCTATCTATCAATATCTATCTATCTATCTATCTATCTATCTATCTATCTATCTATCTCTCTCTCTCTCTCTCTCTCTATCTATCTATCTATCTATCTATCTATCTCTCTCTCTCTCTCTCTCTCTCTCTATCTATCAATATCTATCTATCTATCTATCTATCTATCTATCTATCTATCTATCTATCTATCAATATCTATCTATCTATCTATCTATCTATCAATATCTATCTATCTATCTATCTATCTATCTATCTATCTATCTATCTATCTATCTATCAATATCTATCTATCTATCTATCTATCTATCTATCTATCTATCTATCTCTCTCTCTCTCTCTCTCTCTCTCTCTCTCTCTCTATATCTATCTATCTATCTATCTATCTATCTATCTATCTATCTATCTATCTATATCTATCTATCTCATATCTATCTATCCCATATCTATCTATCCCATATCTATCTATCTATCTATCTATCTATCTATCTATCTATCTATCTATCTATCTATCTATCTCTATCTATCTATCTCATATCTATCTATCTATCTATCTATCTATCTATCTATCTCATATCTATCTATCTATCTATCTATCTATCTATCTATCTATCTATCTATCTCTATCTATCTATCTCATATCTATCTATCTATCTATCTATCTATCTATCTATCTATCTATCTCATATCTATCTATCTATCTATCTATCTATCTATCTATCTATCTATCTATCTCTATCTATCTATCTATCTATCTATCTCATATCTATCTATCTCATATCTATCTATCTATCTATCTATCTATCTATCTATCTATCTCTCTCTCTCTCTCTCTCTCTCTCTCTCTCTATCTATCTCATATCTATCTATCTATCTATCTATCCCATATCTATCTATCTATCTATCTATCTATCTATCTATCTATCTATCTTTATCTATCTATCTTTCTATCTATCTATCTATCTCATATCTATCTATCTATCTATCTATCTATCTTTATCTATCTATCTATCTATCTATCTATCTATCTATCTATCTATCTATCTATCTATCTATCTTGTCTTGTAGGTCAGCTGGGTTTTTAAGCCACAACCAGCCAGGATCGCAATTGTAATGAGGCTAAGTGAGGCGCCATCTCAGGCGGAGCTATAAAGATGAATGTGGGAGAAGGTGATCTCTAGGCCCATTGATTATCTTATTTCCTGGTTCATGGGTGGTTCAGTGGGGATTAGGGACGGGGTGGCCTTATCTCGGGTCCCATGCAAAGTTGTGTCTGGGGGCCCTGATCAAAGACATTTTTATATAACAAAATACAATATTAAAGAGGAAAAAATGACAGAGAGAAGCTGCTTTCTTTCTCTTGTAGCCTCGGCACTGACAGCATCACTAGTATTATACCAGTATTCCAGTAAGACACCAGCCACCTCCAGTGTTCACTCAGCAGAGTTCTGGGGGCCCCTGAAAGTTGGGGGCCCCATGCAATTGCATGGCTTGCGTGGTGGCAAAGCCCAAATAGAATTTGATTGAATAAGCCCAAGCCTTCTTTAAAGCGAAACAAAACCCAAGAGGGCCAGCTGCTGGCCAATTCGGGATGTCCTGCTGTGTGAACCCCCCTCCCACGGGACCCAGCAAAACTCACCTCCTTCCTGGCTTCCTAGCTGATTTAAATATCAGAGGCAGCATCTTCAGCATCTTTGGGCTGTGCACACGCTCTCTTCCCCAGATAGGAATGTTGGCTGCTGCAGATGCAGCCAGGGGTGGAGCAGAGGGGGCACTTGCCCCAGATGCAGCAAGTCAGGGGGGCGCCAAAGGGGGTCCTGAGCACAGATTGGGGGCGCCATTTTGAATCTTTGCCCCGGGTGGCAGAAAGCCTAGCCACTCCTCTGGATGCAGCCATTGATTCCCGTAAACAGAGCTGCTTGCCGATCATTAAATATGTCCTGCAAACAGCTCTGATTGGACGAGAGGCTGCGGGAGTTTGTATGGGCGATATGGGGGTTACACACAGCGGGGTATCCCAAATCAGGAGGGCCTGGGGCAAGGAAAAAAGCCCAGGGTAGCAAAAATTCAGGGTTTGATTCCACTTTAAAGGCCCTTTTTAATGGCATTTTTGAAAGTGTATATTATTGTGTACCAAAATGATATTCTGAAGGAGCTTTTTTATTTTTTTATTTTTCTTATATGTTTTGTGGAAGCAGTTTGCTCTATCTGTAATCGGTTGCTATTGTCAACGTACAACAAGTATTTACACTAAGACCTACAAAAAGAGAGAAATGCTCCCTGTACACACAGAAGCTGGAGCAGGAACCATGATTGACAGGTGAATCCCCCAATGCCTGGAGCTACACAGCCACCGCTGCTGCAGTGATCTGTCACTCAAGGCCAAGTCATGGCTGCCATGCAGAGCAAGAAGATCTGGCTGATCAATCTTCCTCTTTTAAAGTGGACCAAAACCCACACCCCAACTTATCATCACCCATCTTATAGATTCCAGGGCTGCTTGATTTCTACCCCGGGGCATCCAGAATCGGGATGGCCCGCTGTAGGAACCCTCCAGGTCGCACGGAAACGAACCTTCTTTCCCGGTCCAATGGCACATGCATGAGCGCGGTGCGCTTCCTGTTAGAGAGAAGCTAGTGCGCTTATTGGACGAGAGGTAGGACTGGGGAAGTGTATGCAAGACTGAGTGACCTGGGGGGGGTTTCACACAGCAGGGCATCCCTGATCAAGTTCCCTGAGGGCAAGGACCAAAACCCAGGTTCGTCACATGTGGCGGCTAAAAGCTTCCAGGGTGGAAATTTACTTACCCCGATTTGAATACAAAAATGTGTGATTGTCATAATATGTCACCTCTCCCCAGTAGACCACAACTAGTCTGGCAACAAGCATCAGTTGCCAACTTGAAAACTATACCATAGGTCTTTGGTGTTTTTATATATTTATATATTTTACATCTTTATTGGCTTAACAAAAAATACAATGCAAAGTGGTATTTGTGCCACTGTTGTACTGAAACAACATACAGCATCTTAAGTCGGAAGTCCAAAACCCACCCAAAAAAACTGTTTAAACCTGTTTGAAATTCATGCCATAGACAAGTCAGTGCCAGTATTTCCCGTACAACATATAAAAAGTTCACTATGAGTCTTTTCTTGTTCCTTGGTAACAGATGGTAATAAACCTCCTGAAGGCAGGCGTGCTGCTACCATAATGCTGGATTAAGTCTTCTGAATTCCTCTCCAATGCTCAGCCCATTTGAAGTGATATGTGCCACTCAACCACAGGGCTTCCAAAAGTATAAAATAATTACTATATTATTTATATTTACATTTTTTCCTCCTATTATAATGCTTTGGAGTCTTTTGTACACAGGGTCTTGGTACAGGCACTTCTAAAGCAGGCAGAGGTACACGGGAGCTCAATGGTGAAAGTGCTTCCTGGAATTATACATTTTGTGCAGAACTTCCCCGCTGAACTGGTAAGTTAGCTTCTTCTTGACTTTTCGCACCTCTCCGGTCTTGCCGTAGTTACGCAGGGCTCTGGCCATCTTCTGATAGGTCATTTTCTTGCGGTTGCCTTTTTGAATACCCCAGCGGTGGGCTAGGGCTTCTTTATGCTTGGAGGAAAACTGAAAAGTCCCTTTGTCTTTATCCACCCACCAGATGCTCTCCTTCATGTCTCCGCGTTGGAGGAGTTCTAGAAGGAACTGGTATAATCGAATCTTCTTCTTGCTTCCTGAAGAGGAGAAAAAAAGCAAAGCGTGAAAGATTTTCTTAAAGAAAAAGATACATTTCATCTCATTTCCAACCTGATTTAAGCTGGCCACAGTCTACAATGGATGATTCGTTCTGGACCTAGAATGCAAAAAACACTTTCGCAAAAACACGCACCAAAAGTCCTGAAAATTGGGTTGGATCTCAGTTGTTTTTTTAGGGAATAGTTAAAATAATTACTGTATTTTTCGCTCTATAAGACGCACATAATTTTCCCCAAAAGTGGGGGGAAAATGTCAGCGTGTCTTATCAGGCAAATGTGGAATTAAAAAAAGGAAAAATGGAAAGTCACCTTTCCATCATTTCCGCACTGCTGGCCATGGGAGGCCAGAAAATGGAGAAGCTACAGATGGGCAGACGGGAAGCCAGGGCAACCAATGGGGGGATGCACCTCGACTGGTATTTCGTTCTCGGGGGGGATGGTGTTTTAGCACAACATTGGTCTATTGAAGCATTTATTTTATTTTACCCACGGGAATCTCTACTTTATCAAGTTCACAACTTGTATACAATGGATGATTGTTACCCAAATGATCAAAGGGGGACCAATCCCTAGATGGTTCTGAACACTGCAAACTGATGTTCAAATTAGGAGACCAGCTATGACATTCAATGGTGAGCCTAGCCTCTCTGCTGCCTGAGGCAAACCATATAATGCCACCCCCCCCCACGCAGGATGTGCCGCTCCACTCCTCAGTAGAGCAGTGTTCCGCTCCACCTGGATCCTTCCATTAATAGGAGCGGTGCTGACCTACGGCGGGTAAGGGGCAGGGCCAACATTGATTTTAAACATGACGCATGCCTGCTGAAAAGCTAATGAGAGTGTGGGCCCCCCATAACCTATAGTTGATGACTGAATGCCAAGTTGGTAACACTTGGAACATGATCTGGTCATAGCTACCAAGGTGTCCAGTCATCACATATTTATTATAGGTTATGGGGAGACAGACATTGTGGTTGTATGTAGTCCCAAAATTCCTGATGACAGCCCTGATCATGGCCCTGCTTGAAATTCCGTGGTTGGTGCCAATATGAGATATGCTTCTTCCTGCATACAATCATTAGAGGATGTTTTAAGCTGCCCAATCAAATTCATAACCAACGATTAAGAGGCCACCATCCAAAAAACAATTTTCTGATAGGTTATATCAGCTCTCTATCTGTGGCCAGCTGGGTCTTTTAGATGGCTCAATTTACTACAGATATGATAGTTTGTTACCCAAATGATCATGACCATGCTTTAAATTCAACGTGGTGACCTTACCATGGGGGACTTCATGCTTGAAGGATGTTTTCAGATGCCTAATAACCTCTGTAGCTTGTTCTAGACCAGTGATATGATCAAAAGGCCCCTATTCAGTGGGCAAGTTTTCTTTGATACTGCTCCTTAGTGGTGAGCCAAACACACCTCTGTTCAGCCTAGTTTCCCCTAATATTTAGGGTTCATGCACCTCCATACCCAAACCCCATTAAAGTTATTAAAGCAGCAAGCGGTGTCTGACATTGGGGATGTATTAGATAACACAACCATTGGGGATAAATTGTTTCTCAGTTGTTATGTCTCAAAGTTTTTTACCCAGAACTTGGTCCCGCTCCCTGGAAATGTGAATAATGTGACTGCTGGGGAACTCCATCCTGGGCAGTGCTTCAATCATATGCTCTTTGTTTTTGGCCGTGGTGCTGCTGATGAATTCTTTCTTTTCTTTTTTTCCCCCATTTTTTTTTTGAACGCACAGATAGAAAAAAGTTTCCATATAAGCAGATTCTGTTGTTCTGAAACATCTCAGTTTAGTGAAAGCAAGTAATTTGTTTGAACCTTCAGAATTACCCCCTGCAGTACAGTCCCAGTACTGATAATCCTACACACGCTATTCCTTTCTTAATAGAAACATAGAAGGTTGACGGCAGAAGGAGACCATACAGTCCATCTAGTCTGCCCTTATGTGTATACTGTATGTACTCTTTATCTTAGGATAGATGTGTGCTTATCCCAGGCATGTTTAAATTCAGTGACTGTTGATGTTTCAACTACCTCTGCTGGAAGTTTGTTCCAAGCACCTACTACTCTTTCTGTAAAATAATATTTTCTAACATTGCTCCTGATCTTCCCCCCGACTAGCTTCAGGTTGTGCCCCCTTGTTCTATCATTAAGTTTCTTCTTAAAAACACTTCCCTCCTGAACCTTATTCAATCCTTTCACATATTTAAAGGTCTCAATCATGTCCCCCCTCTCCCTTCTTTCCTCCAGACTGTACAAATTAAGTTCTTTAAGTCTCTCCTGATAAGTTTTAAGTTTAAGTCCTTCCACCATTTTCGTTGCCTGCCTTTGGACCCGTTCTATTTGAATAATGTCTTTTTGCAGGTAAGGTCTCCAGAACTGCACACAGTATTCTAGCTGTGGCCTTACCAGGGCTCTATACAGCGGCATCACAACCTCCCTCTTCCTACTGGTGATGCCTCGAGCTATGCAGCCGAGCATCCTGCTTGCTTTTCCCACTGCCTGGCTACACTGTCCACTCATCTTGCAGCTATCAGTAATCAGTACCCCTAAATCTCTCTCCTCCGAGGTCCTGGCTAACACAGTACGGCCCATACGGTACTCAGAGCAGGGATTCCTTCTACCCAAGTGCATGATTTTACATTTAGAGACATTAAACTCTAGTTTCCACAGTTTTGACCATCTATCCAGTAAAGCTAAATCGTTTTCCATGTTGCAGACACCTCCAGGAATATCCACCCTATTACTAACCTTTGTATCATCAGCAAACAGACAAACCTTTCCTACCAAGCCTTCTCCTATGTCACTTACAAATATATTAAAAAGAATGGGGCCCAGGACAGAGCCCTGCGGCACACCACTTGTAACTCGCCTTTGTTCAGATTGCACGTCATTTACAACAACGCTCTGATACCGATCCCTCAGCCAACTGGAAATCCACTGAACTATCCAGGGATTGAGTCCTACCTTCAATAACTTATCTATGAGCTCCTTATGTGGTACAGTGTCAAAGGCTTTGCTAAAATCCAGATAGGCGATATCCACAGCACCACCTTCATCTAACACTTTAGTGACATTGTCAAAGAAATCAATAAGATTGGTCTGACATGATCTGCCCTCAGTAAAGCCGTGCTGTTTTGGGTCCAACAGGTCATTAATTTTTAGATGGGAAATTATCTGTTTTTTTAAGAGTGTTTCCATTAATTTGACCACTATAGAGGGTTACTAAACTCAAGAGAAAAAAAGGCCACTTATCTAACTGCACCCAACACTCTGCAACAGAATGAAGCATCTGGGAGAATCACTCACCTACATCACAGAGATGTACTATTTCAATATGTCAATTTTAAATGATAAAAATGAGTTGTTAGGGCTTAGGTCAATTTTTGATTGCACTTCTGCTTTAAAATCAGGATCACAATAGGTCTGTTCCCCCAAGTCCAGTCTATCTGTAGATGGGAAAGGTTATCTCTAGTCTCACCTAGACCTTAGGTTTTTGGGACCTCCTGCTGGCAGAAAGTTTGTGATGTGAATAGGAGCAAACTCTTGATGGAGACGTTAGAGCTTGTGATGCCTAAAAAGCTATATTCCTAACAGAAATTAGTTATTCCAACCATGAGCATTTGCACCCACTGCTAGTCATCATTATCATTTCATATATACCGTGAAATAAGAATGTAGGTCCTATAATATATGCAATAAAATCTCAATCATTACAAGAGCAGTATGAAATCTGCTCAGCAAAAAGTCATTTCAGTTGTAGCAGATATTTTTGGGTTAGGTACAAGGCACTGAAATAAGTCTCAGGCTTGGCCCACCCTGCTTGGGATCATACATAAAGTCACAACATATTCTGATCTACGCCAAAGTGCTCAGTTGCTGTTGTGTGTTCTAGTTTCTTTATTAACAAAATGCCCAGTAATAGATTTAGAGGAACATCTTTGCCTCAGGACATGTTCTCACCTGGCTCTCCAAATATTGTGCCATAGTTAGGATCTCGTGGGTCTAGTTCTCTGTGGTCTAGCTCCCCATCTGATACTTCCAATGGTGGGCTTCGTCGTTCATGGTCATCATCCTCAGAGCTAAGTGGTGCTGGAGATGGATATGGCATATTGATACGAGGGACAAATGGCACCTGCAAAAAGGTCATAATTCATAAGGATATATAGACAAGTGCTTATATTTATAAAATATTTTAACCATACTTTATACATAGGAACAAAAAAATCTGATATGGATGTCAGATGAAGGGTAACAGAGTTTCCTTTATTCATTAGTTGTTGGGGTAGAAGTGCCACATTTACTTATGGGGAATGCTAGACACTTGTGGATGGCCGGATGTGCCACCATGAACTGCCATGAACCGACACAATAGGCCTGAACCGCAACCAGGAACTGTTGTAAATCCTACAGCAGGCCAGTGGCCAGGCATGACCTTGATGAACTAACAAGAAAGCTAGGCATTTGATGAAGGTCAAAAGTGATCCTATTGCCCAAAGTGAAGAACACTTGAGGGGTGCCTAAGAGCCATTCTGAAAATCCCATCTCATGGTGTAACATGAGTAACAAAGGGGGGAATAGGAGTAGTTGTTCGGGACGCCAAAGAAAGACCGACCAGCAGAGGTTGGCCCTGGATTTTACCAGCCCGTGGCCAGCCTGAGACATCCTTGCTGAGGCCCTCCAACCATGATGCCAGGGCTATAGCATTAGGGGTTGGGGTCCCCTGGATTGTGGGTACAGTTGGGCTGGGTACAGGCGGCTGAGAGGGAGACTAAGGTGGCAGGGATTGAATGTGGGTGTTAAAAGCAGCAACCCAACTGGCCCCAAAGCATTGCGGCTCCCTTGGCATTGTCCCAGATCTCCCTATGGCCAGTCCGCCCCTGTTAGAAATAGTACACAGTCCCGGAGGGACAGCTGTTCAATGTTCAGGGCAAACAGCCCAAGTTTGCATGAAATTCCAGAAACACAAGGGTGTCCAGTGGCATGGGGGACCCGGCCACCTTGGGTGTTAAGGGTGATTTTAGCAACATATACACACAAATGACGAGAAGCGGAGTACTATTTTAGACCCAGGTGCCCTATAACAGGTGCCCTCTTTCCAAACACACTTGGCCCCTTGTTCAGGCCAAGTCTTGTAATGACAGATGGACTTTAAACTCATAATACTGCCCAGCATTTGACAGAGCGCCTACCACCTCAGGGTTCACACATAGGACCTCCTCACACAGGCCCAACAACTCAGAAGCTAAACAGACAATGGAATATGCAAATCCGAGATCCCATAGTCAGAAAATGTCACCGGTTTGGATTTCAGGGGCCAGCAAAGGGGAGGCCATCCCACTTTGAGCTCAGCTATTCTGGGAGGGCAGAACTTTAACTCCACTGGGGGACAGGCACAGGCCTTAACCCCAAGGAGGGGATAACTTATAAATGTTACCAAAGGTAGGTTACAGGCCTTGGAACACATTTGAAGCAAGAAGGAATAATGTATTACTGCTAAAATAATATACCAAACCTACCATGTCTGCGTACCCCTTCAAGCTGTGGCGTGTACCCCATGGGGTACGTGTACCGCAGGTTGAGAAACAGTGGTCTAGACAAGCCCAGCTTTTATACTCCCCCAGGGTGACATCTAGTTGCCAATCTTGGAATTACCACCCATTTATCCTGAAATTATTTAACCCATTCCTGGAGAGAGTAAGGTGCACATGTTTTATGGGAGGCCACCCCTATTTGTATCACTACAATGGTTGGAGTTATCCTAGAACAGGGGAGGCCTTAGGGTATCACTCTGTGCAAGATCTCAGGATAGTGCCCCCCCAACGCACACACAACAAATGGAAAGGGAGCAATGGAGAATACAAGAAAAAGAGGGAGACAGAGAGATGGGGAAAAGAATGGGGGGAAAAAGAAGAAGAAAGATTAGAGAGAAATAGGAGGAAATGTAAAGATGGGGAGAAGCAAAAGGTATGGAACATGGAGAGAGGGCTTAAAAGAAAGAGGATGGAGAGAATGTGGAAAAGGGAAAGGAGGAAAATTATAATAAAATATGAGAACATAGAAAATGAGAGACAGAGAAGGATGGAGAGAATGTGGAAAAGGGAAAGGAGGAAAATTATAATAAAATATGAGAACATAGAAAATGAGAGACAGAGAAGGATGGAGAGAATGTGGAAAATCGGAGAGAAAGCGAGAGAGGGCTAAAAATAGGAGAGGAAAAAAATAGGAATGCAGAGAAAGAAAGATAGAAATGGAATAAAAGATGGAGGGGAGGTAAAAGGAAGGAATATATGGAGAAGCTGAAAAGAGAGGCAGACTGGCAGAAGGTGACAAGAGAAAGATGAAGGAAATGTGTAAATGCCATGAAAAAGGCGGGGGGTGGGGACACAAAGAGGAAAATGGAGAGATCAGGAAATAAAACAGAAAGAAGATGAAAGGAAAATGGAAGAATAAAAAAAAAAGAAGGAGAGAGATGAGAAGCATTTCGAAATAAGAGTCATGCTGTTCAAGCTGCGAGCTCCTGGCGCCCCCCTGGAATGGCACCCCTCGCACACCCCAAAGATTAGCCATGTCCTAGAATATTGAGTAGATTTGAGGACCAGACATAGAACAGACCCATAAGGTTCTGTTAACCTAAAGCACCAAGCACTTCTTACCTGGTGTGCCAGCTGCAGGTGCGGATGAGGCATGCTTAGCCCAGGATCCAGGACGTGCATTTGTTCTAGGTCCACATGTCTATATATCTGTTGAATCTGTGGCTGCTGTACACTCTGCAGTTCTGTGAGCTGTGAATCTATGAATCCATCAACATCTCCATGTGGGTGGGTGGTTATGGGATACTCCCAATGATGTTCTAAGAAGGAAACTAATAAAAGATTAGAGCTTATAGAAATAAAAGAGGATTATCAAAAACAAGCATAGACCCTCTGACACATTAGCTATTGCCTGTTTTGGGTATAGACATTACCATTGTTGGCTTTTCTTAAGGCAGACGTGGCGTTTCTTACATGCCACTATGGCTGGCCTTCGGGGGGGGGGGGGGGGTTCAGATGGAGGACATTGTCATCCTAGGGGCACCAGATTCTTTTCCTATTTGGCAAGGGTTTTTTTTTTTTAATGGGTTCGTGCCGCTTGGTCTGGGTGGGGGCAAGAGTTCCACTTGGGTGCCACCTTCTCAGCTCAGAATATGACGGCAGGCAGTGTGTTTTGTCCTAGAAAGGGAGAAAGTGTTACCTGCTCTCCTCTGTCAGATTTATTATTTGTGGGAGGTGGGCCCATCTGAGATTGGCCCTGGGGGTGTCATACTGAGTGCTTTCCAATGAAAGCCTGGGCATGCCTCCTACCCTCTTACTTCAGAGCAGGTAATTACTAGTTTCATGAGATGCAAGTAACTGGCAAAAGGTAGTCAGTGTGGTCCTGGTTGTAGTCATATAAGGGTCGATTTAACTGCTCCCGATGGTCCCCCATGTTTTCCTCCTTTCCTTTACTGTTTCTTTACAGGGATTTGATCTCTCCAAGCTTCTGCTTTTTTCTGCTATTTGCCATTTCGGAGTATATTCCCTGGAGAACCTGTGTTCATTTTTTGGGGGTGGTGTTTTGGGGGGATATTCTGATTACAATTAACTCTTACATTATTTTGCCCAATGTTTTGTCCCAGATGTTCTACTTAACCCTGCCTTTCCTGTTTGGTTTGTATATTAATGCTTAATAATTTAACTATCATTTTTGGGGTTTTTGCTAAACTTTGGGACCCAATATCCACATTTTTGTTGTTTTGACCTTAATTGTTGTGATTTTGGACAACTTTTTATGTTTTTTTTTCTCAAACAAAAACCAAAAAAAGGGTTCAATCACTAAAATTCATTTGCAGCTGACATTGTTCAAAAACTTGACTCCACTGGCATGTGTTTTGGCATGAAATAAGCCTGTTACCCATTGGAATCAGCAGTTTTCTCCACTCTTCAAATTGCCACATTTTCTGACCTCTAAGCAAACCATAAATCAGGTGCTTCAGTTGGGCGCGCCAAAATGGTGCGAGTGGAACATTTCAGGTGCAAATTGGCGCATTGGTGAATGCTAGTGCACAAATTGGCGCAAAAACAAATATGCATCCCATTTTGACGACCATGAATCAGGTGGAAGCCTGAGCGTGACCTGGCGCTCCAAAAACGTGTGACCATAAATCGAGTCTGCAACTTCAAAAAAACTGTCCTGGTAGTTTTGTGACTAGCGTTTCCTGGCAGCTACTGGCCACGGGGAGGCCGATTCATTAATAGCGGCAGGTAGCGACAGTTGAGCGACTGTAGCAGTATTTTCACAGCGCCCGCTAGTAGTCGCTGTGCTTGGCCGTTGTTCGGTTGTTGATAGCGACTCAGTCGGTGTGCAGTAATTTAGTTTATGAATAATAATAATATGAGTAATATGAATACAATATCAGACCTGTAATATCAATTCTGTACAAATTTTTTTCTAACATAGCAGAAGTGGTCACAGAATTTTTCACATTGAAAAAAAAACAATATTAATAACAATTAATTATGAATATTTAAAGATTGTTCCATTGAAATGCATTGGAGAGCGCCAGGTAGTGAGAGGTCATACCTGTCGCTGTTCAAGGTCGGACGCTGGCGCTGTGGGCTGAGGCTGGAATAATGATGAATGAGTGGCTATCTGGCGCTATCTCAGTCGCTAAGCAGGATTGGCTTGATAAATGTGTGATTGTGGTGGGGAGCCGGCGTTCTCGTGGCGGTGCCCGTCATTACCGGCCACTCACCAGTCGCTACCTGTCGCTATTCCTTCATAAATAAGGGCCTAGGTCTATAACTAGGGTGTTAAAGCTACAAAGCTTCCTAGCCCCTCCATCCATTGGCCAGTCATCCTGCAGCCCTCACCAGTCTGCCTAGGCCCTAAGCCATAAGAACAGTTTGCCCCCAGAAGATTACATGGTAAACAGATTTCAGAGCAGGAGTTAAATTAGACTAATGGTGAGGCTTCAAATTCGTTGCCAATCAATATCAAAGGGTTTTACTGGGGTGTCTTGGGCCCATTAGTAGAACTGATTCTGAGGACCCATCCAACAGGTAAATGTGGATACTACCTGTTTATTTTTAGAGCCCACTAGCATTATAGTTGTGAACAGGGGCACAACCAGAGCAGTTTCTAGGGGCAGGTGAGCAGGGTGATTGCCCAGGAGGCCATGGCTATTGTATATGATGGAGGGCGCCTTCCTGTTTTCCGCAGATGGTTCAATGCCAGGCCTCTGACGCTCATATTGAGCTCTATCAAGGTGGAAGGAGGAAGTGCCTGCTACTAAGTAATATGGGGTGTTTTTTGTATCTACACTGGGAGCTATTTCACCTAGAAACTATCCTTGGTGTAACTACAGGGGGTGCAGAGGAGATGACTGGGGCTCATGCGCACAAGGTGGCCCTTCCACATTATTTATACTGTATGATTTGGGGGATACATTTGTATTTGTTTTAGTGGTTAGTAATCTATTTGTTGTTACTCATTTAAATACTGGCATTCCATAAGCTGAATGTAACAGGAGAAAGGATACTGCATGAGCAACACTGGGGAGCCTATCTAATGTCTACAACGTTTCATTGAGAGCTTCTTTGATGAGGCAAAGAAACTACAACACATTGAGCCAGCTGTAAATTGCTGTTCAACCAGTAATGTTAAAGTGGACCAAAACCCAGGATTTTGACTATCCTGGGCAGGGCTTGATTAAGTGTGGTGGAGGCCCCTGGGCACAAAACCTGGTGGAGGCCCCAGATACAGTATTTTTTTTCCTTTAAAATAATAGTTCAGCCAAGTAACTGATTGGTGGTTGTCTGGCACCCGCCCAGTCAGTGGAACGTCAGATTGCGTCCCTGGTGCCACCCTTGTGCGGGTGCGTGCTAAGAAACTCCTCCTTTGCCATTCTGGGTAGGAGGTAGTATAGTCATCCAGTTGGTCCAGCAGAAAGCAGTTCCCTGCATTGAGCTGGCAGCGGCTGTGCTTGGCGGCTTATGTGCAGTGACAGCTCTGCACGCACCCATCACTCCGGCGGCTTTGCTGCTCTAGATGTCCTGCCCTGTGGTGGCTTTGGCTGCAGGTTTGCAAAAACAAAAAAAGGCTTGCCCAGGCGCGCCCCCACTGCCACTGATAGCTTTGTTCCTGGCCCGGCGGCCCATCAGGCCAAAGATTGAAAAGCCTCCTGGACCAGACCATAACTCAAAGGTTGGTGGAGGCCCCCTAAGCAGGGAAAGTGGTGGAGGCCCCGGGGCTTGCCCCTTGCGCCCCTCTCATAATATGGCCCTAATCCTGGGTTTTGGTCCTTGCCCCTGCTGTGTGAAACCCTTCCAGGTCGCCCAAACAAACTCACCTTTTCCTGGTCCTACGACCCATGCACGACCGCTCATCCATCAGCACGCTTGGATCCACTCGAGCCCCTTCGTCCAGTAGCTTGTCTAATACAAGCGGATCCGAGCGTGCTGGTGGGCGCATCTGCTGCTATTCTCTAACAGGGAGCGTGCCTGCACGGGCCATGCTAGAGGGATAGCAGGGATGCGGCCGGTGCTCGCGCATGCGCTGTTGGACCGGGAATGAAGGTGAGTTTATGGGCGACCTAGGGGGTTTCATACTGATTCTGGATGCCCCGGGGGAGGGATTCATTCTATAAGATTCCCGGGCGTATCTTTGTGGGTTTTGGCCCAGTTTAAGACCAGCATCTTACTAGGTCTCTGGAGGCCAAGCTGTACCACAATTGGACCAAGAAGGAGAAAGACGGCAGCTGCTGTGTCCAGCCCCGAGATTCTGTCTGTATAGGGTCAGGAACTGAAACTGGATCATCAGTCATTTCGTTCAGCACTGTGTATAGTCCCAGCACTTTGTGCAGTGACAATTGAGCTCTGGGGCTGTACACATGGCCAGAAACATTTCATAATGCTGTTTCATGTGGTCAGCCACTTTTTAGAGGGGACTCCAGAGTTTAGCCCACAAACTGGAGTGACATAAGAAAATACAGTAAATATATATATACATTTTTAAAGCTATCGCTTGCTCTATAAGCATCTAAAAATACTAAATCTTTACCATGGCTCTCGTTGTCACTGAGATAGGGGTAGTATTCATGGACAGGACGAAAAATCTCAGGGTCATATGTGATCAGCTCATCTGGGTGAGTCTGCAAGAAAAGAAATATATGTAAATGTCTACAGAAAACTTAGCACACAAAAAATATATTGTGAGAAACACGGTGTCATAGCGGAGTGCTGGGGCCCCAACTAATCACCCTTCAGCTACATAGCAATAATGCAAGATCACCCCTAATCACCCCTAATACAAAATGGTCCTGTGGTGGGTCCGTCCCACCTTGCAACTATTTTATGTAATAGTACAGTGTGTCTTTATAAATATATTTCAGTGTCATTTCTCAATAATATTGTGAAAACTGACCTGTACCCTCCCAGGAATATCAGATGCTTTTGAAAATCTAGTGACAGGTTATATTTGTATTGTATTACATTCTTCTTTGGATGACTCTAAAGAGGAGCCCTGACCACATCTCTGCTCACTTCTAACCTTTCTGAATGGGAGGCGTGGGCACGCAAGGTGGGCGGGGGATGTAACTGGCAGCGCCGCTTGGCAGCTTAGCCATCAGTGGTGCCGAAGGAAGGCAGATGACAGCAAGCGCTCTCGCCTGAGTCTGCGCCATAGGAGTTGAAGGAAGGTGAGTTAAAAGGGGCGACCTGGGGGGGTGGTACACACAGTGGGGCATCCCAATCCAAGATTCCACCACACAGAGGAACAACACATGGGAAAATGCTATTCCTGGGTGTTGTTCCTCTTTTAGTGTTTTTAAATCATTTTTCCAATAAAGTACATTTTATACATTTTATACAGATTTTTCTGATGAGTTTGTTATAAAGTTATTGCAATGTTAGTTAATTAGGAATGTTTGGTCTTTTTTTATGCCGATATTGTATTATTTTGCACACTGGTCGGGATTTTTGGTCACTTTTAACTTACTCTAATGACTGAGCAATAAACAATATTAGCCGATTCCTACAATAAGTAGATCGGTCCAAGTCTGCTCCTGGCCAAGACAGCCCCTCTTTTTGCCCTTACAATGCGTATAGCCCCAGCATCATGGCTTTAGGGTCCATACCCACTCCTGACACAGGATCTGCCCCTACAATACTACCCCTACTACCAGCAGGGGCAGACTGGCCATAGGGAGACCCGGGGCAATGCCCGGTGGGCCGCTCTGCTTTGGGGCCAGTTAAGTTGCTGCTTTTAACACCCACATTCAATCCCTGCCCCCTTAGTCTCCCTCTCAGCCCCCTGTACCCATAAGCTGATTGTAGCACCCACATCCAATCTCTGCCCCCTTAGTCTCCCTCTCAGCCCCCTGTACCCATAAGCTGATTGTAGCACCCACATCCAATCTCTGCCCCCTTAGTCTCCCTCTCAGCCCCCTGTACCCATAAGCTGATTGTAGCACCCACATCCAATCTCTGCCCCCTTAGTCTCCCTCTCAGCCCCCTGTACCCATAAGCTGATTGTAGCACCCACATCCAATCTCTGCCCCCTTAGTCTCCCTCTCAGCCCCCTGTACCCATAAGCTGATTGTAGCACCCACATCCAATCCCTGTCCCCTTAGTCTTCCTCTCAGCCCCATGTACCCATAAGCTGATTGTAGCACCCACATCCAATCCCTGTCCCCTTAGTCTCCCTCTCAGCCCCCTGTACCCATAAGCTGATTGTAGCACCCACATCCAATCCCTGTCCCCTTAGTCTCCCTCTCAGCCCCCTGTACCCATAAGCTGATTGTAGCGATCACAACCAATCCCTGCCCCCTTAGTCTCCCTCTCAGCCCCCTGTACCCATAAGCTGATTGTAGCACCCACATCCAATCCCTGTCCCCTTAGTCTCCCTCTCAGCCCCCTGTACCCATAAGCTGATTGTAGCACCCACATGCAATCCCTGCCCCCTTAGTCTCCCTCTCAGCCCCCTGTACCCATAAGCTGATTGTAGCGATCACAACCAATCTCTGCCCCCTTAGTCTCCCTCTCAGCCCCCTGTACCCATAAGCTGATTGTAGCACTCACATCCAATCCCTGTCCCCTTAGTCTCCCTCTCAGCCCCCTGTACCCATAAGCTGATTGTAGCACCCACATCCAATATCTGCCCCCTTAGTCTCCCTCTCAGCCCCCTGTACCCATAAGCTGATTGTAGCACTCACATCCAATCCCTGCCCCCTTAGTCTCCCTCTCAGCCCCCTGTACCCATAAGCTGATTGTAGCACCCACATCCAATCCCTGTCCCCTTAGTCTCCCTCTCAGCCGCCTGTACCCATAAGCTGATTGTAGCACTCACATCCAATCCCTGCCCCCTTAGTCTTCCTCTCAGCCCCCTGTACCCATAAGCTGATTGTAGCACTCACATTCAATCCCTGCCCCCTTAGTCTTCCTCTCAGCCCCCTGTACCCATAAGCTGATTGTAGCACTCACATCCAATCCCTGCCCCCTTAGTCTCCCTCTCAGCCGCCTTTACCCATAAGCTGATTGTAGCACTCACATCCAATCCCTGCCCCCTTAGTCTTCCTCTCAGCCCCCTGTACCCATAAGCTGATTGTAGCACTCACATCCAATCCCTGCCCCCTTAGTCTCCCTCTCAGCCGCCTTTACCCATAAGCTGATTGTAGCACTCACATCCAATCCCTGCCCCCTTAGTCTTCCTCTCAGCCCCCTGTACCCATAAGCTGATTGTAGCACTCACATTCAATCCCTGCCCCCTTAGTCTTCCTCTCAGCCCCCTGTACCCATAAGCTGATTGTAGCACTCACATCCAATCCCTGCCCCCTTAGTCTCCCTCTCAGTCCCCTGTACCCATAAGCTGATTGTAGCACTCACATTCAATCCCTGTCCCCTTAGTCTCCCTCTCAGCCGCCTGTACCCATAAGCTGATTGTAGCACTCACATCCAATCTCTGCCCCCTTAGTCTCCCTCTCAGCCCCCTGTACCCATAAGCTGATTGTAGCACCCACATGCAATCCTTGCCCCCTTAGTCTCCCTCTCAGCCCCCTGTACCCATAAGCTGATTGTAGCACTCACATGCAATCTCTGCCCCCTTAGTCTCCCTCTCAGCCCCCTGTACCCATAAGCTGATTGTAGCACTCACATCCAATCCCTGCCCCCTTAGTCTCCCTCTCAGCCCCCTGTACCCATAAGCTGATTGTAGCACTCACATCCAATCCCTGCCCCCTTAGTCTCCCTCTCAGCCCCCTGTACCCATAAGCTGATTGTAGCACTCACATTCAATCCCTGCCCCCTTAGTCTCCCTCCCAGCCCCATTGTACCCACAAGGCAAGGAACCCCAGCCCCCAATGCTAAAGCCCCGGCATCATGGTTGGGGGGGGGGGCTCTGTAGGGATGTCTCGGACCAACCAGGGGCTGGTAGAATGCGGGGCTGATTTTTGGCCCCAGTCTGCCACTGCTAGTGAATGGAGATTCTGGCTCACTCACACTAACCCCCTACCTCCACCAACACAACAATTAACTGCTTGTCATTCCTCCGTGTTTTGCTTTGCTTTACATAAGCTCCTATTTCTAGAGTTACTGAGAAATATTTACACAACAGGCATGAAACAAATCCTCACACTATCTATTTGTGTCGCGACCAGCACCCCACACCCCCGCAGGGCTGTCATATGATGTTGTGAGATTTGCCACAAACCCTGCAGAAGCTGACTGCTTTTATATATCACTCTTTAAAGGAAAACTCTGCTTTTTTTTCAGGTTTTGGTGTTCTACCTTATCGTATTTCTCGTCTGGGATGTAAAATAAACATGTGTGTTAGGATTGTGGCCCCAGACCTGTGATTTACTTATCAGAACGCTGTTTCCATGTCTCCTACATCCCTGTGGCTCTGTGCTGCTAAAGTGGGAGTGGCTTTCCTGGCTTTAAGTAAAAAACTACTGACTACGAGTCCCAGAATCCTTCAACTCATCAACAGCTTTGGCAAAATCAAGCAGCAATAATGACCTCCCCCGTTGAGAATGCTGCCAGTCAACCTTTAGCTACTGGAATACAAGATTGTGATCCCCCATCTGAAGAAGCTAAATTACAGCAGGAAGCTGCTTGTGAGCTCAGGAACGTGGAACGTCGTCTCTGCCTCAGCTAATCAAATAATTAGCAAGCCAGAGTCAGGAAGTCTCTGCTATGTGCACTAGACACACTAGTTGGTGTACATTGCTAACATAAACACATTGTTTCTAGAGAAATTGGTTTCTTTTATAACACAAGGTTGAAAGCAAAGAAGAAAGAAAAATATCACAGATAAGCTAATGCCCTAGAGGACATCATTCTGGCACTCAATAATGGAAACATTTAATGTGGACCGAAATCCAGGATTTTCACTATCGCAGGTTTTGGTCTTTCGGTTTGTGTCCTCAGTTTGAGGTACCCCGCTGTGTGAAACCCCCCCAGGTCACCGAGGTCACTTACCTCTCCTCAGGCCCACACTGCAGCTAGAGCAGCCTGCTAGAGTCCTTGCCAGGCTCCCTTCAGCCATTCAGTTGCAGCGGGCATGGCTGCACATAGCTGAGAATGGGAGCGAGTGATGGCCACGCTGGTCGCACATGCGCCGCGGGCTCAAGAAAAAGGTAAGAATATCGGACGACTCGGGGGGTGTCACAAAGTGGGGCATCCCAGATTGGGATGCTCCCATGGGAGGGTGTAGGCCTGCCCTGGAGTCTCATAGACTCCAGGATGGGTTTTGGTCCACTTTAAAAATTTAATTGAGAGTGGAATTATCCTTTAACCTTTCTATCCTTTAACGCTTAGCTAAGTGCGGCAAAGGAAATTTGAATGAAATGAGCACCACTGATTGGCTAAGCAGCCCCCACATATAGTTACATAGTTAATACGGCTGAAAAAAGACATATGTTCATCAAGATCAACCAAGAGTGTTGGAGAAGTTATTTTTTATTTTATTTATGTATTTTCTTTTTACTGATAACCGCTAATAGTAACTGTTGATGTTATTTTCTTCTAAATAAGCATCTAATCCTTTTTTGAAGCTGTCAGCGGTTGATGCTGTAACAAGCTTCTGTGGGAGGCTATTCCATAGATCTTATGGTTCTATAGTTCTTATGGTAAAAAACGATTGTCACCTCCGGACATTTTATTTCTTTTTTTCCAATCGAAGGCAGTGCCCCCTTGTCTTTAGAGAGGATTTTACATGAAATAGTGTTCCCCCATATTTTTTGTATGGGACATTTATATATTTATACAAGTTAATCTTGTCCCCCCTCAATCGCCTTCTCTCAAGACTAAACAGATTTAATTCTCATAATCTTTCCTCATAACTAAGATCTTTCATTCCCTTTATTAGTTTGGTGGCTCTCCTCTGCTCCATAATCAGAGCGTCCTTTCTATGAATGGGTACCCAGAACTGGACTGCATATTCCAGGTGAGGGCGCACCAGTGCCTTGTAAAGAGGCAAAATTACATCTCTATCCCATGATTCCATGCCTCTTTTAATGCATGATAGTATCTTGGTGGCCTTGGAAGCAGCTGCTTGGCATTGCATGCTGTTATTTAGTCTGTGATCTACCAGTACCCCCAGATCCTTCTCAACAAGTGACTCTCCCAGTTTTACTCCCCCGAGGACATATGTGGCCTTCAGGTTATTAGACCCCAAGTGCATGACTTTACATTTTTCCACATTGAACTTCATTAGCCAAGTGGATGCCCAGACAGTGTCCAAGTCAGCCTGAAGCTTGTGAACATCTTCAATAGACTGCACTGTGCTACATATCTTTGTGTCATCTGCAAAAATAGAGACAGTGCTTTTAATTCCATCTTCTATGTGGTTTATAAACACAAATGCGCCGTTGGAATGAAGAAAAACAGTTTATGGTGGATTCCAGGGGATACACACAATGATTTGCTCGATGTCCCACCAGAGAGGAACAAAACTCAAGAAAGTTAATTCCTTGGGTGTTGTTCATCTTCAAGTTGCTCTGGAAACCCAAAACCCATCTTTTTGACTACTACTCCCTCATCCCTCAGCCTACAGGAAGAGCCTTTTGAGTGGTTTTCTTTCCCAGCAACTGATCCAGCCACATATGCTCAACACATTTGAAATGCATGTTTTTTAAATGGACCTTCAACACAAACCTAAAATGATCGAGGCAAATGCATCCGGACACATGTTAATGTAGCCTAAAAGTCTAGATTAATAGGGTCTCTGACAAGCAACTAAGGGGGTTATTTAAGAAGGGATAGCGTCAGGTAGTGGCTCGTAGCGGCAGGCAGCGTCTGGTGAACGCCGGGCGCTGTACGCAAAACCACATTTATGAAGGCGATTCTGGTGAGCGACTCTAACAGAGCCATATAGCGTCACATGTATTATTACAGGAGGCTCAGTGTATAGTGCCGGAGCTCTAGCTTCCAGGGCGCCTGGTATTACCTTTCGCTCAGTGTCGCTCTCCCATACATGTCAAAGGCCGTCATTTGCTTGTGTTTAAACAGCATGTTTGACTTTTTTTTTTTGCTCAAATCATTGCGTGACCTCTCCTAGCTACAAACACTGGCACTACCTTTCGCTTGCTGCAGCGCTGTACTGGTGTTAGAGCGCCCAACATACATCACATTCATCAATGCAGGCCAGGTTACTACTGTGACTGAGGCGCTCTGCTACGGCGCCCGATACCCGCTTACAGCATCTACTAGCGGTCGCTCTAAGCGCCGCCATACAGACGCTCATCTGCCGATACCTGGCGTTGGTAGGGAATCAGCCTCCATAGATGCAAAGTCCCTCCCAGATTGCATGATACAACGAAAAAAAAAGATCACATATAACATAGAGCTATAAATAAATGATAGTTGAATAATCTTTGGGTCTTACTTTTGATGGGCGCCTTTTAGTATACTTCTCGTGGCTATAGCGCCAGCTTCTATTTTATCTGTCGCTGTGCTGTGGACTACAATGGCGCTAGAAGTCGCTGTGCAGAACGCTACTATATAGCTTTGATTGTTGCCCTTTGCTATTGGTCGGCCTATGTCAGCGCCTGTTGGACTCGGCTGCTGATTATCCCAGCGCCAGTGAGTGCCACTTTGTTCTGCTGTTTTTCTGGCACTCCCCAGCATATTTATTAATTATTTACTTGAAATCTTTGGCGCTGTATTTTCCCAGCGCTGGTCAGTGTTTCATCATTACAGTTACAAGAAATCACTGCTGGGGACAAAGGGGACAAACCTTACAGTGCGGTCCTGCATTTCAATTACTGACAATGCAAGTTCTGTACAAATAAATGTGCTGTAATACTAATTATAAGCATTAAACACCACAATCCAGTTCTGCTCAATGTGCTCTATGGGATCTTGACCTACAGCACTAAGGGGGTTATTTAAGAAGGGATGGCGGCAGGTAGCACCTCGTAGCAGCAGGCAGCACCTGGTGAACGTTGTACGCAAAACCACATTTATGAAAGCGAATCTGGTGAGCGACTCTAACAGCGCCATGTAGCGTCACATGTATTATTACAGGCAGCTCAGCGTATAGCGCCTGTGCTCTAGCTTCCAAAGAGAGCGAGCTATTACCTTTCGCTCAGTGTCGCTCTCCCATACATGTCAATGGCCGTTCATTTGCTTGTGTTTAAACAGCGTTTGACTTTTTTTTCGTTTTTTTTTTGCTTATTGTGTGACCTCTCCTGGCTGCAAACACTTTTATAAATTTTTTTAGATTTTTTATATTTTTATGCAGAATTGTCATTACAGGTTTGGCACTAAAGTGTTAAAACAATGTCATTCCATGTGTTTTCGGTTTCTTACTGGTGGATATGTGTTCAAAAACAGACTTTAATCACACAGCGTCTGGCGCTCTGTGCTTTAGCACCCAGATTTAGAGTGCGACGCTGTGTGTGTGTAGTTTTTTGTTAAGTATGGTGTTGAGCGCCGAGTGCCGGACGCACTGAGCTGGCGCTACCTCTCGCTCCCTGCAGCGCTGTACTGTTGTTAAAGTGCCCAACACACATCACATTCATCAATGCCGGCCAGGTTACTTCAGCGACCACTACGTTAGGTTACAACGTCTACTAGCGGTCGCTCTAAGCTCATCTGGCAATACATGGCGCTAGTAGGGAATCAGCCTCCATGTTGTTAATCGTATGCTGTACCGATGAGACCAAAAAAGTGCCGCTGTGTGGCACTGATGCTTCCTAAATAAGACTCTTTGGCCCTTATTTAACAAGGGATACCGCCAGGTAGCGAATGGTGAGCGAACGGTAATGACGCTCACCGCCACGAGAACGCCGGCTCCCCTCCGCAATCACACATTTATCAAGCCGATCCTGCTTAGCGACTGACAGAGCGCCAGATAGCGAATCATTCATCATTATTCCAGCCTCAGGTATGACCTCTCGTTACCTGGCGCTCTCCAATGCATTTCAATGGAGCAATCTTTAAATATTCATAATTAATTGCTATTAATTTTATTATTTATTTATTTTTTTTAAATATCAAAAATTCTGTGACCACTTCTGCAATGTTAGATTTTTTTTTTAAGGTAAAAAAAAAAATAATAAATTTGTGCAGAATTGATATTACAGGTCTGATATTAATGTATTCATATTACAAAATGTTTTGAAAAACATGTTTTTTTTTTTTCTAAAAATATGGTTGTTTGGGGGTTAAAAAACGACTTTTAACCCATCGCCGCCAGCGCTCTGGGGTTTAAACAAGCATTTCACAGCGCGAGAATTTTTTGAGCGTGATATGTTAATGAATATGCTGGGAGCCGTTCGCTATGGCCATTCGCTGTCATGCGCTGCCATACAGCGCGGAACCTGTCAAACAGCGACTCCTAACCCCGTATTCAACATTACCGCACACCGACTGAGTCACTGTCAACAACCGAACAACGGCCAAGCACAGCGAATACTAGCGAGCGCTGTGAAAATAACGCTACTGTCGCTCATCTGTCGCTACCTGGCGCTATTAAGGCCTCTAAGTGTAATTCTTAAGAAAAACACGGGCCACACAGACTAGTTAGAAATCATAGTATTTCCTTAGATATTTAAAGTGTTTATTAATGCACTGTAATGACCCTGAAACAGATCAGGGGGATCTAATCCCAGGGATGTGGTCAATAAATACAGATAATGTCATTTGACCAGTGAAAATAAATATTTTATTTGGTGCACATTAATAAATAGATTGATAGTGTTAATAAATGCATAGTTGTATTTATTAATTAATTGATATGTGTATTTTACAAATTAAAGAAAGTTTAGTAAATTGCTCCCGTAAAGCCTCCCTCTGGCAAAAACTATTTGACAGGACTTATTCCATGCTCTGGAATAACAGGCTGATTCTTTGCTGCAGAACTGCATGGGAGCGGCCATCTTGTCACACACATACGCATTCAAAAATGCCTGTTGCGGGCATGCGCCCTGCTGGAGGGATAGCGGAAATGAGGCGTGGCTCGCGCCGTTGGACCGGGAGGGAAGGTGAGTATAGCAGGTGACCTGGGTGGTTTCACACAGCGGGGCATCCCCGATTATGGATGCTTCAAGTGGCCCTGGAATCTTATAGATTGGCATGGGTTTTGGTCCACTTTAAAGAGTAACAACACCCAGGATTTTTACTATCCCAGTAATTGTTCCATTTCCGCTAGGCTTCCTGATTTGGGATGCTCTGCTATATGGGACTATATGGGGGTCGCCACAGACACATGCGCAGGCCGCCAGCCAATTAGTGACACATTAGTAACTAGCAACACTAGCTAATCAAGCCCAAGCTGGATCGCTGGCAAAGTAACTATACTGAGCAATCCCTCAGAATAAATACAGGGTGGATGCCCCATGGGTGGGGAAATCAGCCTGTGTGGAGCCTTTTAGACACAGGGATGCAGATGTTCCTCTTCAAAATGCCAACACCAACACTGATGATGGACATACACGATATGGGATAAAGTATTTGGACCCATACAGTGCAGCTGATTCCAAAGCCATAAGCTTGGTTCCCCCTTTATTGTTAAAACAGCCTCAATCTTCAGGAAAAGGCTTTCAAGCGGAACAAAACCCAGGATTTCATCTATCCCTGTATCCTGTGAGAAACCCCCCAGATCACTCATACAAACATTTTTCCCAATGTTTTTAGATGAGGTTGTGGTCAGGGGTCTGTTAAAGCCAGGCAAGTTCTACACCAACCCAACTCCCCCGGTCATGCTAGAACAGAAAGGGACCTCCCTAAATGTTCCCACATGTTAGAAGCATACAGTTGTCCAAAATGTCATGCTATGCTGAAGATTTCCTTTTACTGGAAATAAGGAGTCATGGTCAAACCCTGAAAACCAATCCCAGCTTTATCCTTCCTTCTCCAAACACTGGCCCAATGCCCAGGCAAGTGACATTTTACTGGCAATGGCTTATCCCAGACATGCCCGGGCACTGAAGTAGGAGTTGGGTGAAGACCTGGGAGACAGGGGGTATAGATGGTGTTAGAAAAGGAATGGGCTTGGGTGAGGCAAGGCTGGGCTGGTTCCAGGTCTATGTTGGCCCATAGCAGGGCTGGTTCCAGGTCTATGTGGGCCCAGTGCAGGGCTGGTTCCAGGTCTATGTTGGCCCAGCGCAGGGCTGGTTCCAGGTCTATGTTGGCCCATAGCAGGGCTGGTTCCAGGTCTATGTTGGCCCAGCACAGGGCTGGTTCCAGGTCTATGTGGGCCCAGTGCAGGGCTGGTTCCAGGTCTATGTGGGCCCAGTGCAGGGCTGGTTCCAGGTCTATGTGGGCCCAGTGCAGGGCTGGTTCCAGGTCTATGTTGGCCCAGTGCAGGGCTGGTTCCAGGTCTATGTTGGCCCAGCGCAGGGCTGGTTCCAGGTCTATGTTGGCCCAGCGCAGGGCTGGTTCCAGGTCTATGTGGGCCCAGCCCAGGGCTGGTTCCAGGTCTATGTGGGCCCAGCGCAGGGCTGGTTCCAGGTCTATGTGGGCCCAGCGCAGGGCTGGTTCCAGGTCTTTGTGGGCCCAGTGCAGGGCTGGTTCCAGGTCTATGTGGGCCCAGCGCAGGGCTGGTTTCAGGTCTATGTGGGCCCAGCGCAGGGCTGGTTCCAGGTCTATGGGGGCCCAACGCAGGGCTGGTTCCAGGTCTTTGTGGGCCCAGTGCAGGGCTGGTTCCAGGTCTATGTGGGCCCAGCGCAGGGCTGGTTTCAGGTCTATGTGGGCCCAGCGCAGGGCTGGTTCCAGATCTATGGGGGCCCAACGCAGGGCTGGTTCCAGGTCTATGTGGGCCCAGTGCAGGGCTGGTTCCAGGTCTATGTGGGCCCAGTGCAGGGCTGGTTTCAGGTCTATGTGGGCCCAGCGCAGGGCTGGTTCCAGGTCTATGTGGGCCCAGTGCAGGGCTGGTTCCAGGTCTATGTGGGCCCAGTGCAGGGCTGGTTCCAGGTCTATGTGGGCCCAGTGCAGGGCTGGTTTCAGGTCTATGTGGGCCCAGCGCAGGGCTGGTTCCAGGTCTATGTGGGCCCAGTGCAGGGCTGGTTCCAGGTCTATGTGGGCCCAGTGCAGGGCTGGTTTCAGGTCCATGTGGGCCCAGTGCAGG
Organism: Gastrophryne carolinensis; assembly: GCA_027917425.1. NCBI lineage: Eukaryota > Metazoa > Chordata > Amphibia > Anura > Microhylidae > Gastrophryne > Gastrophryne carolinensis. Next base: position 128,206,605 of record CM051241.1, on the reverse strand, counting down.
GCTGGTTCCAGGTCTATGTGGGCCCAGTGCAGGGCTGGTTCCAGGTCTATGTGGGCCCAGCCCAGGGCTGGTTCCAGGTCTATGTGGGCCCAGCCCAGGGCTGGTTCCAGGTCTATGTGGGCCCAGCCCAGGGCTGGTTCCAGGTCTATGTGGGCCCAGAGCAGGGCTGGTTCTAGGTCTATGTGGGCCCTAGGGCAATAGTGCCTTAGTGCATCCTATTGTGGTCACAAGACAGGCAGCAGTCAAATCACATATTAAATAAGGGAAATCCACTAAAAAATGTCGGCGGTCTAAAGCCTTATCCTCAATTTCTTGGCAAAGCAATGACAAGGACATACCTACCAACTTTTCAACGTGGGAAAGAGGGACATTTGTTAAATTTGGCCACGCCCCCTCATTGAGGGATGGATAGGAGATATATTGTAACATTTACAACAATAGAAACACTTAAAATAGGCAAATGAATCATTTATTGCTGCAGATCTGCATGTTATACCTCAAAAAGGGAGAAATTAGAACAAGGGCCAGGGGGACACAGGCTGAAAAGAGGGACAGTCCCTCCAAATCAGGGACATTTGGGAGGTATGCAAGGAATCTGCAATCTGGTTCTAGTAAAGTTCCCCCAAGTTTCAAGCCAAACACATTAGTTGGCTGTGGCAGCCATCAGTGGGCCCTCCAAGGCATGATAGGTCTTTGCACTTGCCCAAGTTCTGGTGGCCATGGCATAGGGGGCCACCGCCAACCCAGCCAGCCCCAGATCATTGCGGCCCACTAGAAACACTCGACCATGCTCCTTATTGCCAGTCCAATTTGGATCATTGCGGCCCACTAGAAACACTCGACTATGCTCCTTATTGCCAGTCCAGTTTGGATCATTGCGGCCCACTAGAAACATTCGACCATGCTCCTTATTGCCAGTCCAATTTGGATCATTGCGGCCCACTAGAAATACTCGACCATGCTCCTTATTGCCAGTCCAATTTGAATCATTGCGGCCCACTAGAAATACTCGACCATGCTCCTTATTGCCAGTCCAATTTGGATCATTGCGGCCCACTAGAAATACTCGACCATGCTCCTTATTGCCAGTCCAATTTGAATCATTGCGGCCCACTAGAAATACTCGACCATGCTCCTTATGGCCAGTCCAATTTTATACACCAGAATTTAATGATTAAGAGTTGTGTCCCAATACTCTCGTCCTTTTAGATTACTTGGGACATCCTAAGGATTGTCCACCCTGTTATTACTGTTCTTGCTTCTAGCAGTAAACTCCTGGGGGGTTCTTACAATGAACTGGGAACCGAAACAGAACTAAATTATCTCTGTTTCCTATTGAATTGTTCAATATACCTAATTAATCAGAAAGTTGAAAGAATGCTACATCAGAATATTTAATAGAGTAAATGTAATAGATTTAGGAGATGATTTAAAATGTAACATTTCTGGAGCCTTTTTTGGCACTTGACATCACTAAGCTATGTGTAGCCACAATGATGAAATGTGTGAAGTGGATAAACATTGCGCAGCTGGCACCTGAGAATCGCAGCCCCCCGAGTTGCTGGAGGCCAGTGCGGGGGTGAGATACTGTAACTGTATCTCCACCTTCCTTATCACTCAGACACATCTTTAATGTGTTAAAAGCTCTTGTGGTTTTGGGTGAAGCTGAATGACGTTCTTTAATGTGGGTAAACACTTGCTTCATTTACACACCAATGAGCAAAATTCATAAACGGAAGCTTTATATTTATATACTGACCAAAGGGGGACTGTAATATCGTCAGTTTTATATTAAAGTGGACCAAGCAGTCATTTCCCTCCCCCCGGGGCATCCAAAATCGGGATGCCCGCTGTGTGAAACCCCCCAGGTTGCCCATACACTTACCCCCTTTTCTGGTCCAACGGCGCATGCGTGAGCTGTGGACGCAACCCCTCTATCCCTTTAGCAGGGCACGGGCCAGGCATTTGTGTATGGCCGGTTAAAGGGTGAAAGCGGGGGATGCGGCCGCCAGCCGCTCGGGCGGTTCCTAGCGTGCAAACTGGAGCAGAGGCCGCGCATGCGCCTTAGGACCAAGGAAGGGTGAGTGAGATTGGGTGACCTGGGGGGTTTCACACAGCGGGGCATCCTCGTTTGGGGTGCCCGGGGGGTAAAGACCAAAACCCAGGATAGTCAAAGTCAAAGGATAGTCAGCCTGGGTTTTGGTCTACTTTAACAGTGGCTCTGAGCTATTGGGGTCGATTCAGAGCCAGACGAGAATTCTCATTCATTTTTTAGGATAAAAAACTGCCCTTGACTTTCATTGTCTACCGGGTGAAAATTTGCATCTGGCTCTGAATCTGCCCCAAGGTAGACAATGAAAGTCAATGGCAGTTTTCTCAGCCAAAAAAGGACTGAGAATCCTCACCTGGCTCGGAATTAACCCTATTGTCAGAAAACAGAACGGCTAAGATGAAGGTGCCCAAGGCGAACCTTCTTCCCTAGAAACAGCTTGGCAGCTGGCATTGGTATGGTAAGTATTCCTACAATATCTTGTCCTTCCAGGTAATGTTACCCACATCAGTAAGCCCCGGAGGTCAGGGAATGAGCCAACCTCTAGTCACTTTAATGAGCTGTTTGTCTCTATAGCTGGCACCATGTTCACACATAGGTCTCATCTCCGGCGGGTGGTGAGTGTTATGCACACTTGTTATAGAGCAGACAAAGCACTTCACACGCCCGTCTGCTATATGTCACCCTTATATATGTTGAACTTGGTAAGTGAGTGAATGGCACCTGTGAGGGGCTCTAACAGGAAGGCTGTGAAGTGGCGGCCTGCAGGATCATGCTCCCTCATTGCGCCATCATCACCATCAGCGTCACTCAGCATTTGTTTAAAATGGACCTTTATGGGGAAGTGCTGAAGTATGAAGTGGCGCAAAAGCCAAAGCTTTAATTTTTAATAGGGTGAGAAAATGTTAGTTCCACTGTGCATCACTCCCTGTAGAAGAGATTTACCAGGACCTCGGAGGAGAGAGATTTAGGGGTACTGATTACTGAAAGCTGCAAGATGATTGGACAGTGTAGCCAGGCAGTGGGAAAAGCAAGCAGGATGCTCGGCTGCATAGCTCGAGGCATCACCAGTAGGAAGAGGGAGGTTGTGATGCCGCTGTATAGAGCCCTGGTAAGGCCACAGCTAGAATACTGTGTGCAGTTCTGGAGACCTTACCTGCAAAAAGACATTATTCAAATAGAACGGGTCCAAAGGCGGGCAACGAAAATGGTGGAAGGACTTAAACTTAAAACTTATCAGGAGAGACTTAAAGAACTTAATTTGTACAGTCTGGAGGAAAGAAGGGAGAGGGGGGACATGATTGAGACCTTTAAATATGTGAAAGGATTGAATAAGGTTCAGGAGGGAAGTGTTTTTAAGAAGAAGCTTAATGATAGAACAAGGGGGCACAACCTGAAGCTAGTCGGGGGGAAGATCAGGAGCAATGTTAGAAAATATTATTTTACAGAAAGAGTAGTAGATGCTTGGAACAAACTTCCAGTAGAGGTAGCTGAAAAATCAAGTCACTGAATCCCCCCCGGAGGGGGATGTGAGGGCCCCCAGGGGAAGAGGAGACCCTGGCGCCGGATCCCAAATGGAGGTGAGCATGTTTTTTTTCTCTAGCTGGGGTAAATGCCATGCATCTAAACTAGACTAAAGCCCACGCTGATAGGCCCTGGAATCTATAAGATTCTAGGGCCGCTTGATTCTGCTTGATCCCCTACCCCCGAGGCATTCAGGATGCCCCACTGCATGAAACCGCCAGGTCACCCGCTTTATTACCTTCTTTCCCGGTCCAACGGCACATGCACGATCAGCGCTGCATCCCTGCTAAAACCCCTTTATCAGGGCCCATGCCAGGCATTTGTAAATGGCATAGGGGGGGACGTGGCGCCGGCGCGCTCACCTCGGCCCAGCTGAGCTTGGCTTCTTAGATGAGCCAAGCCAAGATTGTGTCAGAGAGGTTGTAAGCAGGTTTAAAGTGGAACAAAACCCACCGGTCCCAGCCCTGGAATCAGGATGCCCCACTGTATGGAACACCCTGGGGAGCCCATAAACACTCACCTTTCCCTGCTGCAACGCTGCATGCGTAGGCATACGTTCAGTGAGAACCATCTGCCGTGACAATGTAATTCGTCTCTCATTGTAAATGAGATGTGCGCGCTCCTCTTAGAGGTCAGTGGGGACAATGAAAGTGAATGGCAGTTTTCTCTCCTAGAATAGAATTGAAAATTCTCACCTGGCTCTGAATCAACCCATAGTCAATGCAGGCGACATTCACTGGATGAGAGCCAACGCATGTGAGTGGATTGCGGCATTCTGGGGGGCGGTTTCAAACAGCGGGGCATCCCAATTAGGGGATATAAAAGATTCCAGGGTTGGCTGCTGCTGGCCTTCCCCTGCTGTGTGACCCCCCCCTCCCCCTCAGGTCACTGGTATTCACTCACCTTTCCCCAGTCCAATGGTGCATGCACAGACTCTTATCCAATCAGAGCCATTTGCCATGCCTGTTTAATTCGGCAAATGGCTCTGATTGTTTACAATGGGGAGTGAGAGCGGCTGTATCCTCTGCATCTTTGGGATGTGCGCACACTCTCCCCCAGCCATTCTGTCATGTGACTGTGCCTGCCATTCAGAAAGGCCTGGCACGGGTAAGTGTACAGCTAGAGGGGAGCAGGGATGCGGCTACGATGCCAAGGGCTCAGAGAGCAGGTGAGTGGAACGGGAGATCGGGGGGGGGTTCACACAGTAGGGCAGAGTGATAACCCTGGGTGCCATTGTGGAGTCATTGTGCATGCAGGGGGGCGCCTTTATCCCAGCCATCCTGTATACTGCAGATGGGTCAGTGTGACTGTTAGACACCAGGCCCATCATGCCCCCATATTGAGTTCAGTCATGGAGTGGGGGCACTGCCTGCTGCTAAGGAAGAGGCACAGCCTGGCACATATCTGTATGCGGCAGCAGCAGCACCATAGGATGGGTGAGTAGGGAAACTTTTTTTTTCCTTCCTGTGCTAAGAGCTATTTCTCAGAGAAAACACATAGGTTCACGTATGTGACATAATCTGATGGGATCTGTCACTAGGCCTTGGTGGATGAATGAAACAGTTTCAAGCGGACCTTCACTCTAAATAAGAGTCTATCTTATATGTTTCCCACACCCTGTACATACAGATTGCTCACATTAAAAATCATCCTACCTGCATCTACTGCATTTTATAAGCCTTTAAACATCCAAGATGGCGGCTTATGGAAGCTGCCATTTTTGCAGGCAGCCTGCAAACAGGAAGTGCCTGCAAACAGGAAGTGACTGTGCTGCTCTGCATTCTGGGACTGCTGACCTTTCCCTGACCCCAGCTCTGCTCTGTCTGAGCAAAGCACAGCTATATCCCGCCCCCTGTACCTTATCCCACTCTCCTCTCCTCAGTAAGTGTGATGCTTCTGAGTCAAGATGGCGGCGCCCGTATCCTAAATTCCGAACAGAGTTGCAGCCCAGTGGGGGAAAGTATAATAAATTAGTGACTAAACATGTAAAATATATTAATTTTAGATGCTGAGGAATTGTTTTTTAAGAGTTTGGGCTTTTCATTAAATCATGGTGAAGGTCCGGTTTCACTGCTCATACCAACTGCTAGTTTCTCTGCTGCATTTATACACATTGGTGACCACCATAGAATATATATATATATATATATATATATATATATATATATGTGGAGGGAGAGGGTGGGACCACCGTGGCCAGATTTCAATACTTACCAGTTCTGGACTTTCAGGTCCCAGACTCCATGTGCTCTGGATTTCCTTAGAGAATGATAAGTGACACCGTTTGGGCCACATTTGTGCACTTGAAGACAATGGGATCGATTCATAGCCAGGTTTTTTTTGGGAAAACTGCCATTCTCTTTCGTTGTCTACCTTGGGGCTGATTCAGAGCCAGGTAAAAATTTACACCCGGTAGAGAGTGAAAGTGACTCCTGCAGCCAGTGGGGAGCATGCATAAATCTCCTCAGCGTATAAATATTAAAACCCCAGAGGAAGGTGTTGTGGGGAACAAAGATGAGGACCCATTTTTTTTGCCTACAGTTGAGCTTTATACGGGCAGGTTGATTCATCACTAACGCCAGGTAGCGACAGATGAGCGTCTGTAGCAGGCATTTTCAGAGCGCCCGCTAGTAGTCGCAGTGCTCGGCCGTGAGTCGCTACTTTATAGCGACTCAGTCGCTATTCAGTAATGTTGAATACATTGGGAGGAGTCGCTATTTGACCAGTACAGCGCTGTATGGGAGCGCATGTTAGCGACTGCTCATAGCGACCGACTCACACCATATTCAGCAAAAAAACAGCCTCACAAATCTCTGGCGCTGAAAAATGCTTGTTTGAAGCCCAGAGCGCAGGAGGCGGTGTGTTTAAAGCCTGTTTTTCAGCATCTATCCACTAGTAACAAAGCGAAAACATATGGAATTACATTGTAACATGAACACTTTAATAGCAGACCTGTAATGTCCTTTCTGAAGAAATATATAAAAAATTGAAAAAATTTGAAAAAACAGCTTTATCAATGCCAGAAGAGGTCACAGAATTATCTGTGATTTTTTGAAAAAAAAAATACCCCGTTTAAAGAGAAGAAAAAGTTTGTCCATTGAAATGTATGGGAGAGCGCCAGGTAGCGAGAGGTCATACCTGGCGCTGTGCAAGGCTGAACGCTGGCGCTGTTCGCTGAGGCTGTGAAAATGATGAATCAGACGTTACATAGCGCTATCCCAGTCGCTAAACAGATTCTGCTTGATAAATGTGTAATTGCGTGCCGTGTCTGGCGTTCACCTGTCGCTACCTCTCATTAACCAGCCACTACCTGACGCTATCCCTTCTTAAATAAGGGCCTAAGTGTATTACAGTGACCACCATGAAACATTCTCAGTTTCCCCTATTTTGGGGCAGTATCTATTTTCTCACATCCCTGTAAATGATCTAATGCAAAGATTTGTATATATAAATAAGACTGGAGTAGCACACGGAGGTCACCCCATCTTTTTGTCTCAGTCCCGAATTCAGCTTCTCTAAGCAACCAATGAGATTTCATCTAGTGTACCATTTACTTCTTAGAGCCTGCAACAGCCAGGGCCGGTCTTATGTTGGAAAGTGCCCTGTGCAAAACAGTAGGATGGTGGCTGGAAACCTGGCTGGTACCCCATCTTGGGTGGGTCTAGTTCTATTTATTAGCTGAAACTAACCAAGCAGCCTCTAATATTTACTGACCAATAGTAATCTATAACCTTGAATATTCTGTGGTCACTCCATATGTTTGCAATAGTCTGCTGCCCATCTACATTTATGTTTTTTAATAATGGGGTATGAGGGTATACAAATAATAGAGGGAGGTCATACCCCCCAACTGTCCCGATTTTCCCGGGACTGTCCCGATTTTTCACATTTGGTCCCACGTCCCATGGCGCATGCAGTTGTCCCGCGCCAACACCGCTATGTCCCACGTCGTCGCCAGGGGGGTTGTATACTCGTCGCCCAAGTATAAGCGCTCAGCTGAACTGTCTGGGCTGGTGGCAGCGGGGGGTCTGGGAGGCCAGGAGTCTGGGAGGCAGGTTTTTTTTCTCACTTTAATTTCATTGGTGGTTCAGTGGGTGGGGGCGGGGCTCCAGGAAGGAGCCTATTGCTGCAGCTAAGCTGGAGGCGGGTGGGACTCCAGAAAGGAGCCTCGCTGGGGATTGCAGAGGAGGGGAACTTGTTGCACTGATGAGTATGTGTGTGTGTCTGTGTATGTGTGTCTATGTGTGTGTGTCTGTGTATGTGTGTCTATGTGTGTGTGTCTGTGTATGTGTTTCTATGTGTGTGTGTCTGTGTATGTGTGTCTATGTGTGTGTGTCTGTGTATGTGTTTCTATGTGTGTGTGTCTGTGTATGTGTGTCTATGTGTGTGTGTCTGTGTATGTGTGTCTATGTGTGTGTGTCTGTGTATGTTTGTCTATGTGTGTGTGTCTGTGTCTGTGTATGTGTGTCTATGTGTGTGTGTCTGTGTATGTGTGTCTATGTGTGTGTGTCTGTGTATGTGTGTCTATGTGTGTGTGTCTGTGTATGTGTGTCTATGTGTGTGTGTCTGTGTATGTGTGTCTATGTGTGTGTGTCTGTATGTGTGTCTATGTGTGTGTGTCTGTGTATGTGTGTCTATGTGTGTGTGTCTGTGTATGTGTGTCTATGTGTGTGTGTCTGTGTATGTGTGTCTATGTGTGTGTGTCTGTATGTGTGTCTATGTGTGTGTGTCTGTGTATGTGTTTCTATGTGTGTGTGTCTGTGTATGTGTGTCTATGTGTGTGTGTCTGTGTATGTGTGTCTATGTGTGTGTGTTTGTGTCTGTCTGCATGAGTGTCTGTGTGTATGTGTCTGTGTCGCCCATAACTGGTTGTAACGAGGGATGCCCCTCACTGGCTGCAATAAGGGATGCCCTATTTATTTCTTAGGTGGTGTTTCCCTTTAAGGGCGTGGCTGAGGGTGTGGCTTGGGCGTGGCTTCTTGTGTCCTTCTTTACAGCTTTCAAAAGTTGGGAGGTATGGGGAGGTAGATATTTTGGAAGCCTTTTTTTTGTGTTATGGGGGCCCAGGTGATCTAAGTGGCCCTGGAGGGTTGTCTATAAGTTACTTGGAAGGGGGGCCATAGTGTAGTATGAAGGGAAGACTAAAACAGATCTGGGATGCCCCGCTGTGTGAAACCCCCCTGATAAGCTCACCTCAGCAATGAGCACATATGCGGCTGACGGCATCACTCCCATCCTTCTGGGGCTGTGCGCGCTGCCACACACCGTAACAGTGTGGCTGGCGTGGCTGCGTATACTACAAGTGATACCGCACACTGATTGTACAGTATGTGTGGCTGGGATTTCATTTATCTTCTCCAGCTACACATTAATGTGCGCAGTCAGAAAAGCTGAGGATAGCCGCGCCTGTGCTGTGGGTTTATTTGGCAGGTAAGAAAACCAAGCTTCTAGTGGGGTGTCACGCAGTGGGGCACCCCAAATCTGGAAGCCCCAAGGGGATGGACCGAAACCCAGGTTTCAGTCTATTTTAAATAAAAGAAATGGTGCACAGGGCTTGGACAGCTCCCATGGTAATGGGGGGGGGGGGGGGGGGTAGTTGGTTTTTGGCATAGGTTAATGGTATAAGGCAGCTTGATTGTATGATAGGATGCTCGGAACACCGCAGAAGGCCATTAGGAAGGTAGCAGTTGCAGCAGGGGCAGTGCAAAGGAAAGTTGTGATGTTTTCTGTACAGAGCCCAGAGATTCCAAATGTTGACCCTAAGTGTCGTAATAGTCTGCTGGTCTTCAATCGCTGCTGATCATTAGGTATATGCTATGGTGTGTTAGTTTCCAGTCATTTCTGGGAAGCCCCTGTCAGAGGACTTGCTCAACCTGCTCTGCCCTCTAGTATGTGGGTCTAAGAATGCTAAGAAGCCTGAGATTACTCTGTGGGGCCATAAGGGTTTATTTTTGCTGGTGGCTGGAGTTGAATGCCGACACATAGTCTTATGACCATCCAGGAGGTGGATAGCGGGTGACTCACTGCTGTACACTCCACACTGACTTCATATGAGTAGTCAGCGGACTTCCAAGAAGTCATTCTGAATTTGGGAAAAAGCTGGAGCTCACGCGTGTTTGGGGCTTGTGTGTTTGCAAAAGTGATTTTTTTATGACGGTAGACAATTGAATTGTTAGGGGTGAGCAGCATGCTGACCATGTGGTTAGCAGTACCAGGGCCCCAGATTTGACAATAGACACCACCATTTGGCTTTGTGGGCATGACCACCATCTGTGCTGGCCCAAATTCGAGGTAAAGTGGACTCAGGGGTGGGCTGGCCATAGGGAGACCTGGGACAATGCCCAGTGGGTGGCACTGCTTTGAGCTCAGCCAGCTCACCTCAACCCCATTCAAAAAGCTAGGAAAAGGAGATCCCCTTTGGCAGTCCTCCTCAATGGAAAGTCAAAGCAGTGCGGAATAATCCAACTTATCCTAAAACATAACTTTTAATAGTTTTAATAGCTACGTTTTAACTGGACTATTAAAAGTTATGTTTTAGGATAAGCTGGATTATTCACTGTTACGCACTGCTTTGGGGTCAGTAGGGCTGATGCTTTTTACACCCTAATTCAATCTCTGCCCCGCCATGTCCCACGACGTATATTTTATTTTACCTAGGGTGACAGTTTAATATATGTTTATTGCATAGGCTCAGCAGTGTGCCTTTAATTCCCCTTGTCCCTTCCAGGCTCCCTTAGTCTTGCTCGGATGCAGGTAACTCCTTTCTTCTTCCCCTCTCCTTCTGCCATTTTAATCTGGCATCCGAGCAGTGCACACATGCTGCTCCCTTTCTGCAGCTACAGTCCTTTTACCTGTTGTTGCTGTATGGATTACACTACAAGTTTCCAGCTGTACTGAACGTGCATGTCTGCTGTAACAAGATTCTGTACTGAATTAAAGCTTTGAAAACTTATCCACGTGATCTAAGAACAACCAAGTAAGCTATCTTCCAAGCCTTTTGGAGTAAAGAAAACATCTATCACAGACACACGCAAGGGATGTGGAGCTGTCTACAGGATTCAAATTACTGCCATTTGGGTGAGTCAGAATAGCCCCCTTAGTCTCCCACAAAGCCTCCTGTACCCAGCCCCACTGTACCCGCAAGCCAGGGAATCCCAGCCCCTAATACTACAGCCATCATGGTTGGGGGGGGGGGGGCTCAGCAAGGTAAAATCCAGGGCTGATTTTTGGCCCCAGTCCGCCACTGGGTGGGCAACATGCTTGGGACTACACCCAGGATTTCTCACATCTCTCTCTATGGCCAGTCTGCTACTGCTAGTGTCAGCCTAAAGATTTGCCCTAGGGTCAGCTAATGATTTACCCTGGTGTCAGGCAAGTGACTTATATTAGTGTTAGGGTTTGCACAGGCTCCTTTGTTGTAATACTGTATATATCTAAAGAGGGGCTTACGTGTCCTGAATAATTAGGATGAACAGCTGCTATAAAGTTAGCACCAATTAATACAAAGCAAAACTGAACATAAGTACTACAGGCATCCACAGCCCTCAAAGACTTAATCCAGGAATGGCAGCTTCTTAAAGGCCACAGAAGCTTGTGTATTTTTGGCTAAACTAAAAATACCAGCACCCTAACTCTATACAGACAAATGGAGAACAGACAGGGAGAGCATGTAAAGGGGAAGGGGCATCAGGAGTTACCTGATTAAATAGAGAAGGTCAATGGAAAGAGTTTAATTCGAAATTACAATTTGAAGATTATTTTGTGGGCCTCTTTAACCCAGTATCATGTTTAGAATAACAATATTTTTTTGCTTTCTGCCCCAATTGGAAGGGTTTAAATAAACAGAAAATCCACTTAGGTCATACAACAGTCTTAATAAAAAAGCAATATTAATAATAATAAGGCCATCAGGACTATGCTGGGGTGACCAGCAGAAAACCCATCTGGTGTGACCCCCATGGCTCTTCTGTTAATGAGCAGTCTGGTTAGACAACGACACTCCTTATTGAGGTAACATTCAGAAAAAAAGAATATAATTTCCCCTGGACAACTTGGACCAGAAGGTCTTGTAGAAACCTTCTAGGAGAAGAGGGGTTGACGCTATGTATCACTGAAAGGAGTAGGCCAAAGCTCAAGTGGGGGGGCGGCCTTTATTGTTAATAACAGCAAATCCCAGTGGCGTCCCTGCAACCTCAAACAGTGCTGAAACAGTGCCCAGGCAGTATAAATTTCTAGGGTAAGTCACGCAGGCCACCCCATTTTTTTCCTTACCTACAGGGTCACTCTGAGGTTTGAGGGGTGCCCAGAGTCCTCTAGCACACACCCTCCTATTCCCCAGCACTCAGGGCCCAGGGAGCTGGTCATGGAGAGGTGGGGGGTAAAGAAGTAGGTGTCCCATCTTGACCTACCTCTGCTGCCCTGGTTCTACTGGCCCTTAAATCCCATTTTATTTTTCTTGTTCCTACAGGGGGCCTACGGACCTGACCCTGAGTGCCACCCAGTCTCCAGGATCTAACGTTGGACCCAGCTAAATGCTGTCAACTTTCCAACTCGTCCTACTTACCTACTCCAGTGCTCCATTGTGTGATCCCCAAAGTTTGACAGTAAAGGTTTTGCCCCTACCATGAGAGTTTAATAGTTAATTTTGTAGTATCTTTGTTTTTATGTTCCATTACATGCTGAGGACCACAGACTATCACAGAATATAACTGTGCTTCTGGATAATAGAAAGATCAGCCCTATTCCAAGTTGGGAAGCATTTTAATTCTACTGTATGTCAGCAATCTCTTGTGATCTCTGAGCCTGTATTAAGTTGTCCCTTGAAGGTCCTCTGTATAACTAAGCATCTACCAGATATAAAAAATTGCCTTAACGAGGAACATCGGACCTAAAATAAAAATGGGCTGATTCCCCCTCCCTTTCGGCCCCTACTTACCTTTTGGATTTTGCCGCTGCGTGCTACCGTGACATCTGGCTGCTTAAGGGCCTGATAATCACCCCACTATCCGCTTAGCCGTCCCTTAGTCACCCCTGCCTAAGTAGTGCTCGTCAATGTCCTACGGCGATCTCGCATCTCAACGAAGTCTTGTGGGATTTCAGGCGACTCCATTGCATCCCATTCATGGGCACTACGCAGGTGCGAGATCATGGGCCGCGCACAGTGCCTGTTGGGATGCAAGATGGTGTCGCCCGTTGGAAGGTCACCTGGAATCCGAGGAACCCAGAAGATGGATCCCCTGGTGAGGTGAGTAAATACTGCCCAAAGGTAAAACTGGAAAGGGGGGGGGAGCAGATCGGTGAAGTCTGACCCAGTACAGCACATATATAAACCTCTAAATCTGGATGTATTTTATGTATTTGTATTTTATTTAAATAAGCCTTTACACCTAGTACATTTGTATAAATGTCCCAAATTATTGTGGAAAATCCTGATTCCAGTGGGACCACCTGCCACCATACACACTGAAGCCTCCAGCTGCCAGAATCTGTTAAGCGACTGGGATAACGCCATGTAGCGTCAGATTCATCATTATCCCAGCCTCAGCGTACAGTGCCGGAGGTCTGCCTTGCAGAGCGCCACGTATTACCTCTCGCTACCTGTCGCTTTCCCATACATTTCAATGGGCATTCTTTTATTTCTCTTTAAACAGGGGGGTTTTATTTTTTTTTTTTCATTAATCTCAAATAATGTTGTGACATCTCCTGCCATAGAAAACATTTTTCATTTTTTATATATTTATGCATAGAATTGACATTACAGGTCTGGCATTAATGTGTTCATTTCACAATGTTAGAACAATGTAATTCCATATATTTTCGCTTTGTTACTGGTGGATACATGTTAAAAAACAGGCTTTAATCACAAAGCCTCCGGCGCACTGGGCTACAGCGAAGCATTTTTGAGCGCCGGAGGTGTGTGAGGCTTTTTTTTTGATGAGTCGCTAACATGCGCTCCCATACAGCGCTGTACTGGTCATATAGCGACTCCCCACAATGTATTCATCATTGCTGCACAGCGACTATGAACTAGCGACCCACGGCCGAGCATAGTGACTACTAGCGGGCGCTCTGAAAATGCCTGCTACAGACGCTCATCTGTCGCTACCTGGCGTTAGTGATGAATCAGCCTGCCCGTGATCCTAAGGCCCCTGCAGCTGAATTTCCCCCTATATGCTCAATATCTGGCAGGAGTACTCTGTGCTTCTGTGCTGCTTCCTTGTGACTGCTAAGTCAACATGGTTATTTGTTAAACCCTGTTGGCCACAGCAACAACTTTGGCAGCTTACAAGAGGCCACGGTAATGGAAAATGCGTTCCATCCCAGTTTATAAGGGATCCACATGGAAAATTAGGCTGACCGGATTCCTCGGGGTGAGCAAATCTGCCTTGTGGGCCCCTTTCAGATATAGAAAATAACCCCTCTTCCAGAAGCCTGTTGCTCACTGCTGGTAAGTTAATAGAAGCACTGCACAGTACTTTATTTATGCACAGGATTTTATGCAGCGCAGCACTGCTGTCTCTACTACATAACTGTAACATTTATGACAACACATTGCAGCATCCTGTAACACAAGTCTCAGCAGCTTCCTGTGTTATCACATAGCGCTTGCTAATAACAGATATAATATAATCACCATTCATACAGTATATCAGTCCCAGCATCACATGCACACGTAGCGCCAATTTTTGGGAAAGGCAGTAGCAAGTAGGATGAGTATCTTCCTATATATATAATATATGTAATACTGTATATAATATCACCATCTATCATTACTCACCAAGTACATGCAGTACCTTACATGTTACATCTTACATTAGGATAGCAATATATTTGGGTTTAGGAAAGAAAAAAAAGAGAAATTACACAATATAGGCTTAGGGTAGTTGGTTAATATCTATCTATCTATCTATCTATCTATCTATCTATCTATCTATCTATCTATCTATCTATAATACCAGTATGTGATTGTATGACCATTGAATGCTCAGCATTTTTCCTCTGTGCCGCATACAGGGAGAAGTTGGGGGTTATGCGATGGTCATGCCCCAGAATAGAACCTGCAACCCACCAGTCAAATGGTCGGTTCCCTAACCACTAGGTAATGACTGTCCCATATATATATATATACAGTGGATATAAAAAGTCTTCATATCCCTGTTAAAGTATTCAGAACTTTTTCCATCATTAAAGTGGAACAAAGCCCACTGTGGTTGGCCCTGGAGTCTAAAAGATCCCCTTTCCCAGGGATTCCCTTCCCGGTCGTGTGACAACAATCCCCCGCACCCCCCGGGAGCCGCAGAACCCACCTGCTTCCTGGCACCCTTGGTGAAGTAAACATCTGGCGCCTGCACTCCTTCATCCTGGTGCTGTGGGTGCGGTCCCGCCCCCAGCCCAGTGCACACCACTGGGGATATGGTCCCTGTGCTTCTGATGTCAACAGAGCTGTATACCAAGCATTACATATGCATGGCAAATGGCTCTGATTGGATGAGAGCCTGCACATGCGTCCATGGACCAGGAAGAGGTGGGTTTTTCAGAGATTTCTGGGGGTTTCACACAGTGGGGCAACCCTAATCGGGAACAGAACAAAACTCAGAATAGTCAAAATCTCAGGTTTTGTTCCTCTTTAATGCCACCTATAATCTGTTCAACAAATCTTGGGACTGGAGGGTTGCAGGTTCGGTTCCTTGCTAGGTGCTTTTGAGCTTGGCATCTAGCCCCTAATCACTCCCTGAGCTCCGTAGCTAGGGCAGCCCACCGCTCTAGGCACGCAGAAGCACTCACCGTATCCTAATGTTTTCACCAGTGTGTGGCTCACTTGTGGGGAAAAGGCAGAGCATGAATTCCTGTGTATGTGCAAGCATACAATGGTCATGCAAGCACATTATTATTATCTTACAATTATACTTTGCCCTTTCAATGATTTCAGTTTGTTCTTAAAGCGGAACTACAGTCAATCTATAACCCCCCTGCCCTGCCATCCTACCCTGGTGCTACCCTTACCTTTCCCATAGGTCAGCGCCAATCCTCTGGTGCTCCGGATCCTGTGCGCCGCCATCTTGGTCCAAGGCACAGAGCTGAATGCCAGGGGATGCCGCTTTGTGTCATTCTCAGCAGTGGCTGTGGGAGACCGGACGGACGGTAGGAAAGGGTGGCAGGGCAGGGGGTTATAGACTGACTGTAGTTCAACTCCAACTCTGTAGACAAAATGCAAAAACTATCTCTCAGCAGCTCCCCTCCTAATGGCTGCCCACTTTCTTCCTGTTGGCACACACGACTCCTGGAAGTAGAAAGTGGCACACCCTCTGAATTCCTTCACCATAAACCACCAATCATATGCTTCAACTGATGGTCTATAGCTCCGCCCCTGTTTTTCAGCTCAGCTCAGCCAGCCCAGCCATTCTCCCCTCTTCCCTCCTTGTGCCTTCCACCCTCAACAACGGTCCTAATTAGAATATGCATAGTGGCACCTAATTAGCATTTGAATCACCTATGGCTGTCTGAGTGCTTGTGGTTGTGATTAGGTGGCACAATCACATCTGTGGAACAAGACAATAGAACCCGCACCCTCTGTCTTCACTACTGATCATCAGACTATGGACAGTGTGGATTAGAATGTATAAACTGATTCTATCCAATATATAAGAACAGTAGCAACAGGGAGAGAGGGAGGAGCACAGCCAGGGTTTTTGAAGCATAATATTGGCCTGTCTATTATGTTGATTAAAATGCAGCATCATAGCTCCAAGGGCCACACCCACTTGCTTCAGCAAATTTAATAATAAGGTGAAAATGTAAACCTTGATATCTTGGCCATTTCTTCTACTATTTAGAAAAGGAAAACAGTTTAGGACAGTGCCAGATGTAGCCTGACACGATGGTGCAACAATTGCCTTTTCCTGTTGTATCCTTTTAAATGGAACTGTACAGATTATCGTCACATTATAGGTGGAAAAAGTTCTTCAGCCTGTCTATGAAGCATGAGTGTCTAGAGGAGTGGGAATGCATCCCATTGGGGGATTTTCCAATTAATACACAGGTCTTATAGGTGAACTCTGTTGCTTATGCCCGCATTTTCCAATCAGATTTCTCCTGGAGTTTTGCAGTGAAACCAACCCTTTCTGACCAGACTGGGTTGACTTTTTTGTCACCCTTTTTTAAATGAATATTTTGGAATGTTTCTTTAGGAAGCCAAAACGTAGGGTAAGGTTGACAAAATTAGGCAAAGGTAAGGTAACTGCTCTGCATTTTGCCCAGCGCTTTCTGTCCATTTACAAAGAATGTACCAAGTAATGTGTCTTACCCCTTATTTTCTAATATATACACTTATACCTCATTTTAAAGCATGAGAGTGTTTGAGATGGAGAAGCTCTCCCAAATGTTTTAACGTCATCATCTTTAAAATGACCTACATGTGCTGCCAGTGCCACCCCACTAGCTGATCAGTATTCAATAAAAAAATAGAGAGCTCCGCCTTATTGGAGAGCCTCTTCCTCCAAGCTGACCACCATTTATTAATGGCTGAAGAGCTTCATTGTATCCCCCTCGGCTGACGGTATTCCATAAAGATTAAAGAACTTCTCCGCCTCATTGAAGGGCTTTAATGGAGGGCCTCTTCCTCTCAGCTGACCAGTATTCAATAAAGATCGGAGAGCTTCTCTACCCTGTTGGAGAGCATCTTCCCTTAGATGACACATTTTTAGTAAAGGCATTTTTGAAAAGGATGTCCTCCAAGTGCTAAGCTGATCTCGAATCTTTCCATTTTTATTCTAGAATGGTAGCAAAGGTGTGTTATGGAAGCAGTTATCACTACCTGCAGTTGGTTGCTATTGGCAACTGTACAACAAGTCTGTCCACCAAGATCTACAAGAAGAGAGATGTGAGCCCTGTACACACAGAACACTGCTGCTGGGCATGTGGAAGGGCGAGTGAGCTCCCTCACCTCAGCAGCAACCATAGCAGCAGTTTTCTGTGTGTACAGGACTTACTTCTTTCTTCTTGTAGATTTTGGTGTTCAATAAAACACACATTTGCTAACATAAGAAGAAAAAAAAACTAGATCAGCTCAGCACCTTGAGGACATCATTTTCGCAGGAGAAATAGACACTTTCAATAATTCCATTGAAACTTTTCCTTTAAGGCAAAACAAAAACCCTTTGGACAATAGTAACTATTGGAAGCCAAAAATTGTCAGGAGAAGCACGTTTGCCCATCATTAGCCCAGAATTCCTGACCATTGGCTCTACTTTTATTGTTTGTGTTTTCACATTTCTCACATTATATATACTATTATAAATAGTATATTATTACACATATTCATTACCGCTGCTTTACATTACCTTGTAAAGCGCTACGGAAGTTGATGGCGCTATATAAATAAACATTAATAATAATAATAATATTCATACAAAAACAATAGTTTGTATGTACAATAATATATATATATATATATATATATATATATATATATATATATATATAGCTGTAATGACGGGCACCGCCACGAGAACGCCGGCTCCCCACCACAATCACACATTTATCAAGCCGATCCTGCTTAGCGACTGAGATAGCGCCATATAGCGACTCATTCATCATTATTCCAGCCTCAGCCCACAGCGCCAGCGTCCGACCTTGAACAGCGACAGGTATGACCTCTCGCTACCTGGCGCTCTCCAATGCATTTCAATGGAACAATCTTTAAATATTCATAATTAATTGTTATGAATTTTTTTTTTTTTTAATGTGAAAAATTCTGTGACCACTTCTGCCATTTTAGAAACAGAATTGATATTACAGGTCTGATATTAATGTATTCATATTACAAAATTATTTAAAAAACTTGTTTTTTTTGGTTTCCAAAAATATGGTTGTTTGGGGGTTAAAAAACTACTTTTAACCCATCGCCGCCAGCGCTCTGGGGTTTAAACATGCATTTTACAGCGCGAGAATTTTTTGAGCGTGATTTTTTAATGAATATGGTGGGAGCCGGTCGCTAGGGCCAGTCGCTATCATGCGCTCCCATACAGCGCGGAACCTGTCAAATAGCGACTCCTCACCCAATATTCAACATTACGGCAAACCGACTGAGTCGCTATCAACTACCGAACAACGGCCAAGCACAGCGAATACTAGCGGGCGCTCTGAAAATGCCGCTACAGTCGCTCAACTGTCGCTACCTGCCGCTATTAATGAATCGGCCTCCCCATCTCATATAGGCCCTGCAACATATATCAACAGAGTATAAGCACGTGTGTGTGTGTGTGTGTGTATATATATATATATATATATATATATATATATACAAAATATAATTCTATTTTTTAATATGATAGGTTTAGATTTTGTTATGGGATATGGGGGGTATCCAAATGCTTTTAGATATCTTGAGATAGGCTGAGTTTTAACAGTTTTCTTCCATTTAAAAATCAACATCCCTGGCACATGCAGTAGATCAATCGTACAAGTGGGGTGCAAATCATTTCTAATGGGGTAGGTGTTTTATATTAAAATCTATAAAATTGCAGCAGCCAATGGGGAATCAAATCTCACTTGGAGAGGCTTGACCCACATAGGCTGCTGTTATCAATGACTTGTAAAATAAAATATTTACACTATTAAAAATAATTAGCAACGCACCCGTACAACTGCTCTATTACATGTGCGGGTAGAAGAAAACTACTTGTTATTTTACTTTAATGTATGCCGAGTAAGAAAAAGCCAAAATCCTTTGGATAACCTCAGGTCACCATTATATTTGCTATATGTATTCCATATATATTTGCACCATGGGCATAACTATAGGGAGTACAGAGTAGTATGTTCCAAGCACATACTACTCTTTCTGTAAAATAATATTAATAATATTAAGTAATGATCTGATTCTTTTTTTTTTAACCAAATGTGACTGTAGTTAGTTTTTGTAGTTATATGATTCTGAAGTGTGAGATGTAATCAAAAATTAAGGTTGAGGTGTCAAAATAATAAATAATGTAACAGACACGTATTTTTATGGATTAATACAACTCCTAAATTGACTAATAAATGGCCTTTAATGATCAGTCTTGGGACGGCCATATTTAAAAAAACAGTGTTTAAGATAAGCTCCAGTCCATCAGCATTTTTCTAATATAGACCAGGGACATATTTTGGCCCAAATAGTCACTTACCATCGAGATAAGAGTAAACCCGTCCATCCTTTCAGTTGGTACCATCCAAAAATCCAGAACGCTTCCTTGGCTCCTGCGCCCCCCGAGAGGCCGAGGACAGCCAGTCGGAAGGAGAGCTCTCAGTTGGATTCCCTCTCTATGGCGGAATGGAACCCAGGCAGGGTGCACACAACCGGTCACCAGCCTGATAATGAAGTTTTCCTTGTTTCAACACAAGTTCCCTTTTTCTAAAACACTGAACGTAGTGAAGAGTTGGTTATACATATATGTGACATCACTACATCAATCTTTTAGATGCGTCACAGGAAACCTGTCCCTTATGGCTTGGGCCACCAGGTTCCTCCTCCCATCACTGTAGACATGGCCAAGGGACTTCCTTGAGTTCATTCAACAAAAAGTCTTCTGGCAAGTATGCATGTATATATAGCGGAATTACTGCCCGAATTCACAAAGATCATCCTGTGTTAAACCGGACCTTCAAGCGGACCTAAGAGCCTATCTTATATGTTTCCTCCAACCTGTACATACAGATTGCCCACATTAAAAATCATCCTACCTGCACCTAGTGCATTTTTTTAACCTTTTAACATCCAAGATGGCAGCCTGTGGAGCATCAGGCTCAAGTGTCTTCTGACTGTGCTGCTCTGCATCCTGGGATTGCTGTCCTTTACCTGACTCCAGCTCTGCTCTGTCTGTGCAAAGCACTGCTACAACCCGCCCTCTTCACTTCCCTCCTCTCCTCTTCATATGTGATGCTTTAAAGGCAAAATGGCGGCACCCGTATCCTAGAGTCCTGAACAGAGTTGCAGACCAGCGTGGTAAAATATATTAATTTTAGATACTGGGGAATAGTTTTTTAAGGGTTTGGCCTTTTCATTAAATGATGCTGAAGGTCTGGTTTCAGCATCATTTAATGAAAAGCTCAAACCCTTAAAAAACTATTCCCCAGCAACTAAAATTAATATATTTTAAGTTTTTTGTCACTTACTTATTATTCTTTCCCCCACTCGGCTGCAACTCTGTTCAGGACCCTAGGATATGGGCACCGCCATCTTAACTTAGAAGCATGACATACTGAGGAGAGTGGGGTTTGCACAGACAGAGCAGAGCTGGGGTCAGGAAAAGCACAACAATCCCAGAATGCAGAGCAGCATTGTCAGAAGACACTTCCTGTCTGCAGGCAGCATGAGACTCCATGGGCCACCATGTCGGATGTTTAAAAGCTCAGAAAATGCACTAGGTGCTGGTAGAATGATTTTTAATGTGAGCAGGGTGGGGAAAACATACAAGATAGACTCATATTCAGGGTGAAGGTCCGGTTTAAGATTTGTTGGTGCCTTCACTCATTTCAAAAAGGATAGTCAGTTCAAAATAGGCCAAACAGGCTTTAGACGAGGGATATAGGGCAATATCCATTTTTCTAATCTAAGATGTTTTAAGGGTATTATGGGTATATTGGTTGAAGGATTTTTTTTTTGAGAAGGGGCTTATATGGCCTGATGAGAAGGGCTAATCGGGCCTAAAAAAGCAGAATTCATATCCAGTTTGCGTTTGGGTTGGGCGTAATTCATTTATGTTCAGAAGTTATATTATGGACTGGAGAGGGATCTTCATTTTGGAGCTTGGGGATAAACCCCTGAATTAAAGGAGTAATATTTTGACCAAGAGATACTGCTGATTTACAGCAGAGGCGAACCTAAGGCAGAGGGGGGTCCTGGGTCTGGACCCCGCCCCCTAATCAAGAAGGGCAGTGAAGTATTTGAACTTTTTTTGTTAGTAAAGTTTTTACAATTTTTGTTTAATTTTTGTTTAAAATATAATTGAACACCCCTGGTACAGTATTTTTATAAACTTTCTGCATAAAGGAAACCCTTAGTACAGAGATACAACAAAAATGGATCACAGATGCACATCATATACATGAAAAGATGTAAAATGTGAATTGAATTTAGGCTTTAAACCAAGAAATAGGATTGGGACATTCAGATACATAATAAAGAGGTTAGCACTATGACAAATTGTAGCACTCTCCAAAGAACCTTATACAGGCAGCAGTGTCTGACATGTGTAACAAGACGTATGTAACAAAAAATATAAATACATTATATTTACAAGATCCACTGATACAATGTATAACCCCCACTCTTCAGTTTACACTCTATTAATACAATCTACAGCAGATACTACTAAACTACTTGTAAATATAATACCAAAACAAGACAAGACACATGTTTATTTACAACTGCGCCGTCTGAACCCCTCAGGGTTAAATAGGGGGCAATATACAGGGACAATACAAAGTCCCTAATGCAGGGTGTGACAGACGCTCTGTCTTTTGGATGTCATCACTATTCAGTTGCCCACCGGGTCATTCACTGGCCTTTTCTTAATTAGGTCATTGTATTTTGATACTGTTACAGGCAATGTCATTGTATTTTGACTGCCATTGTGTATTGTTGATTACGTCACAGTCAATGGCATTGTCCTGATTGATGGTATTACAGCCTGCTATTGTTCTACTGATTGCGTCACCGGCAGAGTTGAGGGATTGTGTGCCCTGCTGCTATTGGTCAGTGTGGTTGTCATTGCATGGAGACTTGTGTATATAAGGCCTAGAGTGGCACTAATAAAAACACTTCACCTTCACCCTCAATACTGAAGTTCTGTCTCTTATTGGGGGAAACGCTATATTACAATTCACTAGCCCTTGTAAGGGCTGTTCCTGTTTCCTCACGGACGACTCTGGAATTCCAGCAGCACCTCTTACGATTGGGAAAAGGACGTCTCGGGCGGTGAAGCCCTCCGGCGATAAGGGTTATCGCTACACAGGGATAGGCTGCCAATTCTCATACATTATCCCCATTATTTACTATGCCTGATTAGGGGCTGTTAATTAGATACATGGGCTGAGATCTACCAGTTCAGTAAGGCCCAATCACCGTAAAAACGAATCTTTCTGACAGTTCCACGGCACACACACAGGCCCCTGTCCTATGAATGCTGTATGCTGTGCCTTATAACCACTCACCTATCCTCACTGCCTCCTGCCGCTGTCCTCTATTACTCAACTAACCCCTCCAACCCTGCTGCTGTCCTCTATTACTCACCTAACCCCTCCAACCCTGCTGCTGTCCTCTATTACTCACCTAACCCCTCCAACCCTGCTGCTGTCCTCTATTACTCAACTAACCCCTCCAACCCTGCTGCTGTCCTCTATTACTCAACTAACCCCTCCAACCCTGCTGCTGTCCTCTATTACTCAACTAACCCCTCCAACCCTGCCGCTGTCCTCTACCACTCACCTAATCCCACCACCCCCTGCTGCTGTCCTCTATTACTCACCTAACCCCTCCACCCCCTGCTGCTGTCCTCTATTACTCACCTAACCCCTCCATCCCTACTGCTGTCCTCTACCACTTACCTTATCCCTCCCGCTGCCACTGTCCTCTACTGCTCACATAACCCCTCCACCCCTGCCACTGTCCTCTATCACTCACCTAGCCCCTCTCCTCACCTAACCTAGCAGAAGGCAGCAGCAAAGACCTATCAGTGGCCGAGTTTGAGAGGACAATAACTGAAGGACCAGATGTGGCAACAAGTACCAATCAGCAGCAGAGATGCAGAGACTGACAAGGATCAGGAAGTGGTGGCTGACCCACAATGCAGTGCAATGCAGGTAACTGTAAATAAACCTAGCTCAGGATGTATAAGAGAATTAAAGAGATTTTCATTATTCTTCTGATTGTTCCTCTCCAGCAGGGCATGCCGATTTGGTGTGAAACCCGCTTGGAATGCCCGTAATTCTTACCTTACTGGTGATCCTATGGCACCTGGCATCCCATGGTGCATGCACATGGTCTCCTTCAATCCAGTCTCCTCCAATCAGTGCCTAGCGCTCCATTTAGCTTTACCAAGTGGCTCTGTCATCAGCGTGGCTTAGTAAAGCTGAATAGCACGCCATCAGCTGGCTGCTCCCCTTGGCTGTATGTACCCATGGCAGCTATTCAGAAATGCCTGGTGGGGGAGTGTGCATTAGCCAGATGGCAGCCAGAGATGGCAGCACAGCCCACATATGTGCTGTGGAAACCTTGGTGAGGTGAGTATACTAGGTAATCTGGAGAATTTCACACAGTGGGGCATCACCATTTGGGATAGGGAATCAGCGGGCCCTAGGATCTTTATGCTCACTGTGGACCAGTACCTCTCCCTCACCCAGAGGCCTTGGCCTGTAGGAACCTAAAATGCACCAAACTTGCCCCCTCCTGCTTTTTGTGATACTGACATTGAGTAGATATTTACCTTTTCATTTTTGATGCTCTGTCTACAAGGCGACTATGAAATGGCATATGAAATGGCAGGTCATGTTAGGGGTTATGAGTGTGGTATGGGCATGATCGGGGGCATGGCTTAATTGCCAAAAAATCCTCTTCCTCCTCTTTCCCATTTTGACAAGTTGCGAGGGATGCTTCTCATTAGGGGTCACACCTCTTCGAGGACACACTTCTTCCAGACCACACCCCAGATCTGGATGCCCTGCTGTGTGAAACCCCCCAAGGGCACTCCCTCGCCGATGTAAACAACGGCAGATGTATCCCCCTTTCTTTGGGCTGTGCACGCGCCCGCACCCAGACATTCAGATAGGCTGAGGATGGGAGCATGCATGCTGCAGGGGATGCTGCCATTGCCGGCCAATTAGTATGAGCCTGTTTACCGAGCAATTAATATGCTTGATGAAAAGCTCTGATTGGACAAGAGCCTGGGCATGCCCCGTTGGATCGGGGAGAGGTGAGTTTGAAAGGGTGATCTGGGGGTTTCACACAACGGAGCAAGAGTTCGGTTCAGGTACCCAAACTTGACCCAGACCCAAACGCCATTGAAATCAACTAGGGGACCCAAAAATAACCCACAAATACATATGACAGGCAACTGGCAGGTGGGTGAGGAGCATCCACCTTTCAAGGGCCCCCAAAGGCAGAATCAGATCGGCACTGTTTAAAAAAAGAAAATAGTGGAGACAGGCAGATGGTGGTGGTGAGTGAGGGATGCCTTTACCATAATGCAGAGCGGGCAGCAGATAGGAATTAACTGTACACTTACCTGTGCCGGCGATCAGGGTCGGCCAGTGTCCTCACTCATGGGGGCGGCCATCTTATTGTAGCCCCTGGTAAGTATACAGTCGCTTCCTATCTGCTGCACACTCTTCATTATGTTAAAGGGCACCCCTCACTCACCACCACCCCTATGGTCTAAAAGCTAGTTAATAAGCTGTTCAGTAATCTATCAACTAGCTTAACCCAGACGCCGAACCCAAACACTGAACCAGAACACAGACTTCAGGCTAAAATCTGCATTCGGTTCAGGGACCCAAACCCGTGAAGCTTGGCACAGGCCCGAACTTTGCAGTTCAGGTTTGCTTATCTATATTGAGAGGTTTTCATTTGGTTCAGGGGCCATCTCTGTATGTAGAGAGGTATTTCTGGGTTAAGATATTCATGTTAAGCTAAGAGGTTACCTTTGGTTTGAGGGGTAGTCATAATTGCTGAGAAAGTAAAGGAAAATGTGTTTTTTGTATGGACAGGGGTTTCATATAGGCTAAGCGGCATCCCTTGGATTTAAATGTTGAATGTTGCATCAAATACAAAGCCCCAAGAGCAACACTTCCTAAAGTCAGTCAGAATAGGGCTTCAAGACCACTTGACCTAGTTCACAGTGATGTATGTGGTCCCCTAAACCCACCTACACCTGGACTATTCAAGATACACAGTAAATTACCTAATGCAACACAAGAGTGAAGTTCTTGACAAATTACAGGACTATGTAGTAAAGACAAGTAACACGTTTCAGAAGAAGCCTCTCATACTTTAAAGTGACAATGGCAGTGAATTCACAGGGCACAGACAGGACAAGTACAAGAGTACTTAAAGCTGAATGGAATAGAGCATCAAAAGACAGCCCCATACACACAAGAGCAAAATGGGGTAGCTGAAAGAAATAACAGAACTTTGACTGAAATGATCAGATGTATGCTGACAGACTCTGGACTACCACAAAAATACTGGGGTGAGGCAGCAATGACAGCCACATGTGGAGGGAACTGCGGCACAATGAGAAGCCAAGTGTAAAACACCTAAGAGTTTTTGCATGCAAAGCATTTATCAATATTCTAGAGGAAAAACGCCCAAACCCCAAAACAACACATTTGAGGAAATCTTTGTTGGATACAGTGATAATGTTAAGGGTTAAAGAATCCTAAATCCCAAAACAGACAAGGTTACCATTAAGAAACAGCATAACTTTTGTTGAAGATCTGAGAGACAATGTAATGACAACTGAGGAAGTAAGAACAGAAGAGAAAATTGACACTGATCAGCCATCATCTGTAACTTCTGAACAAACAGTTGAAGTGAGCGTAGAACCTACCAGTACTGAACAGCAGACACAAAGTAAATAGACAAAGGCTGCAAAGGAAGAGATAAAATCCATGCATGACACCAAAACAAGGACACTTACAGAACTACCACTTGGAAGGAAAGCCAAAGGTTGCAAATAGACTTTTAAAGTGAAGCACAATGCAGATGGCACAGTGGAGCGATGCAAAGCAAGAATCGTAACCAAGGGTATTTTTCAAAAATATGGAGGGGACTATGATGAGACTTTTACTCCAGTAGTTAAACATGCTACAATAAGGACTTTGCTGCCAGTAGCCACCAAAAGGAAAATGCAAGTGAAACACTTTGATGAGACAACAGCGTTTCTACATGGCGAGTTAACAGAAGATATCTACATGGAACAATCACCAGGGTTCAAAGATGAGCAAAGGCCAGATCTAGTATGCAAACTTTAGAGGAGTATTTATGGTCTAAAGCAAGCATGGAAGAGGAATAAAGTCAGAGGAATAAAGCAGCTGCTTATACACAAATAAATTGGCAGACAGATGGGTCTATGTGCTCATTTACATGTATATCATGATTTGTTTTGAGCAAAAAGGGGATGAAGCAGAAATACTGCAAACCCTAAATTAGCATTTCAAGACCAAGGAACTTCAAGAACAGGGACTTATTGAGTTGCCCTACTGAGGATATGACAGCAGATATCCTTTCCAAGTCCCTGGACACTGAAAGACACTTGAGGCTTACAAAGAAGATGGGTTTCATAGACTAAGCCTCAGCTGTTGAGAAGGGGTGTTGGAGATATAATACTTAAAGTGCAACAGTTTACAGCTTGTCTTTAAATGTGATTATTGACTTTTGCTACATTTATTGCAGTTTACAGCTATGACATGTTATGACACTAGATGGCGCTGTGACCAATGCTCAACTGTAGAGTCTATGCATTTTTCTGCTGGAATCATTATATCCTGCACTTCCAGTTGCTCTATCACTGGTACTTCCTGTCTGTGTTTAGCCACCATGGTAAGGTGACATTCTCTTACTGCATTCATGTTCCAGTAAAGCCAGTTTCTGTTATGCCACTAATGTCTATCTGGATTATGACTCAGCTGAATCCAGCACTCACACTCTGCAACAAGGCAATTGCATTGGGGACACTTGAAAGACATGACAAATGATTTGCATGGCATAAATCACAGTTTGCAGCGCAATTCAAAAGTGCAAAAAATGCATACAAAAACAATTCCAAACAGCCCAGGGATCCCGTGGCACATGCACCAGCCTAAAAAAAAGTGGCCCAAAAAATGACATCCAGCCCATTGAAAGCTATGGGATAAAGCTACACAGTGCAGGGTGATTACCTGGTCTTATCTTATAT
The DNA here is from genome assembly GCA_027917425.1 of Gastrophryne carolinensis. Taxonomy (NCBI): domain Eukaryota; kingdom Metazoa; phylum Chordata; class Amphibia; order Anura; family Microhylidae; genus Gastrophryne; species Gastrophryne carolinensis. The sequence goes on along the minus strand of CM051241.1, from coordinate 128,179,098 downwards.
TGCTGTAGTATCATCAGAACAGAGTGACAAAGGTTAACATAAAAAACCTTAGCACAGCAGTAAATATCATCAAAAACATATATTGATGCATAAACATAAACAGAATTGGTATCTAGGATACCAAAGGTTAATAAAGCAAATACAAGCACAAACAGTGGCAGAGTACCTAAATTAGAATGACAACTGGAACCCTCAACGTTTCGGTAAATCACCTTCGTCAGGAGGGAGAGCTTGCTAATTTAGCATTACTGTACAATATTGCTCAACCTAATTAAAAACTTGCCCTTTTTTGCATAATATGTTTGTCGGGTGTTCATAAATTATAGCCTTGTGTTGTAGAGTATAGTACACTACCTGGCACTATCAGGGGCCCTCTGGATTTTTGACTTGATAAATACACCTTTTGCACTGGGACCCAACATTCACTGGACACTCATCTGGCACTATGTGGCACTAGCACTTCTTAAATAAACCCCAAAGTCTATACTCACATCCTACAGCTCCTCTGTGCAAAGCCGGGATCCTACACTCCATTTGTTGCAATAGAGGGGGCATACTGAGGCCAGGCATGCTGAGGCCAGGCATGCTGAGCCCGCATTGGGATGACCTCTCCATTGCAATGAATAGAGTAGGCTTGTGGAGATGTAAACAAACCTCCATGGACACCTCCACGAGAGGCCGCCGAGGCTGGAAGAAGGAACTGCTGGCTCCCTGTTATTGGTAAGTATGAAGATACACTGCATGGAGGAGCAGCGGGGGAACACCAGACTTGCATGGAGGAGATGCAGGTTAGTGACTTTGTTTTTCATTTCTGCCTGGTCAATACCTAAATTCCTGTAAGTTTTAGCCATCGTAACCAAGGGCTTTGGGGCAGCATGAAGACACAGCGTAAAAAAGCGGGAGATTGGAGAACTCATTATCTATCACCAGTAGAACACCCGGCTGCTGCTTATCACTTTATTGCTATATACAAGGGCCTAAAATTGAGAGAACATAAAATATATTTAAGATTAATGTTTCTAAACTTCCTATGAAATTACATTCATCCTTCAGTATTAGGAAGTAATTTTCATGTATGCTGAATTCGGAGTCGTTACCCTTTTTCCAACTCTGATTCCAGGTAAAACTAGCTCTGACTCATGACTCCAGACCCCTGGTAACTTCCAGAAAGCAACGTCATGGTATCAACTTATCTCAGGCAGTATTACAGTTCATAGTTATTCACAGTGCTCTGGTGGTCCGTCCAACACTTTGACATGAGGACTAACAAAAGCTTAGGTAGAGAATTGCACAGGGTAAGGAGTGCTAAGACGGAGATTCTCCATTTTAGAAACAATAGCCACTCTTTTAATGTGGACATCTGATGTCGGCAGGTGCACACAGCAGAAAGGAGCAGCTCATGGGAGGTGCCTGGAAATGAAAATGCACAACGGTGACTTCTGATTGGACAAGAGTCCGGGGGGCTGGATCAAGGTAAAAAAAACTGGGAGTTTTTCAAACATGGACATCCCATATTGGGTTGCCTCTTCAAAGCAGAAGAGGCTATGCCTGCACATACTTGAGCTTATCATACAGCCCAAACTCCTACCCTTGGAGCATCCCAAATGAGGATGCCCTGCTGTGTGGACAACAACCTCTTCCATAGGCCTTGCCCATGCCCCTGGTCATTCAGATAGGAGTGTGGTGGGGATTCGGATGCTTTGTCTCTTGATTGCCATAAACAGAGCTGTTTACCATGCATTAAATACGCAGAGCAAATGACAGGGAAAGGTGAGTTTGTATCAGCGATCTGGGAGGTTTTACACAGCGGGGGATCCCAAGTTGGGATGCCCCAGGGGCAAGGAACAAAACTTTAGAAAGTCAAAATCCTGGGTTTTGTTACACTTTAACTACACACATCGTGGGTGGTCTTATTGCTAAAGAACCTACCCTGTCTGCACAGACCTCAGCTTTTCCTATCTCTCTCTTTCCTGACTCTGCCTGTATGTATCCAGGGTCGTGCTAGAACCTGCTCTGCCTGCACACACCTTGGCTTGTGCTATTTCTAAAAAAACTACCTGCAGATTCTTAGACATGTCCTATAGCTAAAGAAGTTGTTCTGTTGCACAGATCTGGCTTGTCCTGTTGCCTATGCATCGCCCTATAATCTCTGCACCATGATGCCACGTAGTGTACAGCTCATGATACCCCTGTGTCATATCATCCCCCATATGTAAAGGTTTAGGATGCTGAAGGCTGATGGGAGAAGTTCCCCATTTCTGTCTCGTTACAGCCACAACTTCTCATTTCCCTGCAATCACCTGTAGTGGAATCCAAACAAGGAACACAGGTATCACCCCAGCCCTTCACACAACTTCCCCAACTGATACAGAACAAGAGCAGTTATAGGAACAGCAACCTGTTCTGTGAAACTGAAAACTACTTTGGATTTTAACCCTTTATTAGTGTAGAACAATGCAACTGCCAGGGGGCTAAATCTATGGGGGGGGGGGGGGGGGGGATTCCTGGTGACAATCAATGGATTCTGTACATATAATCTAAATCTCTGAGGCTATAGACTTTTATGGTCAGCATTAGGGGGGTGGGGACACGCACACACAGCTCCCTGCTGTGGGGCGTGAGGATGGATTTTGGAAGTTCAGGGAACAGGGGCGTACGTACCCCCTGTAGTGCAGGCATGTGCCCCTGGGTACATGGAACAAGTGGGCCCGGCCCATGCTGCCTCCACCACCTCTATGGTATGTACCTGCATACTTACCTAGCCATGCCACCTCCTTCCCTCTGGGACGTGGGCCCTGCTTCTGCAGCGGCACCACGCAAGGGTCCTACTTCTACATTGATGCCGCATGTGGCCTGCCCTGTTTTTACGCCCGTGGGCGCCCTGTTCCCGTGATGGCGCAGTGCGTGGTCTCCGTCTCAGATGTTGCCCTGCTCCTCTGACAGCACTGCATCCGTGGCCCCCGTCTCTGATGTCGCCACATTGAAGAAAGTTGGCGATCGCCAGGTCAGTGTCTGCAAGGGGGGATGATGGCTTGCTGATGATGGGGGCCCATGGTGGGGGCCCTGCCATGGAGCCCCATCATGGCTATGTATGCCCCTGTAAGTGGACATTGGGGAGTAGCAGTACAGATGGACACCATGGCCTCCTCCTCCTTTAAATTCTACCTACACCCTAAAGTGTATTATTTGCCTTAGTCCTAGTCTTCCCCCACTGTACTGGCAAAGTACATAAACGGTCATTCAGCAGCTCACCTCATCATGGCTGCCCTCTCCCTTCCTGTCAGAACACAGCTGCTCCTGAAAGTAGAAACAAGGAAAAGAGTAGTAGCACACCCCCTGAATTCCTTTGCCGTAGACCACCAATAATAGGGCTAAGCTGGTGGTCTAAAGCTTCACATCATCAGACTGTGGACACTGGAAGAGAGGGAAAACAGCCAGGGTGACGAGAATGCCTGTCTTACAGACCCCGCCCATTATACTGATTATTATGTGGCATCACAGAGCCATGGGCCACACCCACATGCTTCAGAAGATAAATCATAGGTGAAACTATAAACATTTAGATCTCAGCCATTTCTTCTTCAATTTAAAAATGGAAAACATTTTAGGACAGTGCCTAATGTAGCCCGGCGCAATGGTGTAACTATTGCCTTTGCCTTCTGTATCCCTTTATCTGCCAAGCCTTGATGTTCCTCCAATAGGATGTGTTTCCTTTGGGTGCCTGGTGCAGCTTCTTTGGAGGAGCAATAATGTTCCCTGATGATTAAGCCTGGCATCCTCGTCAGATAATTGCACTGATATCTCAAAAGTTGAGCTAACGTGCGTTTGGCACAGACTTCACTTTGCGGTGTAGCTCTGCTTTACTACGTATGGCTGATGTTTCGGAATTAAAGAGAAACGTCGGACCAAAAATAAAAAGGGGCTCCCCCCCCCCCTATCAGCCCCTAGTTACCTTTTGGATGTCGCCGCTGCCTGCTGTAGGTCATCCTAAGTCAGGATGTTCTGGAGCAGGGCCAGATTAAGTGTGGAGGAGGCCCCAGATACAATGTTTCTTTCCTTAAAAATAATAGTCCTGCCAAGTAACTGATTGGTGGTTGTCTGGCCCCCGCCTAATTACTGGAACGTCAGAGTGTTGTGCCTTGTGCTGATGCTCGGGAACTCCTGCTTTGCCATTCTGAGCGGGGACTAGTGTGGTCACCCAGCTGGTCCAGCAGAAAACAGTTCCCTGCATTGAGCTGCCAGTGCCTGTGCTTGGTGGCTTATGTGCAGTGACAGCTCTGCACGCACCCATCACTGTAGCATTGCTAATGGTGGCTTTGCTATTCTAGACTCTCCTCCCTGCCCTGTGGTGGCCTTGGTAGCAGGTTTGTAAAAACAAAAACAGGCTTGCCCATGCGTGCCACTGATAGCTTTGTTGCCAGCCCCACGGCCTGTCAGACCAAAGACTGAAAATCCTCCTGGACCAGACCATAACCCAAAGGTTGGTGGAGGCCCCCTTTTGCAGGGCAAGTGGTGGAGGCCCGAGACATGCGCCCCTCGAGCTCCCTCCTCCCCCCTTATAATCCGGCCCTGTTCCAGAGACAAGAAACAAAACCTGGAGATTCTAAAGAAAAAGGTGATCATGAAAAAAAAAACAGGGGCTGGGCTACAGAAAAGGGGCTAAACAGCAAGAACAACAGATTTATTGTTGTACATGGCAGGTAATTAGAGGTGCTACTGGGTATTCTGGGAACAAAAAGGATTAAAGGTGGGCGATACATTTCATTTCTAGCTTTGTGATACATGAACCAAGATGACCCCAGCAGCTGGGGAATCCACCAGGCCGAGGTTTACAAAATATAATACTGATGTAGCAAAGTTTTGCTTTGACTGACAACTGGTTGTAACAAACTAACATGTCATAGAAGCCTGAAATATTAAGGTAAGGTTCACCACTGTGTATTTAATGTGCTAACTTTGTTCTGTCTCTACCTCTAAAAATTGCCAGGCAGTGTCTAAAGCAGGGACTCAGCCTTTTAAAGTGCACTTAAACCCAGCTGGTCTCCCCGATTTTGGATGCCCCACTGTGTGAAACCCCCCAGGTCGCCCGCTATACTCACCTTAATCCCAGTCCACCGGCGTATGCATGGGCCACAGCTGCATCCCTGCTATCCCTGTAGCAGGGCGCGTGGATACTCACTGTCTGCAAACCCTGCATTATCTTGTACACTCGTATGTTCTCCCACACATTCATGTGTAACAATCTCCACATGCTGATTGCCTTCCTCACCTCTCCAAATATATCCTGTATTTATAGCCCTCCAATCTTAAGCGTGTTCCCAATACTCAACCCATCTAAACTCCCACCAATGCTAAGCATAAAATGATATTAAAAATGTATTGTGTTCCTCTAAGCCACCGCTGCCACCTCTATTTACCAGTGCACCACCTATTTCCTTTTCCCAGCAACCTCCCATCTTTATTGTGCCCTTATTTAAAGGGTAAGCCCACTTTCAATGTGCCAAGGGTGCTGACCTGATCTAGTGTTTTTTTTTTAATTTCTTTTCCTATGTTAGCAAATGAGTGCCCTATGGAAGTTCTTTTCACTATCTGCAATCTGTTGCTATTGGCAATGTACACCAAGAAAAGAGACACAGAACTCTGCAATCTGTTGCTATTGGCAACGTACACCAAATCTGCACTTAGTGTTCATTGCCAATAGCAACAGATGAAAACTGCTTCCAGAAAATGCAAATTTGCAATCATCAGAAAACATAATAAAATGCTAGATCAGCTCAGACATAATTTTGCCACACAAAAATATACACTTTCAAAAATTCAAGTGAAAGTAGTCTTACTCTTTAACTATCTTTACAAAGTTCACAAAGGCCACAGGTTGAGCATATGTGGTCTAAAGTCTCCTCTTCTGGCCCAGTTTAACCAGGTTAGCAAGGAGAAGATAAGCAATACCTGGGCTAGCAGGGGAGGATGTGTTGTTGAATCTAAAGTGGCTTGGGTAACAAAGAACAATCCTGTTAATAAGAACTACCCCCAAATGACTCATAAGGCTTGTTTTACCCAAAAGGGACCTGTAGACAGAGTTGGGGGCCACTCTATCTCCCTATTGGCTGGCTATGCTCTTCTTCATCGTCAACAATTTGATAAGGAGTTTCTTAAACAGAGTACAATCCATTTTGGCTTATGTCTTGCAAAGAGAATTAAGGTTTTGGGACCAACATTTAGGAACCTATAACTTCAATTCAAGTTTTCCCTAACCCTATCTCTCATTTGTCACATCTAAACCAAGCAGCCCCACAGGGCAAACCGTATGTCTTTTGATGGGGTTGAGACGCAAAAGTTGCTCCAATGGGACCCAGCCATGCCCAACTTTCTTCTAATTAACTGGATCACCCAAGTGACATCACGACCTTGCACAATGAAAAGGTACAATACCTGGGGTTAGAAGGGTAATAAATGTGGCTAGGCCCTGGTCCAGACATATATTGTGCTTTACTTGCAGCTGCATTGGAAGAAGGATACTCACTGCCGCCTCCCAGTCCATTGCTGGTCTCCCCACTGCCTGATATTGACTGGGTCTCCTGCTGCTACCTCCTCCCCTACCGAGCAACTGCTCCACCACCCTACCAGCTGGGTCTCCCACTGAGCCGCCATTCCTCCACTGGCTCCTATGCTACCTCCACCAGGTCACTGTGTCGCCACCACCTCTGCCAGTCTGCTGCTGCCTCGGATGGGGAAAGAACAGAGCACCGCTCCTCTGACAAGGTACAAAACTATACTGTGCGGTACTTGTGCATTTCCAGTGAAGGAACCTATAACAGCAGAGGCAAATAGTGTTTGCTTTCTGTACATTATGCCATGTCAGCTACTGGACCTTATGGGCACCATTATGGTTGCAACCTCTGCACCCCCTGTAGATACACCCCTGCTTGGGCTAATGATAGTTCTTGAACACTACCATCTACTAATGTTGATTTAAACCCTTCCTGGTGCCTCTAAGAGTGGTTATGGCCACCTGTAATGTAATGGTACAAATGCTTTAGTATTGTAGGGTCAGGTAATGTGGCAGGGTGGGTCCACAGCTAGAATACTGTGGTGGAAGGACAAACTTAAAACTTATCCGGAGAGACTTAAAGAACTTAATTTGTACAGTCTGGAGGAAAGAAGGGAGAAGATTGAGAACTTTAAATATGTGAAAGGATTGAATAAGGTTCAGGGGGGAAGAAGTGTTTTCAAGAAGAAACTTAAAGCGGTCCTTCACTCTGAATAAGAGTCTATCTTATATGTTTCCCACACCCTGTACATACAGATTGCTCACATTAAAAATCATCCTACCTGTATCTACTGCATGTTATGAGCCTTTAAACATCCAAGATGGCAGCTCATGGAACATCAGGCAGTCTGCAAACAGGAAGTGCCTTCTGACTGTGCTGCTCTGCATTCTGGGATTGCTGACATTTTCCTGACCCCAGCTTTGCTCTGTCTGAGCAAAGCACAGCTATAACCCGCCCCCTGTACTTTATCCCACTTTCCTCTCCTCAGTAAGTGTGATGCTTATGAGCCAAGATGGCGGCACCGGTATCCTAAAGTCCTGAACAGAGTTGCAGCCCAGTGGGGGAAAGAATAATAAGTAAGTGACTAAAAACTTAAAATATATTAGTTTTAGATGCTGGGGAATCATTTTATAAGGGTCTGGGCTTTTCAATAAATCATAGTGAAGGTCCGGTTTAATACTAGAACAAGGGGAGCACAACCTGAAGCTAGTTGGAGGAAAGATCAGAAACAACTTTAGAAAATATAATTTTATAGAAAGAGTAGTAGATGCTTGGAACAAACTTCCAGCAGTGATTTTAGACATGTCTGGAATAAACATCCATCTACCCTAAGATACATAACAGTTTACACATAAGGGCAGACTAGATGGACCATATGGTCTCCTTCTGCCGTCAACCTTCTATGTTTCTATGTGATGGAGCTTTCAGTTGAGGTTCAGACATTTTCCAGTCAGGAAAAGATGGGGTACAAATGTCTCTAGAACAGGGAGAGAGCTCTTCAGTCAAGTTTCAGACATTTTCCATGTCAGGTGTAATTGTTCCTCAGGTGAGGTGCAGAAATTTTCTAGTTAGGTGAGGGAGCTTTTCCATCAAGTTTCAGACATTTTCCACATCAGGTGTACTTGTACCTCATATGAGGTGCAGAAATTTTCTAGTGAGGTGAGGGAGCTTTTCAGCCAAGGTTCAGACATTTTCCAGTCAGGTGTACTTGTTCCTCAGGTGAGGTGCAGAAATTTTCTAGTGAGGTGAGGGAGATTTTCAGTCAAGTTTTCAGACAGTCAGGTGTATTTCTACCTCAGACGATGTACAGAAGTTTTCTAGTGAGGTGAGGGAGCTTTTCCATCACGTTTCAGACATTTTCCACGTCAGGTGTACTTGTTCCTCAGGTGAGGTGCAGAAATTTTCTAGTGAGGTGAGGGAGCTTTTCAGCCAAGGTTCAGACATTTTCCACGTCAGGTGTACTTGCACCTCAGGTGAGGTGCAGAAATTTTCTAGTGAGGTGAGGGAGCTTTTCAGCCAAGGTTCAGACATTTTCCACATCAGGTGTACTTGTACCTCAGGTGAGGTGCAGAAATTTTCTAGTGAGGTGAGGGAGCTATTCAGTCAAGGTTCAGACATTTTCCAGTCAGGTGTATTTGTACCTCAGATGATGTACAGAAGTTTTCTAGTGAGGTGAGGGAGCTTTTCCATCAAGTTTCAGACATTTTCCATGTCAGGTGTACTTGTTCTACATGTGAGGTGCAGAAATTTTCTAGTGAGGGAGCGAGCTATTCAGCCAAGGTTCAGACATTTTCCATGTCAGGTGTACTTGTTCCTCAGGTGAGGTCCAGAAATTTTCTAGTGAGGTGAGGAAGCATTTCAGTCAAGGTTCAGACATTTTACAGTCAGGTAAAGTTGTTTTAAGGTGATGTACAGAAATTCTCTACACATTAGTAAATAACTTTGTAACGTTAATAGTAAAACATGCAGAAACACTGCAATAACTGCTGGTAAAGTGACACCATATTGGAAAATGAAGGACATTTGTGGGCTGAGGCATGATTGAGACATCTCCAAGCAGCTTGCTGCAGACTGGCCACAACACAGGATATCTTGTCACAAGATGACAGAGGGGCTCATCGCTCACATTGTAATATATGTGACAACACAAAAGAAACAAAAAACACTCTGAGGCCCCACATTCACTCTGGAGCCTAGTGTAGAGGAACACGTTTCATAGACAAGTCAAGACATCACAGGTCTTACCTTGCAGGACACAATATTCCAAGAGCAGCTCATGCTTTGCCTTGTCTGGGGGCTTTAATGGTCCACACAGCTCTCCAATTATTGCATCTCCTCCAAATAAAAGCCTTCCAACGCTCTCTGTATGTTTGTTACTCACTGATCAATGATAACTTCTTTTATTTAAAGGGGAAGTATGCTGACTTCCTTTAAACCTCTATAGAGCCCATCACTTCTCCATGAAGTTCTTCTAACCAGTCTCGGCTCTCAAGCTTTGTGACACACGTACCAAAAATCCAGTAATTAATTTGCTGGTCATTTGTGTGTCAATTTCATTTTGATTTGACTGCAATGTGTTCAGAAAAATTATTTAAATCTAAAGATCCAGGCAATTTAATATATAGTTGTAGATGAATGGTATGGATGGAGCACGTAGGGTTTAGGATCTCCACAACATATCGAAGGCCAAGTGCTAGATGCATGCGACGCCCCTCCACCCAGATCAGACACTCTATAGGACCCTAAATGGAACACTAAATAAAAAAAAGTAAGGGCAGAATAGTGATGGGCAAAATGAAATGGTCCACTGAACCAATTTGGGATGCCCCTAGCTGTAAAACACCCCGGTTCTTCTGGTACTTACCTTGTAAGCATTGAACATTCATTGCTGTACTTAGGAATGCCTCCAATAAATAATCATTGACGCACATCTACTGCTGGCTGCTCCCTCCAACTGCACGCACCTGCCACCAGCCATTTAAATATGCCTGATGTAGAGGCACCTAGATGATGGTGGCGCTGTCCCAAGCATGCATACGGTTCAAGCTAAGTAACAGTAACGGCAGAAGGTCCCAGAGGACCCAGTTCAACTTAATGTTCCTTGCCCAGGCCAAACAAAACAAAAAACATATTCTCACGCCACCCACGCCACCCCCCCCCCCCCCAAAGCATTCGCACTTATGGCCACCCCTGGCAGCACCCCTGTAAAAGACTCTAGGGATGGCTGCTGGCCTTCCCCCGGGGCAAGACTGGCCAGTCCAGCTATAAATTGATGGTGCTGCTTGCCATTTTCCTCCTATCTGTTGTATTGTGGTGTGTGCATGTGGATAAATGTTGAGGGGCTTTCAGCCACATATTGTGGAGTTGACCCCCCACATGTGAATCACCAGAGGTAAAGGGCCCTGGGCAGCCTCAGGTAAGTTCAGCTCTCAATTTATCCATTGCTATGTGTGCTCCAAAAATGGGGGAGCTCTCACTGATCAATGTTGGACTGCAGGAAAAAGAGGTGTCGTGGCCCGGCAGCTTCCCATACATCTGCAAATGTGTGCAACAAAAACCTCTGTTTTTAACAAATTTAGACAGATTGTAGGATTTGTTGCAGGCTGGTGGGGATTTCAGTTCCTTTTTGTTTTGTCTCTGAGTGATTGCCCAGTCCAGCTATAAATTGATGGTGCTGCTTGCCATTTCCTTTCTTCCCCCGGGGCATCCCAGATCGGCAAACGCCTGCTTCCAGGGCTCCCATTGTAAACATCGGCAGCCGCATCCTTGCATCTTTGAGCTGTGTGCGAATTCCTTAGCCCAGCCATTCAGATAGACTGGGGTTGGGAGGGCGCTCTGCAGCATATGGGGCAGCTCTCACTCTGATTGGCGAAAACAAGAGCTGTTTGCTGAACATTTGATATGCAGGGCAAACGGCTCTGATTGGACGACAGCTCACACATGTGCTGTAGGACCAGGAAGAGGTGAATTGATCTGGGGGTTTGGGATACCCCCGGAACAGGGAACAAAAACGATTTGGCTTCCTTATATAAAATACTCTTCCTATTGAAAAACCCTTTTCCTGAGCTTTGCAGCAATAACATTTCACCACGGGAAACTTACTTACCCTGTGTATACCTTAAACAATGGCCTGAAGATCTACAGGAGAACAGAGGAGCACATAAGCTTACTGAATAAACCTTATAGGCCTGAGGCCTGGACCCTTCCAGTCTGGTGAGCAGCAAGGAAGACTACCGTAGAGAGCTGAGCTGCTGATGGTCTTTCGTTTTAAAGTGGACCAAAGCCCACGGCGATCGGCCCGGGAATCTATAAGATTCCTGGGCCGTTCGATTCCCTCCCCCTGGGGAATCCAAAATCGAGATGCTCCGCTGTGTGAAACACCCCAAAGTCGCCCATACACTTACCTTCTTTTCCAGCCCAACAGCGCATGTGTGAGCTGCATACCCACTATCCCTCTAGCAGAGCGCGTGCCTGCACCAGGCATTTGCGAATGGCCAGTGCAGGCACGCTCCCTGTTAGAGGGTAGCGGGGGATGCGGCCATCAGCGTGCTCAGAGCCACTCGCCTTAGATGAAGGGACGTCAATGGATCCGTGGGCGCTGATTGGACTAGCGGCTGCACATGTGCCGTAGGAACGGGAAGAGGTGAGTTTGTTTCGGTGACCTGGGGGGTTTCACACAGCGGGGGGTAAGAACCAAAAGCCAGGATAGTCAAAATCTAGGGTTTTGGTCCACTTTAAATAAAGGGGCGACTCTATACAGGCATCTACTCTGCTCCCAATCACTGACTGGTTACACCATTAAGCAGGAGAGGGGCTTGAGCTGTACAAAACTGGCCATTGCCATCAACTTCGCCATGCTTTCCCAACCCTTTTTGAAGGAGTACCACATTTTCCATTTGTCCCAAATACCACCTAAAACAGACAGAGGTGGTTTTAGACAAAGTGTGGCCCAAGGCACAATTAAAAGTGGGCCCCAAGTTCTAAATAATATTATACCAATCCTATGCCCAGTTCCTTTCTTGCATGCACAGTCCCTGCTTTATTTCCCTATGCACCCATTCCCTTTTTAAAGAGGATCAAAAGCAAGCTCTGGCATCTAAAAGACATTCCTCTTCTGCGGGGAATGCCAATTAGGGATGCCCTGCAGTGTGAAACCCCCATGAGGACACTTGAATCTTGGGGCAACATGTCCTAGTTTATAGTGCAGCCATCCTTATCTGGCAACCGGCACCGGCAACTCCGGTGTAAGTGTGTGGGGGGAGGGCATGGTAGACGCGTCCTTCGATGGCGTGCCATTGGGGCTATTACCCATTGAATTAGCTTGATTACAGCACTTTATGTTCCTCCCCTTTTAGTCCCCCCCAATGGCTGTGAGAACCACTAGAGGGAAGCTCCAGTAACTTGTTGGGGAACTCTAAACTTAGCCATGTTTTCAGCAGCTCATGTCCTCCTGCTGTTTAGAGAAGTAATCAGTCATTGTGATTGGGAATTCAGAGTGCATCTTAATGAATTATTTAGCACTTTATGTATATGGTCTTGTTTTTATTTCTTCTCATTTCTCTTTCAACAGTTTTTATTGAAGTCATGTGGTACATTGGAGATACAGTCTATACATAGTCAGTGGCGGACTGGGGCCAAAAATCAACCCTACTGACATCCCTACTGTGGCCCCCCCTCCCCAACCATTATGCCTGGGTTGTAGCATTGGGGGCTGGAGTTCAGTGGCTTGTGGGTACAGGGGGCTGAGAAGAAGACTAAGGGGGCATGGATTGAATATGGGTGTTAAAAGGAGAAGGGCGGCATGGTCTCAGTGGGCCCCTTTGTGGTGAAGCCGGGTCGCATCACCGATGGACGTCCCAAATCTGGATGCCCCCTAAGGATCATGCTATTTGGACCAAAACTCAAGTTTTGGTCTACTTTGAAGTGCATCAAACCCCTTTAAATCTGACCTTGGAGTCTAAATGAATCTAGATTTTCCTGATTTTGGATGCCCCTGGGTTTGACCCCCCCCCCCCCCCTTTGATCATTACTTTCCTTGAACTGGTGAATGCACTGTGGGGTCGCCAGTTTGAGTTAATGACCAAACCGGGGGGTTCATTAACAAACAGGGGCATCCCAAATTGAGATGCCCCTGTAAAGCAGACCAAAACTCAGGGGTGGAATTGCTTACATCCCAGGGGGGTTCAAACAGTAGAGTATCACAGTTTGGGATGCTCCATGGATAGGAAATTAGCTGGGATGGGCAACTTAAAAACAGAACAAAACCCAGCACTTCCTCCACAGGAATCTAAATCGAGATGCCCCGTTTTGTGGAACCCCACTATTTGAGGAGATGTGGGCACCAGCTGTAGCGGTGCCCTTCCAGTCCGCTGCCGGACAAGCGCCGTCACACACCTCAAAGGCCAGCCCTGTCAGTGGGACCTCCCCGAGAGTGGGGGCCCCCGGCAGCTGCCCCGCCTCGGGCCTCCGCCCCGGTCCATGGTGTCACAATGCAGAAAATATATTGAACTGAGAGAAAGGCAAACATTAAAGTGGACCAAAACCCAGAATTTTGACTATCGTGCCCCACTGCGTGAAACCCCCCAGATCACCTAAGGTCCTACGGCACATGCGCAGCCGCTCATCCAATCAGCGTGCTCGGAGCCGCTGACGTCATGTCGTCTAAGGCTTCGGCTAAGAGCAGCGGCTCCGAGCGCGCTGATGGCCGCATCCTCTGCTTCCCTCTAACAGGGAGCGTGCCCGCGTCGGCCATTCACAAATGCCTGGCCCAGGCATGCGCCCTGCTAGAGGAATAGTGGGGATGCGGCCGCGGCTCGCCCATGCGCCGTTGGACTGGGGAACAAGTGAATGGGGCGACCTGGGAGGTTTAACACAGATTTTGGATGCCCCGGGGGGGAAGGGAACGATCGGCCCGGGAATCTTATAGATGGACGTGGATTTTGGTCCACATTAAGCAAACGTCTAGTTATTTCTTAGTACTATGCTTAGTTTCAATATTTGTAAAGCCTGGATAATCCACAGTGCTAAGCCACCTCTACCACGTTACAAACATTATTCATTATTTCATACTATTTTAGGGCAATTGCATCTTTACTGCCCAGTTAGTTTTAATATAATTGTATACAATTACAGTATTTCAATTATATCTTTGTGGTTTTCTTTTCAATTTTAAACTTTACTTTGTATTTGTTTTATAGCTATTGTGCATATGACTTTTTCATATATGCCATATATAAGCAAGATGGTATATATAAAATAGGCCAGGTCCTTGGACCGGGGAATATTCCAGCATTGCGGTTTTCCGTGTAGACAAGGGCGATGGAGCAGATCCCTCCTAACCTTATCTTCATCATTCGGGCTTCCTGCCCTGACCACAGTCACCACATTTATCCGCAGACACCGATGTGTGTGTGGCTGGTGTGTGGTTGGTGTGTAACTCACCTTGTGACAGGACACCCTCAGTAGAGACTGGAATTTAGCTATATGCACCCAGGGGACATGACTGTGCCATGCTAAGCGATGCAGAAGAAGTTTAGGGCAAGATCTATAAGGGTTCTTCTAAAGGGGACCACTTATGGATCTCAAGAATCTGTCCTCCCTTTGAACTACGGGTAACTGCGATCCAGCAGCTGGCTGATTTTGGACAACAATGTGATCATGTGAAATCTATGGATAACAATAATGTACTGTGAGAGCAGTAGAACATGAAGAATTAAGGTAATACCTTTAAGGCTAACAGTATATTTATAGAAAGCTGCAGTAGGAAAAACCACACCCACACCACTTTATTCATTAAAAAACTTTAGGTTACGTTAGGTACCTGGTAACTTTTTTTTCTAAACATCCGTAAGGGCAGCATACGCCTGAGACCTCCGGGCTCCTCCCATCGAGGGGAACACATGACCACCAGCCAAAATAAAGTCTTGACTCCTCCCTCTCTTCCCCAGTTGTTGTAGAGATCTGAAAGAGAGAAAAGAGACAGACCCACAACTCTACAAAACCTAATCACATTAAAAGCAACCCCTATGTCTAAAATTATAAGGGAGGGAAGCTGGCTTATGCTACCTAACTTAATTTTTCTCAAAACATCCTTCAGGCAGCATACACCTGAGAGATAGGCGGGGACTACCTAATTGGGTGGGAAGAACTGCACGAAGAACACTTCTGCCAAAAGATAGATCTTTCTGAGACAAGAGATCCAAACAATAGTGTCTTGCAAAGGTCTTAGCCGACGTCCAGGTGGCCGCCTTACACATCTGTTCCATGGAGATCCCAGCTTGCTCTGCCCAAAACGTGGATACACTCCTAGTGGAATGAGCCATTACCCCACTTGGTAAATTGACGTCTCCATAAGCCAGCTTAATGGTACTTTTCATCCATCTTGCCAATGTAGTTTTTGAGACCCTTAAGCCCTTCCTAGGGCCTGAAAAGGAGTTAAACAAACTGTCGGCCTTCCTGAAATCCCTGGTTGGATGAAGATATTGCAGTAGTTGAGATCTGAAATCTAACACCATCAGCTCTGGATTTTCCTCTGTGATGGAAGGAATAACGATCTCCTGAGATCTGTGGAAATCTGACGCAACTTTAGGAAGGTAGCAAGGGTCCACCTTCATCATGATGCGATCTGGAAAAACCTGGAGGAATGGATGACGACATGACAAGGCTTGAATGTCACTGATCCTTCGAGCCGAGGTAATGGCTGCTAAAAATAATTGGGATAAAAAGGCGGAGAACTCAACATAGACAAAACTCTCGCCAGGTCCCATTGCAGAATCACCTTGCATGGAGCTGGCTTAGAGCGTTTGACTGCCAGCAGGAACCTTTTAATGATAGAAATAGAAGAAAGCTTTCTATCCAAGACTGACAGAGCTGCCAGCTGAACCTTTAATGTATTAACACGGGGAGGCCGATTCATCAATAGCGCCAGGTAGCGACAGATGAGCGACTGTAGCGTGATTTTTTCAGCGCCAGCCAGTATTCGCTGTGCTTGGCCGGCATTAGCTTGATGACAGCGACTCAGTCGGTGTGCGGTATGTTGAATACGGGCTGGGGTGTCGCTGTTTCACAGGTCCAGCGTTGTATGTGAGCGCCTGACAACGAATGGCCAGAGCGAACGGCTAGCTTCATATTCATCAACAAATCACGCTCCGAATGTGCTGTCGCTGTCCATTCCTTGTTTAAACCCCAGAGCGCTGGCGGCGATGTGTATTAACTAGTTTTTAACCCCTAAACAACCATATTTTTTGAATGTAACATTATACATGTTTTTAGAATCATTTTGTAATATGAATACATTAATCTCAGACCTGTTAGATCAATTCTGCACATATTTTTTTTTTTTGACTTAAAAATAAATCCTAACATTGCAGAAGTGGTCTCCGATTTTTTGACATTAAAAAAAAAAAAAAAAATACCAATTATTTATGAATAATTATAGATTGTTCCATTGAAATGCATTGGACATCGCCAGGGAGCGACAGCTCATACCTGGCGCTGTGAGGGAATTTGCAGCGGCGCTGTTCGGTCCAGGCGGCTTCATGATGAATGCCGCGCTAGCCGTCGCTCTCGCCGGCGCTAGCCTCATTTTGCTTGATAAATGCGTCATTGTGACCGCTGCCGGGCGTACTTGAGTCAGTAGTCGCCGTTAGCTGCCGCTACCTGGCGCTCGTCAGACACTACCTGGCGCTATCGCTTGATGAATAAGGGCCTAAGTCCCATGTCGACTCCATTTTGCAAAAAATCTAGTATAACTGGTATTTTGAAAGAAGTCTTTCCATTATCCGCTTTCCAGGACTTAAAGGTTTTCCATACTTTAAGATAAATCTTCCTGGTCACCATCTTTCTGCTTGCAAGACGAGTATTTATCACCGGGGCTGAAAATCCTCTCTTTTGCAGTAAGGAGACTTCAGGGTCCAAACCGTCAACCTCCACCATTGCGAGTTTGGACAAAATACCGGACCCTGAGATAAGAGATGAGGGCTCACAGGAATCTCCCAAGGGTCCTGAACTGACAGTTCCACCAGAGTTGAAAACCAAGATCTCTTTGGCCACCGTGGAGCTACCAGGAGAACTGTAGCTGGTTCCTTGACGAGCTTCTTCAGCACCATTGGGATCAAACGCACCGGAGGGAAGGCGTAGGCCAGATTGAAATCCCATGCTTCTGTCAGTGCGTCCACTCCCAACGACTGATCTCTCGGATTCAATGAAAAATATCTGTCCACCTTGTGGTTCTTTGCCGACGCAAATAGATCCACCTCCGGAACTCCCTTCTGATCGCAAATTGTCTTTAAACTTCTGGATCCAGAGACCAATCCGATTCCGTTATCTGTGATCGGCTCAAAAAATCAGACTGATTCCGGGCTCCTTTCAAGTGAACTGCCGTTAGGGACTTCAAATTGATTTCTGCCCATGATCAAATTTCTGATGCTATGGCATCAACTTTGAGGATCTTGTCAGTCCCTGATGGTTTATGTAGGCTACCGAGGTTGCATTGTCTGTTCTGATCTGAACATGCTTTCCCCGCAGGTGTGTCTCCAGGGCCCATAACGCTTCCTTTATCGCAACCAATTCCCTTAGATGGGATGAGGACTGACTCAGGGCCCTTGACCACTTCCCTTGAGCTGTCCAAGATTTGCAATGCGCCCCCCAGCCCCAGGCTGAAGCATCCGTAGTCACAATCATCTCCTTGGGATCTCCCCAAGGCAATCCTTTCAGGAATCGACTTCAGGGAATCTTTCACTTCTTCTGAAATTGGTAGCTGTAGATCTAATTCATGCTGGGTTCTGTACCAGTTCTTCAGAATATGTCCCTGGAGGAATCTGGAGTGAAGCTGACCCCACCTTATCGCCAAAAAGATGAAGTCAGAAACCCGAGAACTCTCATTGCTTGTCTTATAGAGGGAATCGTCCCCGAGCAGATAAATCGAACTGCCTCTTGGAGAGCCACAACTTTTTGATGAGGAAGAATAAGAACCTGACGGACATAAATGAATCCCAAGTATGTCATGATCTGCGAGGGCTCCAGAGATAATTTGTAGAAATTCACAATCCAACCCAGGTGAGCTAACAGATTCATGGTGAAATGTAGATTCTCCCATAATTTGTCCTTTGACTGGGCAAAGAGCAGGAGGTCCAAATAAGCGACCACCCCTATCCCTCTGCGTCTCAGATACGCCAAGGGTTCTGCCAGAACCTTGGTAAAGATTCTTGGAGCCGATGCTAGACCAAAGGGTAGGCAGACAAATTGGAAATGCAAAATCCGGTCTCCGTCTCTTATTGCGAATCTCATAAAAGACTGAGCCAGGGGCTCATTGGAACTTGCCAATAAGCGTCCTTTAAATCTATTGATGCCATGAAGGCACCTCTGAGAGGCATATTCTTTACAGAAAAAATTGTTTCCATCCTGAAATGTCTGCACTGGACAAATAAGTTGAGAATAAACCTGAACCCTCCCGAGCTCTTTCTTACTAGGAAAATGCTGGAGTAAAACCCTGTCCCCTGCAGCGGCAGAGGCACTGGAACAATGACTCCCCTTGACCTCATGTCCGACAGACACATCTTTCTTCCTTGCCCCTGGGCAGAGAAGAAATCAAAAATCTTGAAGGAGGGGTTTGAGAAAAATCTATGTGGAAGCCCTCTGTAATTCCTCTTACAATAAAAGGGCAATCCAACAGGCCTTGCCAGGCTGTGCAAAACCCCCCTAGCCTGGCGCCAATAACGACATTGGCGTCATTGCTTCTTGGGTCTTGCCTGGTAGGTTCCAAACAGGGTTGAACCTTTAAAGTTGCCCTTTCTGGAAGCATTGGAAGAGGAAGAGGCCCCTCTGGCTCTTTTAGGAGCACCCTTGTTAAGAAAGGGACGCCTAAAGGAACTTCTGGGAAAAAACATTCTATTAGCCGAAACTCTAGGATGAGGCGGAAAACATTTTTCTGCCATCATATCCAAGACTTTACCTAAGTCTGAGCCAAACAGATACTCACCCCTAAGGGCATAGCACAAAGTCTCATCTTTGAACCAATATCGCCAGACCAGGTCTTCAACCAAAGAATCCTGCGCACGGAATTGGTTACAGCCAGATTTTGTGCCGAAAATCTAATAGATTCAGCTATGGCATCCGTAACAAATGCCGTAGCTGAAAAGAGAATAGGTAAAGCCTTCAAAATTTTATCCAGACTAGTCCTCTCTAAGAGACAGTCCTTAAGTTGTTGTAGCCAAAACAAAACCCCTCCCGGGGGGGGGACCCCATTCTTTTTTTAATTTTAAGGTTTAGGGTTAGGCTAACCCTAACCCTTAAAAATCCCCAAAAAATGACCTAGGGACGACCCCATTTTTTTGGAATTTTAAGGGTTAGGGTTAGGCTAACCCTAACCCTTAAAAAAAAATGGTGTAGGGTCCCCCCTCCCCGGGGGGGGGGGGGGGACCCGTTTTTTTTTTATTTTTTGGTTAGGGTTAGGCTATGGTTAGACGTAGGGTCCCCCTTACCCGTCATAACCAGCCCGGGACCAGCTATGGGGGCTTGTAGGAGTGGAGGGGCTAGCTTTTGTGCCCCCCCCCACCCTGCAGCCTACAAGCCCACATAGCCTGTGTGGACCCGGGCTCTTCTGCCCCAGTAAGAGAAGGTCACCTTACATGGTGGAAAAACAGGTGGGATTAAAATGTTCACTACTGTTCCCTATTCATCAAATGCTGCACACCTTTATATTGTTTAAAAGAATGTTTGCATACATTCTAATAAACAGAAAACAGTGTAATTCTATTAAAATGTGTCTAAGCAATAGTGAGAGATTGTATAACTTATTTGTGCCAGTTCTCCTCAGTTCTGAGAACTGCTATAATTTTCACAACTGGTTGTGCAGAACCAGGAAGAACCTGCTGAATCCCACTCCTGATAACACAGACAGGAAAAATAAGTCACAGAGCTCAGCTTAATGTACAGGAAATACAACACAGCAGAAAAATACATAGAGCGACTACAGTTAAGTATTGATAACAGTAATATCTAGTATCCTAACTGTAAACTGCATTAACCCAGACTAAGCTAAGTCTGTTGTATCTCCAGCACCCCTTCTCAACAGCTAAGTCTTAGTGTGTTAGGCACATGTTCAAGAAGCTCTCGCTCTTGAAGATCCTCAGTCCCAAAGTGCTGACTTAGGGTTTACATTATTTCTGCTTCACCCCCTCTTGCTCAAAACAAATCAGGATATCATCCACATAAAAGAGCACACAGATCCACCTGTCACCTGCCATTGTGTGTATTTGTGTATACACAGGGGTCTGCTTTATACCTCTTTTGACCATATACAGTATACTCCTCTGAAGTTTGCATTCTAGGACTGGCTTTGTTCATCTTTGAATCCTGGTGGTTGTTCCATGTAGATGTCTTCTGTTAGCTCACCATGTAGAAACTCTATTTTCACATCAAAGTGTTTCACTTGCATTTTTCTTGTGGTGGTTACTGTCAGCAAAGTCCTTATTGTAACATGTTTGACTACTGGAGCAAAAGTCCCATCATAGTCCTCTCCATATTTTTGAGAATATCCCTTGGCTACAAGTCTTGCTTTGTATTGTTCCACTGTGCCATCTGCATTGTGATTCACTTAAAAAGTCCATTTACAACCTATAGCTCTGTTCATGTTTTGGTGTCATGCATGGATTTTATCTCCTCCTTTGCAACCTTTATCCATTTAGTGGCTTCCCCTTCTGAAAGCTGAGATATGTCTTCCCAGGTTGCAGGTTCATAAGTTCTGGCAGAGTTTGCCTTGTATGAAAGACGTACAGGTGGTTTACCTCTGTTTTCTCTTGTAGAGCATCTTGGTTCTGTGTCTGAGCTAGCTTGTGTCTGCTCTTCAGAAGTGGTAGGTTCACTTCAGCTGTTTTTCGGACGTTACAGATCGCTGACTAGTGTCAGTTTTCTCTTCTGTTCTAACTTACTCTGTTGTGATCACATTGTCTCTCAGATCAACAAAAGTTATGCTGTTGCTAATGGTAACCTTGTCTGTTTTAGGATTCTGTAGCCCTTAACATTGTCGCTGTATCCAACAAAGATTCCTTTAAATGCTCTGTTTTGGAGTTTGGTGCGTTTTTCCTATGGAATATAGATGAACTCTTTGCAAAACTCTTAAGTGCCAGCCTACCTGCAGCTTTTGTCGCCCTCTGTTGCCAGACCATGTTTCACTATTTTGCGCTACACATGATAAACTGTGATTTTTGAAAGGATTTCCAGGGATTTCCCAGGAAAATTATATATTGTTTTTTTCAACAGAGTCTGAGCTTCAACATGAAATGTCTTGTTTGGCCTTTTTTTGTGTGTATTCTCAATACTTTTTGGTGAAATATGTGCAAAAAAAAAAAAAAAATTTGTAGAGTTTTTGTTGTAATAAAAAATGTAAGTTTGTCAATAAAATGTTATTGCGTGCGAAACCCCAATTTCTCCTGGTCACAGCGATACCACATATATATTGGTAGACACCCTTTCCTGCCCAGGAGACTCCCCCAAACTGAAACAGAGCTTTAGGAGATTTTCAGATAAAATACAACTACGCTGTCACGGACCGGGTGGAGCGGACTTGGATGTGGATCCGCTTTGACTGTGGAACTGATGGCGAGTGCCGTGTCAGGGGAGCGGAGTCTAAGAGGCCACCGGTATTCACCAGAGCCCACCGCAAGGCAGCTTGGTCTTGTAGCGGCGAGTGACCCCCAGGTCGCTACCCCCAACAGCGGCCCAGTTCCACAGTTAGCCGAGGTTCAGCGTGGTGCACAGGGGCAGGCAAAAGACGTAGTGAGTACAGGCAGAGGTCAGGGCTGGCAGCACAGGTTTGTAGTAAAGGTGAGTAGCCAAGGTCGGGGCAGGCAGCAAAGGTTTAGAGTCGGGGACAGGCAGAGGTTGGTACATGGGTGAGCAATCCAAAAGCAACTGATTTACAACTGGCATGGAAAGACCAAGGTCCGGCACTGATGGGAAGGAAATGCCCCTTTAAATAGGGGAAGTGGATGCAGGATTGGATGACCAGACACCAATCAGGCCCTTTAAATCTCAGGAATCCGGTGCGCGCTCCCTCTAGTGGACGGAGACGTGCGCGCACCTGACCATGCGAGGAGGAAGCAGGGGGGAAGGGAGATGGCTGGGAGCAGCCATGGAGGTGAGGGAAGTGCTGTGAGATGGATGACGGCTGGATGCAGCCATGGAGGTAAGTGAAGTGCTGCGAGATGGGCGCGCACCTTGCAGTTTTTCCAGAAAAACAACCCTTTACATTTGAAATACCCCCCCAAACTATATATTCTCTGGAAGTACACGCCTCAAGCTTTCTAGGCGTACCAAGCTTGTTTATGTGGGCTTAGTTTTCTGGGAGTAATTCCTCAATGTATTCTTTCCCCATTTTGCGCCATGTTTAACCGTGATTTTTGCCGGAATTTTCAGGAATATATATATATATATATATATATATATATATATATATTTTTTGCAGCAGAGTTTAGGCTTTAACATGAAATGTTTGTAATTTTTCTACTGTTTTTTAAATATTTTTGCGTAAAAAAAACAAAAAAATAAATAAAATAATATTTTTAGACAATTGTCCGCTTTATTTTAAATAAAACATTTACTTTATTAGAGAAAACCATATTGTATGTGAAAGTCCCATTTCTCCTGATTACAACGGTACCACATATGTATCGGTAGCCCCCCCATTCTTGCCCAGGAGACCCCCAAACTGAAAAGAGCACTTTATAACATTTACAAATAAAATACTACTATCCACACTATAAACATAAGGGATTAATTTAAAAAAATTATATAGTGTCCCCCCTCCTGGGGGGGGCATTTTTTTGGAATGTCGTGGGGTCCCCCTTACCCATCATAACCAGCCCGGGACCAGCTATGGGGCCTTGTAGGAACAGGGCAAAGGTGGCCCCCCGCCCTGCCGACTACAAGCTCCGTGGGCCGGGCTCTTCTGCCCCCCCCCCCGGGCTTTGGGGAGGCAGGTAATTGGGGGTGTCGGGGGTTAATGGCAAGTCACCCGCTAGCCGCAGGTGACTTGCCAGCCCCCAGCCTTGTAAACTGGTATAGGGGTCTACCAGTCTACCAGTTCACAAGGGGTTAAAAGTAAAAAAAAAACACACAGACACATGGAGAAAAAATATTTTATGTTTTTTTTTTTTTTTTTTTTTTAATATTTACCTCCCATCCATCCTGGAGCACTGTGTCCAACGCTGATCAGTCTGGCTTCTGCTCTCCTGCTGCTGCTGGAAGCCTTTTATAGCTGCTGGGAGACAGAGCATAAGTAGTTAATTAAAAAAAAAATGACGTAGGTTCCCCATTCCCAGGGGGGAATTTTGGGGAATTTTAGGGGTTAGGGTTAGGCTAAAAATCCAAAAAAAATGGGGTCCCCCCTCCCAGGGGGGGGAGACCCCATTTTTTTGATAATTTTAAGGGTTAGGATAGGCTAACCCTAACCCTTAAAAATACCCCAAAAAATTACATAGGGTCCCCCCCATTTTTTGGAGGAATTTTAAGGGTTAGGTTAGTGCAGCCTACAAGCCCACATATCCTGTGTGGGCCAGGACTCTTCTGCCCCCCCTGGGCTTTGGGGAGGCAGGTAATTGGGGGTGCGGGGGTTAATGGCAAGTCACCCGCTAGTTGCAGGACCCCTTACCATGGACCCCTTACCAGTTCACAAAGGGTTAACAGTAAAAAAAAAAAAAAAAACACCACACAAAAATGTCATTTATTAAAAAAAAAATGTATTTTCTTTACTCACCTCACCCAATTGTCAGCTCCTGTGTCGATCAGCTCTCAGATGCCCTGGTGATCGCTGGCCAGAGGAGGGGGGGCAGGGGATCAGATCATCCCCTACCCCTCCACTAATCTGCCCAGCGATCACCAGGGCATCTGACAGCTGACCCGAGGAGAGCCGGGACGACCAAGGGGGCGGGGCTAGTCATCAAGATGGCGGCGCCCATTGGAAGGCAGGGGGATAGGGCATTTTGAGCCCTCTCCTGAAGACTAAGCAGCCTGAGCCCCCCCCCCCCCCCCCCCCCAGTGAAGAGGAGACCCGGCGGGAGGCAGCGCAGCTTCAGGTAAGTAAATGTCATTTTTTAAAAATTTTTTTACAGTTCTCCTGGAGGGATCGGATGGCACCAAATTAAAGAGGAGCCCCGGACGGATCGATAGAGGGGTCAGGTGAGTATTTTTTTTTATTCTTTTTTAGCTAGCAGGGGGGAAATTCAAGCACGTAACAGGTGTTACATGCTTGGCAACAAAAGGGTTAAAGCGGGCCTCCGGTCAAAAAAAAGAAAGTTTCGTAAATTGCTTCCCTTCAGTGGCATAAGCAGTTTGAGAGGGCTTAACCCCATGCAGATGTTGTGTAATGGCATAAAGATTAATTACACTTGAATTACATGGGGCGGCCATCTTGCCACACACCTGATAGTCCTGCTTACACATGAGAATTAGGCAGCAATTCACACCACATTGAGAGAGATATATGCCTAAGAAACAAGGAGAAGCTTGCCTGTCATTTTTCACACACACACAAACACTGTGTGAGGGAAGATGTTACAATACATCTCTATGGCTGCGGTGGCAGCAAAAGCATCCAGTCAGGGGATACATGTATACAATGTATTTTATTCAAAGATTACAGCTGAAGGCTTACTACGTCTGGATAGAAATAAGAGATGATTACACTACGCTTTGAGGAAATTTTGACTGAGAGACTCAATATTTCACAATCAGCTTCTTCATGCATGTGGCAAGATAACATGCATGTTATCGACTGCAGAATCTTTTACTCCAAACACCGGCATGCTGTTAATCCCCTTCGATAAGCTTATGTCACTGAGTGCTAGAGAGGGACTTTAGAGGAGCAATTTACTAAACTTTGATTCTTTAAGCACTCTTGTATTTTATGTCCTGTGGATTTACCTCCATTGTCACTTCAAAGTATGAGAGGTTTCCTCTGAAATGTGTTACTTGTCTTTACTACAGTCCTATAATTTGTCAAGAACTTCACTCTTGTGTTGCATTAGGTAAGTGACTGTGTATCTTGAATAGTAATCTATGAATGTTACTATATACCTGTTGCCTCCAGGTGCAGGTGGGTTTAGGGGACCACATACATCACTGTGAACTAGGTCAAGTGGTCTTGAAACTCTATTCTGACTGACTTTAGGAAGTGTTGCTCTTGTAGTATGGGATTTGATGCAACATTCACACTTAACTGTAACTGGACAAGGGGATACTGTTAGATCCTTTGTCAGATTCCTCATTTATAGTTCCTGTATGCAGTCTGGGTGTCTGTGACCTAAACGCCTGTGTCACATGTGTATACAGTCTATAGTATATAGTCTCACCTGTTCCTTCACTGTGTTAAGGTGATATAGATGGTCATCTAGCTTGGCACTTGCCGTTCAGGATAGAACACTTGTCACCTACAGATAAGCGTCCTCCTTGTATATTAGGGACATAAAGCACATATTATACTGGAAGGGCTAAATTGTCTCCCGCATCATTGGGACATACAAGGGTTCCATGCCCTTATCCCTCTGCATGTATTTTACTTACATCTGCAAGTTAAATATTTTCTTTGTTATTAAGATCAAGATCTGTGAAAAAGCTTCTATCACTTGTCATGTGACTATTTGCTCCCGAGTCAATGTACCAGCCTTAAAATGTATGGTTGCCTGTCATTTTAAATGTGGAATCCCAGTTCCCTTCACATGGATCAGAAATTGTGGCTTTGACCTTCTGTTTAGTATACTATGGTTGCTGTCCCATTTGCTCTGCTTTCCATATAGTATAGTCTCTTTATGTGTCCCTGTTTGTGGCATCTAAAGCACACCCTGGTTTCCTTCCTGTGAGACCTTGTGTCTGTAGCTTTAAGAGCTGTTCTGGTGTCAGTTTCTGTCGAGTCATGGGCAATCTTCTTTCTTCACTGATACACATCTATGAGACTGGTCTTTATGAATGTTAGTGTCGGATCTGTCTCAGGCCTTGTCTCCAGCGCATTGATTAGTGCAGTATATGTGTCGGGTAAGCTGCACAACATGTTCATGGGCGGACTGGGCATAGAGAGACCCGGGACAATGCCCAGTGGGCTGAACTCAATTTCAATCCTTGCCCCTTAGTCTCCATATCAGCCCCCTGTACCCAGCCCCACTGTACCCACAAACCAAGGACCCCAGCCTTGGTCCAGCCAGAAGCTGGTAAAATCCAGGGCTGATTTTTGGCCCCAGTCCGCCACTGAACATGTTATATTCTTACTGACTGATCTGAGTTGTGCATGGCATTTATATGCTCCTGCATGTTCTGCTCTCTGCTAAGTCTCATTTTGTAAAGTTTCTTCAGCAGAAACAACTTGCGATTTAAACTGGATCTCTCATGCAGTCTTTTTAGTACATTCCACATTCAGTCTTTTTAGTACATTCCACATTCCTTTCACTGTATTCTCACTGCATATGTGAATAAGCTGATCATCTTTTACTAAGCTTAGTAAGCTTATGGTAGCCCATGCCTGTCTGTTTTTCCTGTCCCTGCCCTGATTATTGTCCTGTGGCATCTCTGAAGTTATAACCTCCCACGGGTCATTTCTGGATAATAGCATTTTCACTTTAAACATCCGTAGCTGATAATTGTCATTTTTCAGCTTGGCCACTGAGAATTTAAGGTCTGAGCTGCTGACCATTTTCCCTCCTTTATATATAAAAACAGTCTTTTCTCAGGAGATTTCTACGTGGAAGCTTCTTTATGTCGATTTCAGTATCACCTGGCCGCATCTGGTTACTGGGCTTTATCCGATCGCTGGGGCTTCATTTGGTCACTGAGCCCAAAACCTGTTGCAGAGTCTGAGTGCTGGGTGCAGCAGAGTAAAATCCAGATAGACATTTGTGGTGTAACAGGACCTGGCTTTAATGGAACATGCATGCCATAGGACAATGTCCCTTTAACATAGTGGATGACACAGACAGGGAAAAGAAGTCATAGAGCGCAACTGTACAGGAAATACAACACAGTACAAAAATGCATAGAGAGACTACAGTTAAGCATTGGTAACAGTGACATCTAGTGTCCTAACTGTAAACTACATATACCCAGGCTAGGCTAAGTCTGTTGTATCTCCAACAGGTATTAAGAATCCTAGCTCTTTTGTAAAACTATTTGCCACATTCCACTTACTCCAACAACCTTTGACAGGATGTAAACAAATGTAATGAACAAAAGCAGAACAGTTGTCAGAATGTCTAATTCCCAAATCTAAAAATTATGTTGGTTACAAAGGGGGTATGGCCTTGAAGTGGTAAATGTTGGTCTTTCTATGCGAGTGAGGAAGCAGCCCCCGTGGCCTGTAAACTAATGTTTCACATTCTGAAAATAAATATATATATGCTACATTCTATATGTGATGACTAAGAGTAAAATTCCATGTTTTAAATCCTTCCAGTTGCTCTCTGCCGTGACCATACACCACTTCCCCTTTTTATTTGGAGGTCTGATTGCATAACTCAGTAGCGGGATGAGTCAGAAAGCCTCAGTCTCACCCTTCCCACTGCCCCCTTCCCAACTCCTTCAGCTTTTCAGAGAGTTATTTTTTTGGAAACAAAAAAATAACATAAGTAGTTTATGATTCTCCCAATTTTTGGACAGAAGTGATTTTCAGGGCAAATCTTTGGCCTATACCTTAGCTTCAACACAGCTGACCCCTCAAGGTCTGCTATAAAAAAAGTTTTATATTACTTACCTACACCCCTGGGCCCATGCTTCATTCTGATCTCAGAGCTCCAGGCACCCACTTCCCACATCTCCTGAACTGTGACAGTGCGCTAATCCTGCTTCTCCTGAGCTCCATGGATACAAGTCTGAGGGCCTTCCCAGCAGCAGTACCTTGATGGAGAGTAGCGGCAGCAGAGGACCCAACAGGCTCCAGTGGCCGTGTCAGCAGCAGGAGACTCTGGAAAAGACCCGAGAGCAGGAGTGTACCTAGCCTTCTCCCTATGGAATGGTGCCCTCCGCCACACAGCGCGAGGGTGCAGGGGATGTGACCGCTCTCGCTTCCCCATTGTAAATAATCAGAACCATTTGCTGGATGACATAGGCACAGTAAATAGATCTGATTGGACGAGAGCACATGCGCCGTTGGACTGGGTGAATACCGGTGACCTGGGGGATCTCACACAGTGGAGCATCCCAAATCGGGATGCCCCCAGGGGAAGGCCAGTGGCCTGCCCTGGGTTTTGGCCCTACATTATCACAACTCCCACCCCCACACCTCCGATATGCAGTTTTGGTGCACTTTAGTACCTTCTGCCCTTGTCCAGATATGCAGTTTTGGTCCACTTTAACACCCCCCAAGAAATGTGGTTTTGGCCCACTTTAAAACCTTCCTCACTCCTCCAGATCTGCAATTCTGGTCCTTTTTGACACCCCCTTCCCCCAGATATGCAGTTTTTGTCCACTTCAACACTCCCCTCCCCCAGATATGCAGTTTTGTTCCCTTTTAATACCCCCCAAGATATGTAGTTTTGGTCCACTTAAAAACCTTCCCCACTCCTCCGGATAAGCAGTTCGGGTCCTTTTTAACACCCCTCTCCCCCAGATATGCAGTTTTTGTCCACTTCAACACCCCCTCCCCCAGATATGCAGTTTTGGTCCACTTTAAAACCTTCTCCAGTCCTCCGGAATATGCAGTTCTGATCCTTTTTAACACCCCCCTCTCCCAGATATGCAGTTTTTGTCCACTTCAACACTCCCCTCCCCCAGATATGCAGTTTTGTTCCCTTTTAATACCCCCCAAGATATGTAGTTTTGGTCCACTTAAAAACCTTCCCCACTCCTCCGGATAAGCAGTTCATGTCCTTTTCAACACCCCCCTCCCCCCTCCCCCAGATATGCAGTTTTGGTCCACTTAACACCACCCCCTCCCCCAGATATGCAGTTTTGGTGCACTTTAACCCCTTCTCCCCACCTCTCCCCAGAATATACAGATAAAAGACTTACCCAGAAAGACCGTAGCTGCACAAGTGCTTTTAAAATGCTGCCCTGCTGTCCACGCTGTGTCTCAGGGGATGGAAGACATGCGACCGGAAGACAGTCTGAGAGCATAGGGTGGTGATGTCACTGCCTCCCAACAAAAGTTCACTAGGGCTTATTAAGAAACGTAAAGCAAACTGAATGAAAGATGCAGGCCTGTGAGCCAGTATGTAGAGAGCAGAAAGCAGGCTAATTTTAAATATTTTTTAAAGTGTCCATTATTGTTTACCACAATTATGTCCTCAATGTGCTAATCTTTGTTTACCTTTTTTTTCTATTTAGAAACTGTGTGCTTTATAAGAAACAGTTTTCTCTAGCAATAATTTGTTTACCTTAGTAACTGTACACAAACTGGCGTGTTTGGTGTACCAGACACACTTCCTGACTTTGGTTTGCTAATCATCTGATCTAGTAGCTAAAGGTTTACTGACAGTGTTCTGTAGGGAGGTCATTACTGCCTATTGATTTTTCCAAAACTGCTGATAAGCTCACCTGTTACAGTGGAAGGATTCTGGGACTTGTGGGCTGCAGCTATACCAAGAGCTTTACTCAAGGCCAGGAAAACCACTTGAGTAACAGGGATATAAGACACTTCATGCTGATAAGAAAATTACAGGTCTGGGGGCACAATCCGAACATAAATGTTTATTTTACATTCCAAAAGAGGAAATCAATATGGCAGAACACCAAAAATCTGATGAGTTTTCCTTTAAATGCACAGGGCATTATGGGTCAGATATGACAGACTTGCAATAAATTGGTGTATATTAGGCATGAGGGTCCTGCTGTTGTAGTCTTACAAGCTAAAACATGGAGAAGAGAGGTTGGGTCACAGGTCCTATCTACTAAGCATCTGTAAAGTGGGTTGGTTAAGCCGGATGATAGGTTCTTCTAAATAGATGAGTTTTAAGGGGCCTTATGAAGGCTTTAAAGGTTGGAGAGTGGTGAATTGTATCAGAAAGGGCATTCCAGAGGGTGGCTTGTGTAAAGTCCTAAATATGAGAGTGGGAGGAGGTGATTAGGTTTGAGGACAGTAGGAGATCAAGGGCAGGACTGTTATCTATATTCTAGTGACAAAATGTAGAAAGGGACTTGATTGGAGAGATCCTTGTATGTTAAAGTGGATCAAAACCCACTGCAATCTCATAGATTCCCGGGGCCACTGATCCCCCCCCCCCGGAGCATCCAAAATAGGAATGCTCCTCTGTGTGAAACCCCCCAGGTTGCACCGTTCACATACCTTACTTCCCGTTCCAATGGTGCATGCGCGGGCCGCATCCCTGCTGTCCCTCTAGCAGGGCGCATGGCCGCATCAGGAATTTGTAAATGGCTGGCGCGGGCAGCGGGGAGATGAGGCCCTCAGCGCCTTAGACGAAGGCTTAGGCAAAGGGACGTCAGCAAATCCGAGTGCGCTGATTGGACGAGCGGCAACACATGCGCTGTAAAAGCGGGAGGAGGCAAGTTTGTTTCGGCGACCTGGAGGGTTTCACACAGCAGGGCACTCCAGATCAGGGTGCCCCGGGGGCAAGGACCAAAACCCAGGATAGTCAAGTTTTTGTCCACTTTAAGGTTAAAAGTCTGAACTGGATTCTTTCAGTGGCAGCCAGAAGAGGTATTGGCAGTTTATGCCTGCTGCCAGGGGTGGACTGGCCATATGGAGACCCAGTGGGCCGCACTGCTTTGGGGCCAGTTGGGCTGCTACTTTTAACACCCACATTGATTCCCTGTCCCTTAGTCTCCCTCTCAGGCCCCTGTACCCAGCCCCAATGTACCCACAAGCCAAGGAACCCCAGCCCCCAATGCTATAGCCCCAGGATTATGGTTGGGGGGTCCTCAGCAGGGACGTCTTGGGCAGCTAGGGGCTGGTAAAATCCAGGGCTGATTTTTGGCCCCAATCCGCCACTGCTTGCTGCTTCTGACATTCGGCTCCTTCACATAGCGTTGAGACAGCCCACACAGTGAGTGGGGTGGAGTTAACTGAGCTACCAATCAGTGCTTAGAAAGAACACATGATTGGGGCTTGGCTCACTGCATTGGTGGGGGCGCATAATTCCACTGAATCAGCAATAAATCTGTGAGTGACCCAGTGGGCACACAGGAGAGGGACACCACTGCTCAAGGGCCCGATATTTCACCAGCATAGTGGTATTTTTACTGTGTCCCCAATGATAAGAAAAATGCCAGCAATGAGAATACACGTACCTGCAGGCCAGTGAAAATACTGGTCAGGTGACAACCTTACTCCAAATGTGTATGGAGTTCCCATAAGCTGCTGTTATTTTATAGCTTCTGAAATAAAAAAATATATTTTTACTCATTTGCACCTTGCCCCATCACATTCACAAGGGATTTTTATTATTAAACAGAGGACAAGTATTTTTTTATTTCACTTTATGGTGTGCTAAGTGTGAGAAGCTGTGTCTCTCCAAAACCAGCCTCTCCAGAGATATCCAAAATCATTTGGATTGCCCCCTTAGTAGTAAGTGCCCAGGCATTATAGAGAGCAAGCCCTGTGGAGGATCAAAGGCTGTTATTTCATTTCATCACAGCGCCACAAAAGATGCTGGTGTTCTATCATAACAATAATCGTTTTTCGTTTTCCTGATAAACTTGGCTAGTGCTCCCCTTAGTGGGGAAAAGCAGGTCACAGCTTACAGGTTTCTGCACCTGCGTGGCCTAGATTGTTTTAGAAGCGTTTGTGCTACTTCTTCCAACATGATTTGAGGTCTGGAATAAACACGGACAGTCCTAAACCATTAGGAAGTGAATCTAGGCCACACTGTATCCGAGAGCTTAAAGAGGAACCTCAGTCCTAAAATAAAAAGGGGCAGATTCCCCCCCATCAGCCCCTACATTGGCATCAGGCAACGGTGACATCCAGCTGCTTCAGGGCCCGGTCCTCTGCCCTCCTATCCCCCCGCTGGCTTAGCCATCTGTAACGTTCCGCGCTTTTCAGCGCTTCTTCATGTGCACTGCGCAGGTGCGAGATCAGGGGCCACGCAAAGTGCCTGATGGGATGCAAGATGGCACTGCCTGTCGGGAGGTTGCCCGGAGGTGAGTAAAAATTAAAACCAGAGGAGGGGGCTGCAGTTCGTTGAAGTTTGGGGGAGGTTTTAACCTGTCCCAATGTTCCTCTTTAATGAAATGGCTTGATTTCAGCCAGTTTTGGGCCACCTGTAGCCCTGGGAAAAATTAGAAATGGGCCTCAGATTCCATTCTCACCAGTTAATGTTGTTTCCAAGAACATTTTGTGGCAACATATGCTTCCAGGGCCCAGACCTACACAGCACCCCCACCCAGCAACATTAAATTAAACCAAAAAAAGACCAACACAGATGAAAAAGTGCCCCAAAACTGCCCCAAAACTCACTTGCCCCATCTGCATTCATGATACTGAATCATTGTCAGCACTTACATTTGCGTCTGCACCTACTCAAAGTGGAAACGCTGCCTCACAGCTTTTCTCCTGGCCATCTTGGAGCAACCAGGAGGCTTCCTTTCCCAGCATCCCAGACGTGCCGCTGCCTGGACTTAACCGACATAACCCACAATGCAAAGCGACGGTAAACCATGCTACACTGGCAGGTCCACAGAACATTACTGAATCTGGAATATTGACTATGGCAGGAGTTACAAAAAGGTAAATTAATATTTATGTGCAGCAATCTGAATTGCCCCGGGAAGGGATGCATATAAGCATTGTTTCTTGCATGGGTGTTGGTCCGGTTTAACATGACCTGATTTCCCTAACTCCACTGCATCCTGCTCCCCCCCTCCACACGCCTACACACAGACACTGTCTGCATTTAACTCCTAGCCGCACACTGTAGAGTCTGTAGCACGGCTCCAAAGTTTGCCCCTCCTCTTCCTTCCATTTTTCCTTGACTACGCTCCAAATGTTATCAAATGGCCGACGCCATCCCTCCCCATTCCCATTGTCAGCAAGTGCAGATGGGCTGTCTCATGCAGGGAGCTCTGTGAGACAGGTGCTGCCATGCAACCACATTTGGAAGAGTGTCACTTAGGACCAAACTTTGGAGCCCTTCTACCACAACTACATACTGCCTTGGAACTTTCTTTACACTACAAAGTTAGTAAGGTTTCACAGCCTTACGAGTCATGAATATAAATTTTATTTTTCGCTTTTGTGGCTTTTGGTGTGAGGATGAGCAGGACAGGGGTGCACCTGTGAGGCAAGGCGAAGCAGCCGTCTCAGGCAACACCATCTAACCATCTAGTGGGGGCAGCGATTGCAATTTTGCTTTTTTAACTAGTTTATTGGTATTTCAGCAGGGATCATGGCATCACTGTATTATTGGTGGTTCTGTGGCCTTGCCCCCACGAGGCTGCTGGGACACCAATTATTGAAGGTATGAAAAACTATGATAAGGCCCTTTCTATAGTCCCCCTGAGGCTGTAGAGAGGATGGCTACATCCCTGCAGCCAGCGAGGGTTGCTTCACACGCTTAGGCGACCACCATGGACTGGACAGAATTCAGTGTAATTCCACATAGCCAGCCAATAACAGCCACATTACATTTCTTACTCAGCATCGCATGTTAGCTAATGAGCAGCCACTAACAATAGAGCTCAGGCTTCAGGTCTCCTCTTGTCTGGAGAGCAGGCCGTTAAGTCATTGCCAAACAGGAAGCAGATTTTGAGTGAGTGCATGTTTCACAAGCTGACTTTACTCAAGCCCTGACTTAGATTGCACAGGCTGCACATCTCAGCGCTGACCAAACATCACGCGTTGTTAAATAAGGGTGAATCCCACAGCCCCCCTTTGTCTAGCAGGAGCATCTGGCCAGCCGATAGGCTTGTGGTTTCATGAGCTGCTTGGCCACAGTTGCTCTCGGCATGCGATCTCGGAAACAACAATGGTGGACTAATTCAAAAGCTGAACAAAAAAAAAGAGAAATCATTAAGCTCAATGAACAATTTGAGCTGTCTTACCAGCCCTTGCGGAAAAGCTAAGGACACCTTTCTGGCACCCAGTGTTGCCAGCACCCTAAGAAATGGGTGCAGCAAAGGGCACAGCAGGGCAACCATCAGGATACTGAGCCCCATACAGCCAAATTGTCAAAGACCCCCACAACTTGGCCACCTTACCCTCCAAGTGCTCATACCATCCATACCAGGAGCAGACTGGTCATAGGGAGACCCGGGGCACTTCTTTGGGGTCGGCTAGGCTGCTGCCTGGAGTGCACGCCTAGACCAGATGGAAAGCATATTGGAGGGGTGAGGGCTTACCAGGGATGTCGCTGGTTCCGCTTGAACTGGTATGGTATTATCCTGGACTAATTTTTAGCCCCAGACTGCTACTGGGTCACACTCAAGTCACCAAACCAATTGTTACCCCCATGTCTACCTACATCCAATTATTAACCCCCACTCCCACATCCATCAGCATCCAATTATTTAGGCCACCCGCACCAGCATCTAATAACTTATCCCACTCCTGCCTACATTCAATCATTAATCTCCACTCCCACCTCTGCCAGCATCTCATTTTTTATCCTACCCCCACCAGCATCGAATTTACTTATTCCACCCTCACCAGCATCTAGTTATTAATCCCATCCCTATCAGCATTCAATTATTTATTCCACCCCCACCAGCTTCTAAGTATTTATCCCACCCCCACCAGCTTCCAAGTATTTATTTCACCATTGCCAGCATCTAATAACTTATCCCACCTAAATCACCACCCTATTATTTATCTCCTTCCCACCCTCACCAGCATCCAATTATTTATCCCACCCCCATGGGCATCCAATTATTTATCCCACCCCCATGGACATCCAATTATTTATCCCACCCCCATGGGCATCCAACTATTTATCCCACCCCCATGGTCATCCAATTATTTATCCCACCCCCATGGTCATCCAATTATTTAGCCCACACCCACCAGCATATAATTGTTTATCACACCCCCATGGGCATCCAATTATTTATCCCACCCCCATGGGCATCCAACTATTTATCCCACCCCCACCAGCATCTAATTATTTATCCCACCCCCATCAGCATATAATTATTTATCCCACCCCCACCAGCATCTCATTATTTATCCCACCCCCACCAGCATCTCATTATTTATCCCACCCCCACCAGCATCTCATTATTTATCCCACCCCCACCAGCATCTCATTATTTATCCCACCCCCACCAGCATCTCATTATTTATCCCACCCCCACCAGCATCTCATTATTTATCCCCCCCCCCCCCCATTAGCATCCAATTATCTATCCCACTCCCACCAGGATCTAATTATTTATCCCACCCCCACCAGCATCTCATTATTTATCCCACCCCCACCAGCATCTAGGTATTTATCCCACCCCACCAGCATCTAGGTATTTATCCCACCTCCACCAGCATCTAGGTATTTATCCCGCCCCACCAGCATCTAATTATTTACCCCCCCCCCCACTAGCATCTAATTATTTATCCCACCCCCATCAGCATCTAATTATTTATCCCACCCCAATCAGCATCTAATTATTTATCCCACCCCCACGGCATCTAATTATTTATCCCACCCCCATAAGTATCTAATTATTTAGCCCACACCCCACAGCATCTAATTATTTGTCCCACCCCCACCAGCATCTAATTATTTATCCCACCCCCATAAGTATCTAATTATTTATCCCACCCCCACCAGCATCTAATTATTTATCCCACCCCCACCAGCATTTGCTCTGTTCTGCCACTGTCCATGCACCTTTTTCTTTGGTTGTATAATCCTACACAACATTGTTAGTGAAAAACATTCTCCATCTTCACCGTACAATTAAATGCAAAAAAAAAAAAAATAACAATTCCTTTCAAAGTGGACCACAACTCAGGATTTCCACTCATCCACTTTTTGGTCCACTTTACAGTGGCATCCTAAGCCCCCCCCCCCAGTTCACCCAGTAACTCATGACACATACGCATGGGCTGTGGGATTGCTGGTTAGAGGCAAGAATCGTGCGATCTGGGAAGTTTCGCATAGTGGGGCATCCAGTGGAGCATCTTTTGTACCCCAGAGCTAGGTAACATGTATTTTGGTCCACTTGAAATCAGACCTGAAGTAAAAAATGTATTTAGGTCTCTTTTAACCCCCAATCTGGCCCAACATTTTATGAGATTCCCCTTTGAGTAAAGATTCATAGGAAGCCTGAAATCAGACAGGATTACCCAGCCAGCCAAGAATGTTGCCCACGGGGTAAGTGTGCATAACTCCATACATGGTGCCATGTTTGGCAGCTCTGGAACTGGGATCAGTTAATCAGAGAGTCATCGCAAATCAGGATGGGGGGGGGGGGGGGGTTAAACTTACCATTAGTAGATTTTGACTTTGGGGCCAGTTGAAATATATGTCCTGATTAGCCTTTGATGTGGAGACCTCCAGTTGCACCTATGGGCCAATGTGCAAGTGAATCTCTTTTTTTTTAATTATTTTTTTTAGAGGTAAGGGTGTAATTTCATTATACCTGGGATGGTTGTACAGGGGAGAAAATTAAAGGAGCAGTATCGCGAATTTTTCTGGTACTTTGAATGTAGGTAAGTGTTGGAGTAAGAATTACAAATTTAGAAAAAAGTGATGTGTGTGTTGTGCAGCTGGAGACTAATAGCTCATGTTTATGTCTTCTGAGTGTCGGGACCGACACTCTGGCCTGTTCCACGCTGAGGAGAGGGGAGAAACAATGTAACAAAGTATCAGCTGTTCAGTGCTGGCAGCCGTCCAGCATAATATTGCAACATTGCCTGGCCAGAACTTATATATCTAAAACAGAGAGAAAAGCTCTAGAAGTCATTTAGCTGATTTTGACAGTTTTCCCTTCATGTTGGCTCTGCTGCAGAATCTTTCAGTTTACCATTTTCTCTTTCATATTCTTATTTTTCATTTTTCCATATGATCTTTCTTTCAGCTTTGTGTGTTTTGAGCAAAGCCCAACCCAGGATTTTCACTATCTGGAGTTTTGTTTTGTGCCCCTAGGGGCATCCCGACTTGGGATGCCCTGATATGTGAAATCCCCAAGTTCGCCTGTGAAAACGTACCTTTGCCTGTCCCACAGCACATGCGCGGGCTCTCATCCAATCAGCGCTGTTTGCACGCAGATGGGGAGCCTGAGCAGTAACCTTCCTGGCCGCCCGGCCTGTCTAAATGAATATCTGCGTGAGCGTACCAGAAAAATGGGGGGAACTGTGGTTATCCAGGGGTTGTTTCACACAGTGGGGCATCCTGATTTAGAATGCCCAAGGGGCAAGGTCAATGGCCGGGTCTTATAGACTTCAGGGTCGGCAACTCAGGGTTTTTTTCCACTTTAATACCTTTAGATTTTCCTGCACAGTTATTCAAAGAAGAATTTCAGTTATTTTCAGTCAGTTTAGTTTATTTTGTATAGTTTTTACACATTTGAGTCACCTGGTCTCATAACAAAAGCAGCACCTCACACACACAGCCGTTACCACTGATTACAGTGTCAGCCTCTGAGGTAAAGTGTTGCTAGGAGACCAGTGGGCTAAATGAAGCAGCTCACTAAATACAACCCAGCAGATCTCCCTATTCAGCAAATGGACTGTGCCATCGTAATTATACAATTTAAAAGAAAGGCATATATTTTTTCCTTTTTCTATCGCCACATTATTTATACACATGTTAGAAGCTATTGTGTGGCTATTTAATTATTTATCTTTTTTAATGCAAATTTCGCGATACTGCTCCTTTAAGTATAGGTCAGCTTCAAGGTTTGCTGAGCAAGCATTGTGTCACATCTTTGTAAATAAAAGTAAAAGCAAAAAGATTTTCCAGAGGGCCCTGATGTTAATGTTCTATGGGGTAATGGAGACCCTGCTTCCAGCCTAGAGCCAAAAGCTACCAGATCATGCTCTCCTTTAAAGCGTTCCCACACCCTAGGATTGCTTTAAAGTGGACAAAGCCCTGTGATTTTCAGCCTCCTTGGTGTTGTTCCACTCTGGTGGGGTATCCCAAATCTGCTGTGTGTCTCCCCCATGAATGGTCGCATTTACTCTCCTTTCTGGTGATCCTACAGTGCATGTGCAGGTGGGCAGCCAATCAACATGCCGCTGGCCACACCCCTACTCTCCTGCGTACCCGCACCAGCCTGGCTTGGGTTCACGCCTCAGCAAGGGGTATAGCGGGCATGAGCTGTGGAATCACTGGCTAGGTGAGTTTACTCTGTGTTTCACATAGTGGGGCATCTTAAAGTGGACCAAAACCCACAGAGATCGGCCTGGGAATCTATAAGAATCCCGGGCCAATCGATTCTATCCATGGCATCCAAAATCAGGATGCCCCGCTGTGTGAAAACCCCCTGCTCGCCCCCATACACTTTTTTAATAGTTTTTTAGGGAAGAGATAGAATAAATAAACAGAGCAGCACCTGGATTTCAGGGGCTAGCTCAAATAGTAAAAACAAAGGTTAAAAAAAGTTGACAAAGTAGATAGAAAAACGTTGAACTTCAGTCGCGCTGCAATGAATAAATGTTTCTTAACTGTCATAGAGGATTCTAACCACAAATATATAAATTATTTTAATATGATAACAAAATTAAATAAAAACGAAATAAAAATAAACAGGATGATAGACGAAGTAGTTAGTTGCCGTAGTTACTGCGGTTAAATGTCCAGTTTGTTTCTATTTTCTGAGAGGAGGAAGAGAGCTTCCAACACAGCCACGTTTCCTGCTGCTTCCCGGTCTCGGTACACTTACCGTGTACCCGCACCAGGCATTTGTGAATGGCCAGCAAGAGCATGCTCCATGTTAGAGGGAAGCGGGGGATGTGGCCGCCAGCATGCTCGGAGCCACTGGCCTTAGACCAAGGCTTAGACAACCTGACGTCAGTGGCTCCGAGCTCGCTGATTGAACAAGCAGCCGTACATGCGCCATAGGACGTGAAGAGGTGAGTTGTGCTCAGCGATCTAGGGGGGTTTCACACAGATCGGGGTCCCCCGGGGGAAAGGACCAAAACCCAGGAAAGTCAAAATCCAGGGTTTTGGTCCACTTTAAGCAAGTGGCCACTGCTCATGTCTGCAGGGGCATCTCGAAAGGCAATGCCCCCTCACATAGCCCCCTGCAAGCCTGGGAACCCGGATTCCTCTTCCGCGCTCCTCTTCCATGGTCTAGGCTCAATGGGATCACTAGCAGTCAATTGCTATCACTGGCAGGCTATAGTAATTGCCCCGGAAGTCACCTGGATCTGGGACCAAATGATGACGGAAAATCTCTCGGAAGTATTCTGGTCCAGGGAGCTACAGCATGTGTCCGGGTGAGCATCACCTATCAGGGTGCCCCCCCCCCCAGACAAGAGCAGTGGTCCTACACCACCCTGCAGGTTTTGGGACTGCTTTAAGTGGACAGAGAACCGTGTAAGCACTTCTATCTATTCATATGGGATTATATCAGTTATAATTGACGTTTTATACCCTAAAATCAAAGCTCCATGCAGCTGCACAAGTCTCGTATATCCTAACTGACCAGATTCGGGAACTCCCTTCCATCTGTCTGTCTGGTCTTCCTCTGCAACCCTACCCAGCGACCACAAGAGGACCTGAACCCAAAGCCCGAGTCTCTAATTAACTGCAGAGATGGATGCCGCTGAGGTCAGTGTATAAAAAGTACCCCGGAATTAGTGCAGGTCGGGTCAAATTAAGAGCGAAGGCTTCTTTCAAATGCAGGAACAGAAACCAAAGCCTGTCTACTTATCCACCCTTCCAAAAAGGAAGTGCGAGTTAAATGGTAAAAAAACATAGGTACTTTTCAGGCCTCTCTAAATATAACCTTCAGTATATTCACAGAACAAGAGCCCCTCTATAGCGCAAT
The DNA here is from genome assembly GCA_027917425.1 of Gastrophryne carolinensis. Lineage (NCBI taxonomy): Eukaryota > Metazoa > Chordata > Amphibia > Anura > Microhylidae > Gastrophryne > Gastrophryne carolinensis. The sequence continues at coordinate 128,139,187 of CM051241.1, read as the reverse complement.
GAATGCCGCTTGTTAGCTCCTTGTCAGGCAGAGGTTGGGGAATACAAGCCGCTCCTATGGCAGGAATTATAGGAAGGACAGCAGAGCCCCCCAGTGGTAGAAATCTGTTAGTACAGCTTGTTGGCACGGAAAAGGACATGACCATATTTAGGCCTGAAATGTGAGGGGCAAAGTCTGACCTTTACATATAGAGGAAAGGTTAATCACGCTACCAATAGAGGCTGTGTACCCACCGGCAGATGGCCAATGATTTGAAATAAAACTTCCTCTTTACGCAATGAATAGTTTTTAAAGTGAACCTTTACTTAAAAATACAGACAAATTTGGGTTGAGTAGACCAAAAGCCATCTCACTCCACAGGCAGGAGTGAGGGGTTAGGTGAGTGATAGAGGACAGCGGTAGGGGGTGGAGGGGTTAGGTGAGTGATAGAGGACAGCGGCAGGAGGTGGAGGGGTTAGATGAGTGATAGAGGACAGTGGCAGGAGGTGGAGGGGTTAGGTGAGTGATAGAGGACAGTGGCAGGAGGTGGAGGGGTTAGGTGAGTGATAGAGGACAGTGGCAGGAGGTGGAGGGGCTAGTTGAGTGATAGAGGACAGTGGCAGGAGGTGGAGGGGTTAGGTGAGTGATAGAGGACAGCGGCAGGAGGTGGAGGGGTTAGGTGAGTGATAGAGGACAGTGGCAGGAGGTGGAGGGGTTAGGTGTGTGATAGAGGACAGTGGCAGGAGGTGGAGGGGTTAGGTGAGTGATAGAGGACAGTGGCAGGAGGTGGAGGGGTTAGATGAGTGATAGAGGACAGTGGCAGGAGGTGGAGGGGTTAGATGAGTGATAGAGGACAGCGGCAGGAGGTGGAGGGGTTAGGTGAGTGATAGAGGACAGCGGCAGGAGGTGGAGGGGTTAGGTGTGTGATAGAGGACAGTGGCAGGAGGTGGAGGGGTTAGATGAGTGATAGAGGACAGTGGCAGGAGGTGGAGGGGTTAGGTGTGTGATAGAGGACAGTGGCAGGAGGTGGAGGGGTTAGATGAGTGATAGAGGACAGTGGCAGGAGGTGGAGGGGTTAGGTGTGTGATAGAGGACAGTGGCAGGAGGTGGAGGGGCTAGGTGAGTGATAGAGGACAGTGGCAGGAGGTGGAGGGGTTAGGTGAGTGATAGAGGACGGTAGCAGGGGGTGGAGGGGTTAGGTGAGTGATAGAGGACAGTGGCAGGAGGTGGAGGGGTTAGGTGAGTGATAGAGGACAGTGGCAGGGGGTGGAGGGGTTAGGTGAGTGATAGAGGACAGTGGCAGGAGGTGGAGGGGTTAGGTGAGTGATAGAGGACAGTGGCAGGAGGTGGAGGGGTTAGGTGAGTGATAGAGGACAGTGGCAGGAGGTGGAGGGGTTAGGTGAGTGATAGAGGACGGTAGCAGGGGGTGGAGGGGTTAGGTGAGTGATAGAGGACAGCAGCAGGAGGTGGAGGGGTTAGGTGAGTGATAGAGGACAGTGGCAGGAGGTGGAGGGGTTAGGTGAGTGATAGAGGACAGTGGCAGGGGGTGGAGGGGTTAGGTGAGTGATAGAGGACAGTGGCAGGAGGTGGAGGGGTTAGGTGAGTGATAGAGGACAGTGGCAGGAGGTGGAGGGGTTAGGTGAGTGATAGAGGACAGTGGCAGGAGGTGGAGGGGTTAGGTGAGTGATAGAGGACAGTGGCAGAAGGTGGAGGGGTTAGATGAGTGATAGAGGACAGTGGCAGGAGGTGGAGGGGTTAGATGAGTGATAGAGGACAGTGGCAGGAGGTGGAGGGGTTAGATGAGTGATAGAGGACAGCGGCAGGAGGTGGAGGGGTTAGGTGAGTGATAGATGACAGCGGCAGGAGGTGGAGGGGTTAGGTGAGTGATAGAGGACAGTGGCAGGAGGTGGAGGGGTTAGGTGAGTGATAGAGGACAGTGGCAGGAGGTGGAGGGGTTAGGTGAGTGATAGAGGACAGTGGCAGGAGGTGGAGGGGTTAGGTGAGTGATAGAGGACGGTAGCAGGGGGTGGAGGGGTTAGGTGAGCAGTAGAGGACAGTGGCAGGAGGTGGAGGGGTTAGGTGAGTGATAGAGGACAGTGGCAGGAGGTGGAGGGGTTAGGTGAGTGATAGAGGACAGTGGCAGGAGGTGGAGGGGTTAGGTGAGTGATAGAGGACGGTAGCAGGGGGTGGAGGGGTTAGGTGAGTGATAGAGGACAGCAGCAGGAGGTGGAGGGGTTAGGTGAGTGATAGAGGACAGTGGCAGGAGGTGGAGGGGTTAGGTGAGTGATAGAGGACAGTGGCAGGGGGTGGAGGGGTTAGGTGAGTGATAGAGGACAGTGGCAGGAGGTGGAGGGGTTAGATGAGTGATAGAGGACAGCGGCAGAAGGTGGAGGGGTTAGGTGAGTGATAGAGGACAGTGGCAGGAGGTGGAGGGGTTAGATGAGTGATAGAGGACAGTGGCAGGGGGTGGAGGGGTTAGGTGAGTGATAGAGGACAGTGGCAGGAGGTGGAGGGGTTAGGTGAGTGATAGAGGACAGTGGCAGGAGGTGGAGGGGTTAGGTGAGTGATAGAGGACAGTGGCAGAAGGTGGAGGGGTTAGGTGAGTGATAGAGGACAGTGGCAGGAGGTGGAGGGGTTAGATGAGTGATAGAGGACAGTGGCAGGAGGTGGAGGGGTTAGGTGAGTGATAGAGGACAGTGGCAGGAGGTGGAGGGGTTAGATGAGTGATAGAGGACAGTGGCATGAGGTGGAGGGGTTAGGTGAGTGATAGAGGACAGTGGCAGGAGGTGGAGGGGTTAGGTGAGCAGTAGAGGACAGTGGCAGGAGGTGGAGGGTTAGGTGAGTGATAGAGGACAGTGGCAGGAGGTGGAGGGGTTAGGTGTGTGATAGAGGACAGCAGCAGGAGGTGGAGGGGTTAGGTGAGTGATAGAGGACAGTGGCAGAAGGTGGAGGGGTTAGGTGAGTGATAGAGGACAGTGGCAGGAGGTGGAGGGGTTAGGTGAGTGATAGAGGACAGTGGCAGAAGGTGGAGGGGTTAGGTGAGTGATAGAGGACAGTGGCAGGGGGTGGAGGGGTTAGGTGAGTGATAGAGGACAGTGGCAGAAGGTGGAGGGGTTAGGTGAGTGATAGAGGACAGTGGCAGGGGGTGGAGGGGTTAGGTGAGTGATAGAGGACAGTGGCAGGAGGTGGAGGGGTTAGGTGAGTGATAGAGGACAGCGGCAGGAGGTGGAGGGGTTAGGTGAGTGATAGAGGACAGTGGCAGGAGGTGGAGGGGTTAGGTGAGTGATAGAGGACAGCGGCAGGAGGTGGAGGGGTTAGGTGAGTGATAGAGGACAGTGGCAGGAGGTGGAGGGGTTAGATGAGTGATAGAGGACAGTGGCAGGAGGTGGAGGGGTTAGGTGTGTGATAGAGGACAGTGGCAGGAGGTGGAGGGGTTAGGTGAGTGATAGAGGACAGTGGCAGGAGGTGGAGGGGTTAGGTGAGTGATAGAGGACAGTGGCAGTAGGTGGAGGGGTTAGGTGAGTGATAGAGGACAGTGGCAGGAGGTGGAGGGGTTAGGTGAGTGATAGAGGACAGTGGCAGGAGGTGGAGGGGTTAGGTGAGTGATAGAGGACAGTGGCAGGAGGTGGAGGGGTTAGGTGAGTGATAGAGGACAGTGGCAGGAGGTGGAGGGGTTAGGTGAGTGATAGAGGACAGTGGCAGGAGGTGGAGGGGTTAGGTGAGTGATAGAGGACAGTGGCAGGAGGTGGAGGGGTTAGATGAGTGATAGATGACAGTGGCAGGGGGTGGAGGGGTTAGGTGAGTGATAGAGGACAGTGGCAGGAGGTGGAGGGGTTAGATGAGTGATAGATGACAGTGGCAGGAGGTGGAGGGGTTAGATGAGTGATAGAGGACAGTGGCAGGAGGTGGAGGGGTTAGGTGAGTGATAGAGGACAGTGGCAGGAAGTGGAGGGGTTAGATGAGTGATAGAGGACAGTGGCAGGAAGTGGAGGGGTTAGGTGAGTGATAGAGGACAGTGGCAGGAGGTGGTGGGGTTAGGTGAGTGATAGAGGACAGTGGCAGGAGGTGGAGGGGTTAGGTGAGTGATAGAGGACAGTGGCAGGAGGTGGAGGGGTTAGATGAGTGATAGATGACAGTGGCAGGGGGTGGAGGGGTTAGGTGAGTGATAGAGGACAGTGGCAGGAGGTGGAGGGGTTAGATGAGTGATAGAGGACTGTGGCAGAAGGTGGAGGGGTTAGGTGAGTGATAGAGGACAGTGGCAGGAGGTGGAGGGGTTAGATGAGTGATAGAGGACAGTGGCAGGAGGTGGAGGGGTTAGATGAGTGATAGAGGACAGTGGCAGGGGGTGGAGGGGTTAGGTGAGTGATAGAGGACAGTGGCAGGAGGTGGAGGGGTTAGATGAGTGATAGAGGACAGTGGCAGGAGGTGGAGGGGTTAGATGAGTGATAGAGGACAGTGGCAGGGGGTGGAGGGGTTAGGTGAGTGATAGAGGACAGTGGCAGGAGGTGGAGGGGTTAGATGAGTGATAGAGGACAGTGGCAGGGGGTGGAGGGGTTAGGTGAGTGATAGAGGACAGTGGCAGAAGGTGGAGGGGTTAGATGAGTGATAGAGGACAGTGGCAGGAGGTGGAGGGGTTAGGTGAGTGATAGAGGACAGTGGCAGGAGGTGGAGGGGTTAGGTGAGTGATAGAGGACAGTGGCAGGAGGTGGAGGGGTTAGGTGAGTGATAGAGGACAGTGGCAGGAGGTGGAGGGGTTAGGTGAGTGATAGAGGACAGTGGCAGGAGGTGGAGGGGTTAGATGAGTGATAGAGGACAGTGGCAGGAGGTGGAGGGGTTAGGTGAGTGATAGAGGACAGTGGCAGGGGGTGGAGGGGTTAGATGAGTGATAGAGGACAGTGGCAGGAGGTGGAGGGGTTAGGTGAGTGATAGAGGACAGTGGCAGGGGGTGGAGGGGTTAGATGAGTGATAGAGGACAGTGGCAGGAGGTGGAGGGGTTAGGTGAGTGATAGAGGACAGTGGCAGGGGGTGGAGGGGTTGGGTGAGTGATAGAGGACAGTGGCAGGGGGTGGAGGGGTTAGATGAGTGATAGAGGACAGTGGCAGGAGGTGGAGGGGTTAGGTGAGTGATAGAGGACAGTGGCAGGGGGTGGAGGGGTTAGATGAGTGATAGAGGACAGTGGCAGAAGGTGGAGGGGTTAGGTGAGTGATAGAGGACAGTGGCGGGAGGTGGAGGGGTTAGATGAGTGATAGAGGACAGTGGCAGGAGGTGGAGGGGTTAGATGAGTGATAGAGGACAGTGGCAGGAGGTGGAGGGGTTAGGTGAGTGATAGAGGACAGTGGCAGGAGGTGGAGGGGTTAGTTGAGTGATAGAGGACAGTGGCAGAAGGTGGAGGGGTTAGATGAGTGATAGAGGACAGTGGCAGGAGGTGGAGGGGTTAGGTGAGTGATAGAGGACAGTGGCAGGAGGTGGAGGGGTTAGGTGAGTGATAGAGGACAGTGGCAGGAGGTGGAGGGGTTAGATGAGTGATAGAGGACAGTGGCAGGAGGTGGTGGGGTTAGTTGAGTGATAGAGGACAGTGGCAGAAGGTGGAGGGGTTAGGTGAGTGATAGAGGACAGTGGCAGGAGGTGGAGGGGTTAGGTGAGTGATAGAGGACAGTGGCAGGAGGTGGAGGGGTTAGATGAGTGATAGAGGACAGTGGCAGGAGGTGGTGGGGTTAGTTGAGTGATAGAGGACAGTGGCAGAAGGTGGAGGGGTTAGGTGAGTGATAGAGGACAGTGGCAGGAGGTGGAGGGGTTAGGTGAGTGATAGAGGACAGTGGCAGGAGGTGGAGGGGTTAGGTGAGTGATAGAGGACAGTGGCAGGAGGTGGAGGGGTTAGGTGAGTGATAGAGGACAGTGGCAGGAGGTGGAGGGGTTAGATGAGTGATAGAGGACAGCAGCAGGGGGTGGAGGGGTTAGATGAGTGATAGAGGACAGTGGCAGGGGGTGGAGGGGTTAGGTGAGTGATAGAGGACAGTAGCAGGAGGTGGAGGGGTTAGGTGAGTGATAGAGGACAGTGGCAGGGGGTGGAGGGGTTAGGTGAGTGATAGAGGACAGCAGCAGGGGGTGGAGGGGTTAGGTGAGTGATAGAGGACAGCAGCAGGGGGTGGAGGGGTTAGATGAGTGATAGAGGACAGCGGCAGGAGGTGGAGGGGTTAGGTGAGTGATAGGGGACAGTGGCAGGAGGTGGAGGGGTTAGATGAGTGATAGAGGACAGTGGCAGGAGGTGGAGGGGTTAGATGAGTGATAGAGGACAGCGGCAGGGGGTGGAGGGGTTAGATGAGTGATAGAGGACAGTGGCAGGGGGTGGAGGGGTTAGGTGAGTGATAGAGGACAGTGGCAGGAGGTGGAGGGGTTAGGTGAGTGATAGAGGACAGCGGCAGGAGGTGGAGGGGTTAGGTGAGTGATAGAGGACGGTAGCAGGGGGTGGAGGGGTTAGGTGAGTGATAGAGGACAGCAGCAGGGGGTGGAGGGGTTAGGTGAGTGATAGAGGACAGTGGCAGGGGGTGGAGGGGTTAGGTGAGTGATAGAGGACGGTAGCAGGGGGTGGAGGGGTTAGGTGAGTGATAGAGGACAGCAGCAGGGGGTGGAGGGGTTAGGTGAGTGATAGAGGACGGTAGCAGGGGGTGGAGGGGTTAGGTGAGTGATAGAGGACAGCAGCAGGGGGTGGAGGGGTTAGGTGAGTGATAGAGGACAGCGGCAGGAGGTGGAGGGGTTAGATGAGTGATAGAGGACAGTGGCAGTAGGTGGAGGGGTTAGATGAGTGATAGAGGACAGTGGCAGGGGGTGGAGGGGTTAGGTGAGTGATAGAGGACAGCAGCAGGGGGTGGAGGGGTTAGGTGAGTGATAGAGGACAGTGGCAGGGGGTGGAGGGGTTAGGTGAGTGATAGAGGACAGCAGCAGGGGGTGGAGGGGTTAGGTGAGTGATAGAGGACAGTGGCAGGAGGTGGAGGGGTTAGATGAGTGATAGAGGACAGTGGCAGGGGGTGGAGGGGTTAGGTGAGTGATAGAGGACAGTGGCAGGAGGTGGAGGGGTTAGGTGAGTGATAGGGGACAGTGGCAGGGGGTGGAGGGGTTAGGTGAGTGATAGAGGACAGTGGCAGGAGGTGGAGGGGTTAGGTGAGTGATAGAGGACAGCAGCAGGAGGTGGAGGGGTTAGATGAGTGATAGAGGACAGTGGCAGGAGGTGGAGGGGTTAGGTGAGTGATAGAGGACAGCAGCAGGGGGTGGAGGGGTTAGGTGAGTGATAGAGGACAGTGGCAGGGGGTGGAGGGGTTAGGTGAGTGATAGAGGACAGCGGCAGGAGGTGGAGGGGTTAGGTGAGTGATAGAGGACAGTGGCAGGAGGTGGAGGGGTTAGGTGAGTGATAGAGGACAGTGGCAGGGGGTGGAGGGGTTAGGTGAGTGATAGAGGACAGTGGCAGGAGGTGGAGGGGTTAGGTGAGTGATAGAGGACAGTGGCAGGAGGTGGGGGGGGTTAGTTGAGTGATAGAGGACAGTGGCAGAAGGTGGAGGGGTTAGGTGAGTGATAGAGGACAGTGGCAGGAGGTGGAGGGGTTAGATGAGTGATAGAGGACAGCGGCAGGAGGTGGAGGGGTTAGATGAGTGATAGAGGACAGTGGCAGGAGGTGGAGGGGTTAGGTGAGCGATAGAGGACAGTGGCAGGAGGTGGAGGGGTTAGGTGAGTGATAGAGGACAGTGGCAGGAGGTGGAGGGGTTAGGTGAGTGATAGAGGACAGTGGCAGGAGGTGGAGGGGTTAGTTGAGTGATAGAGGACAGTGGCAGAAGGTGGAGGGGTTAGATGAGTGATAGAGGACAGTGGCAGGAGGTGGAGGGGTTAGGTGAGTGATAGAGGACAGCGGCAGGAGGTGGAGGGGTTAGATGAGTGATAGAGGACAGTGGCAGGAGGTGGTGGGGTTAGGTGAGTGATAGAGGACAGCGGCAGGAGGTGGAGGGGTTAGATGAGTGATAGAGGACAGCGGCAGGAGGTGGAGGGGTTAGGTGAGTGATAGAGGACAGCAGCAGGGGGTGGAGGGGTTAGATGAGTGATAGAGGACAGCAGCAGGGGGTGGAGGGGTTAGATGAGTGATAGAGGACAGTGGCAGGGGGTGGAGGGGTTAGGTGAGTGATAGAGGACAGTGGCAGGAGGTGGAGGGGTTAGGTGAGTGATAGAGGACAGTGGCAGGGGGTGGAGGGGTTAGGTGAGTGATAGAGGACAGCAGCAGGGGGTGGAGGGGTTAGGTGAGTGATAGAGGACAGCAGCAGGGGGTGGAGGGGTTAGATGAGTGATAGAGGACAGCGGCAGGAGGTGGAGGGGTTAGGTGAGTGATAGGGGACAGTGGCAGGGGGTGGAGGGGTTAGGTGAGTGATAGAGGACAGTGGCAGGAGGTGGAGGGGTTAGGTGAGTGATAGAGGACAGTGGCAGGAGGTGGAGGGGTTAGATGAGTGATAGAGGACAGTGGCAGGGGGTGGAGGGGTTAGGTGAGTGATAGAGGACAGCAGCAGGGGGTGGAGGGGTTAGGTGAGTGATAGAGGACAGCAGCAGGGGGTGGAGGGGTTAGATGAGTGATAGAGGACAGCGGCAGGAGGTGGAGGGGTTAGGTGAGTGATAGGGGACAGTGGCAGGGGGTGGAGGGGTTAGGTGAGTGATAGAGGACAGTGGCAGGAGGTGGAGGGGTTAGGTGAGTGATAGAGGACAGTGGCAGGAGGTGGAGGGGTTAGGTGAGTGATAGAGGACAGTGGCAGGAGGTGGAGGGGTTAGGTGAGTGATAGAGGACAGTGGCAGGGGGTGGAGGGGTTAGATGAGTGATAGAGGACAGCGGCAGGAGGTGGAGGGGTTAGGTGAGTGATAGGGGACAGTGGCAGGGGGTGGAGGGGTTAGGTGAGTGATAGAGGACAGTGGCAGGAGGTGGAGGGGCTAGGTGAGTGATAGAGGACAGCAGCAGGAGGTGGAGGGGTTAGATGAGTGATAGAGGACAGTGGCAGGAGGTGGAGGGGTTAGGTGAGTGATAGAGGACGGTAGCAGGGGGTGGAGGGGTTAGGTGAGTGATAGAGGACAGCAGCAGGGGGTGGAGGGGTTAGGTGAGTGATAGAGGACAGTGGCAGGGGGTGGAGGGGTTAGGTGAGTGATAGAGGACAGCGGCAGGAGGTGGAGGGGTTAGATGAGTGATAGAGGACAGTGGCAGGAGGTGGAGGGGTTAGATGAGTGATAGAGGACAGTGGCAGGGGGTGGAGGGGTTAGGTGAGTGATAGAGGACAGCAGCAGGGGGTGGAGGGGTTAGGTGAGTGATAGAGGACAGTGGCAGGGGGTGGAGGGGTTAGGTGAGTGATAGAGGACAGCAGCAGGGGGTGGAGGGGTTAGATGAGTGATAGAGGACAGTGGCAGGGGGTGGAGGGGTTAGGTGAGTGATAGAGGACAGTGGCAGGAGGTGGAGGGGTTAGGTGAGTGATAGAGGACAGTGGCAGGGGGTGGAGGGGTTAGGTGAGTGATAGAGGACAGCAGCAGGGGGTGGAGGGGTTAGATGAGTGATAGAGGACAGTGGCAGGGGGTGGAGGGGTTAGGTGAGTGATAGAGGACAGTGGCAGGAGGTGGAGGGGTTAGATGAGTGATAGAGGACAGTGGCAGGGGGTGGAGGGGTTAGGTGAGTGATAGAGGACAGTGGCAGGAGGTGGAGGGGTTAGGTGAGTGATAGAGGACAGTGGCAGGAGGTGGAGGGGTTAGATGAGTGATAGAGGACAGCGGCAGGAGGTGGAGGGGTTAGGTGAGTGATAGAGGACAGTGGCAGGGGGTGGAGGGGTTAGGTGAGTGATAGAGGACAGTGGCAGGGGGTGGAGGGGTTAGGTGAGTGATAGAGGACAGTGGCAGAAGGTGGAGGGGTTAGATGAGTGATAGAGGACAGTGGCAGGAGGTGGAGGGGTTAGGTGAGTGATAGAGGACAGTGGCAGGAGGTGGTGGGGTTAGGTGAGTGATAGAGGACAGTGGCAGGAGGTGGAGGGGTTAGATGAGTGATAGAGGACAGTGGCAGGAGGTGGAGGGGTTAGATGAGTGATAGAGGACAGTGGCAGGAGGTGGAGGGGTTAGATGAGTGATAGAGGACAGTGGCAGGAGGTGGAGGGGTTAGGTGAGTGATAGAGGACAGTGGCAGAAGGTGGAGGGGTTAGGTGAGTGATAGAGGACAGTGGCAGGGGGTGGAGGGGTTAGGTGAGTGATAGAGGACAGTGGCAGGAGGTGGAGGGGTTAGGTGAGTGATAGAGGACAGTGGCAGGGGGTGGAGGGGTTAGATGAGTGATAGAGGACAGCGGCAGGAGGTGGTGGGGTTAGATGAGTGATAGAGGACAGTGGCAGGAGGTGGAGGGGTTAGGTGAGTGATAGAGGACAGTGGCAGGAGGAGGAGGGGTTAGGTGAGTGATAGAGGACAGTGGCAGGGGGTGGAGGGGTTAGGTGAGTGATAGAGGACAGTGGCAGGAGGTGGAGGGGTTAGATGAGTGATAGAGGACAGTGACAGGAGGTGGTGGGGTTAGATGAGTGATAGCGGACAGTGGCAGGGGGTGGAGGGGTTAGGTGAGTGATAGAGGACAGTGGCAGGGGGTGGAGGGGTTAGATGAGTGATAGAGGACAGCGGCAGGAGGTGGTGGGGTTAGATGAGTGATAGCGGACAGTGGCAGGGGGTGGAGGGGTTAGGTGAGTGATAGAGGACAGTGGCAGGGGGTGGAGGGGTTAGATGAGTGATAGAGGACAGTGGCAGGAGGTGAGGGGTTAGGTGAGTGATAGAGGACAGTGGCAGAAGGTGGAGGGGTTAGGTGAGTGATAGAGGACAGTGGTAGGAGGTGGAGGGGTTAGGTGAGTGATAGAGGACAGTGGCAGGAGGTGGAGGGGTTAGATGAGTGATAGAGGACAGTGGCAGGAGGTGGAGGGGTTAGGTGAGTGATAGAGGACAGTGGCAGGAGGTGGAGGGGTTAGGTGAGTGATAGAGGACAGTGGCAGGGGGTGGAGGGGTTAGGTGAGTGATAGAGGACAGTGGCAGGAGGTGGTGGGGTTAGGTGAGTGATAGAGGACAGTGGCAGGAGGAGGAGGGGTTAGGTGAGTGATAGAGGACAGTGGCAGGAGGTGGAGGGGTTAGATGAGTGATAGAGGACAGTGGCAGGAGGTGGAGGGGTTAGGTGAGTGATAGAGGACAGTGGCAGGGGTGGAGGGGGTTAGGTGAGTGATAGAGGACAGTGGCAGGAGGTGGAGGGGTTAGATGAGTGATAGAGGACAGTGGCAGGAGGTGGAGGGGTTAGGTGAGTGATAGAGGACAGTGGCTGGAAGTGGAGGGGTTAGGTGAGTGATAGAGGACAGTGGCAGGAGGTGGAGGGGTTAGGTGAGTGATAGAGGACAGTGGCAGGAGGTGGAGGGGTTAGATGAGTGATAGAGGACAGTGGCAGGAGGTGGAGGGGTTAGGTGAGTGATAGAGGACAGTGGCAGGAGGTGGTGGGGTTAGGTGAGTGATAGAGGACAGTGGCAGGGGGTGGAGGGGTTAGGTGAGTGATAGAGGACAGTGGCAGAAGGTGGAGGGGTTAGATGAGTGATAGAGGACAGTGGCAGGAGGTGGAGGGGTTAGGTGAGTGATAGAGGACAGTGGCAGGAGGTGGTGGGGTTAGGTGAGTGATAGAGGACAGTGGCAGGGGGTGGAGGGGTTAGGTGAGTGATGGAGGACAGTGGCAGGAGGTGGAGGGGTTAGATGAGAGATAGAGGACAATGGCAGGAGGTGGAGGGGTTAGGTGAGTGATAGAGGACAGTGGCAGGAGGTGGAGGGGTTAGGTGAGTGATAGAGGACAGTGGCTGGAGGTGGAGGGGTTAGGTGAGAGATAGAGGACAGTGGGAGGGGGGTGGAGGGGTTAGGTGAGTGATAGAGGACAGTGGCAGGGGGTGGAGGGGTTAGGTGAGTGATAGAGGACAGTGGCAGGGGGTGGAGGGGTTAGATGAGTGATAGAGGACAGTGGCAGGGGGTGGAGGGGTTAGGTGAGTGATAGAGGACAGTGGCAGGGGGTGGAGGGGTTAGGTGAGTGATAGAGGACAGTGGCAGGAGGTGGAGGGGTTAGGTGAGTGATAGAGGACAGCGGCAGGAGGTGGAGGGGGTTAGGTGTGTGATAGAGGACAGTGGCAGGAGGTGGAGGGGTTAGATGAGTGATAGAGGACAGTGGCAGGAGGTGGAGGGGTTAGGTGAGTGATAGAGGACAGTGGCAGGAGGTGGAGGGGTTAGGTGAGTGATAGAGGACAGTGGCAGGAGGTGGAGGGGTTAGATGAGTGATAGAGGACAGTGGCAGGAGGTGGAGGGGTTAGGTGAGTGATAGAGGACAGTGGCAGGAGGTGGTGGGGTTAGGTGAGTGATAGAGGACAGTGGCAGGGGGTGGAGGGGTTAGGTGAGTGATAGAGGACAGTGGCAGAAGGTGGAGGGGTTAGATGAGTGATAGAGGACAGTGGCAGGAGGTGGAGGGGTTAGGTGAGTGATAGAGGACAGTGGCAGGAGGTGGTGGGGTTAGGTGAGTGATAGAGGACAGTGGCAGGGGGTGGAGGGGTTAGGTGAGTGATGGAGGACAGTGGCAGGAGGTGGAGGGGTTAGATGAGAGATAGAGGACAATGGCAGGAGGTGGAGGGGTTAGGTGAGTGATAGAGGACAGTGGCTGGAGGTGGAGGGGTTAGGTGAGTGATAGAGGACAGTGGCAGGAGGTGGAGGGGTTAGGTGAGTGATAGAGGACAGTGGCAGGAGGTGGAGGGGTTAGATGAGTGATAGAGGACAGTGGCAGGAGGTGGAGGGGTTAGGTGAGTGATAGAGGACAGTGGCAGGGGGTGGAGGGGTTAGGTGAGTGATAGAAGACAGTGGCAGGAGGTGGAGGGGTTAGGTGAGAGATAGAGGACAGTGGCAGGAGGTGGAGGGGTTAGGTGAGTGATAGAGGACAGTGGCAGGAGGTGGAGGGGTTAGATGAGTGATAGAGGACAGTGGCAGGAGGTGGTGGGGTTAGATGAGTGATAGAGGACAGTGGCAGGAGGTGGAGGGGTTAGGTGAGTGATAGAGGACAGTGGCAGGAGGTGGAGGGGTTGGTTGAGTGATAGAGGACAGGGGCAGGAGGTGGAGGGGTTAGATGAGTGATAGAGGACAGTGGCAGGAGGTGGAGGGGTTAGGTGAGTGATAGAGGACAGTGGCAGGAGGTGGAGGGGTTAGATGAGTGATAGAGGACAGCGGCAGGAGGTGGAAGGGGTTAGGTGAGTGATAGAGGACAGTGGCAGGAGGTGGAGGGGTTAGGTGAGTGATAGAGGACAGTGGCAGGGGGTGGAGGGGTTAGGTGAGTGATAGAGGACAGTGGCAGGAGGTGGAGGGGTTAGGTGAGTGATAGAGGACAGTGGCAGGAGGTGGAGGGGTTAGGTGAGTGATAGAGGACAGTGGCAGGAGGTGGAGGGGTTAGATGAGTGATAGAGGACAGCGGCAGGGGGTGGAGGGGTTAGGTGAGTGATAGAGGACAGTGGCAGAAGGTGGAGGGGTTAGATGAGTGATAGAGGACAGTGGCAGGAGGTGGAGGGGTTAGGTGAGTGATAGAGGACAGTGGCAGGAGGTGGAGGGGTTAGGTGAGTGATAGAGGACAGTGGCAGGGGGTGGAGGGGTTAGGTGAGTGATAGAGGACAGTGGCAGGAGGTGGAGGGGTTAGGTGAGTGATAGAGGACAGTGGCAGGAGGTGGAGGGGTTAGGTGAGTGATAGAGGACAGTGGCAGGAGGTGGAGGGGTTAGGTGAGTGATAGAGAACAGTGGCAGGAGGTGGAGGGGTTAAGTGAGTGATAGAGGACAGTGGCAGGAGGTGGAGGGGTTAGATGAGTGATAGAGGACAGTGGCAGGAGGTGGAGGGGTTAGGTGAGTGATAGAGAACAGTGGCAGGAGGTGGAGGGGTTAGATGAGTGATAGAGGACAGTGGCAGGAGGTGGAGGGGTTAGATGAGTGATACAGGACAGCAGCAGGGGGTGGAGGGGTTAGGTGAGTGATAGAGGACAGTGGCAGGAGGTGGAGGGGTTAGATGAGTGATAGAGGACAGTGGCAGGAGGTGGAGGGGTTAGGTGAGTGATAGAGGACAGTGGCAGGGGGTGGAGGGGTTAGGTGAGTGATAGAGGACAGTGGCAGGAGGTGGAGGGGTTAGGTGAGTGATAGAGAACAGTGGCAGGAGGTGGAGGGGTTAAGTGAGTGATAGAGGACAGTGGCAGGAGGTGGAGGGGTTAGATGAGTGATAGAGGACAGTGGCAGGAGGTGGAGGGGTTAGGTGAGTGATAGAGGACAGCGGCAGGGGGTGGAGGGGTTAGATGAGTGATAGAGGACAGTGGCAGGAGGTGGAGGGGTTAGGTGTGTGATAGAGGACAGTGGCAGGAGGTGGAGGGGTTAGATGAGTGATAGAGGACAGTGGCAGGAGGTGGAGGGGTTAGGTGAGTGATAGAGGACAGTGGCAGGAGGTGGAGGGGTTAGATGAGTGATAGAGGACAGTGGCAGGAGGTGGAGGGGTTAGATGAGTGATAGAGGCCAGTGGCAGGAGGTGGAGGGGTTAGATGAGTGATAGAGGACAGCGGCAGGGGGTGGAGGGATTAGATGAGTGATAGAGGACAGTGGCAGGAGGTGGAGGAGTTAGATGAGTGATAGAGGCCAGTGGCAGGAGGTGGAGGGGTTAGATGAGTGATAGAGGACAGCGGCAGGGGGTGGAGGGGTTAGGTGAGTGATAGAGGACAGTGGCAGGAGGTGGAGGGGTTAGATGAGTGATAGAGGACAGTGGCAGGAGGTGGAGGGGTTAGGTGAGTGATAGAGGACAGTGGCAGGGGGTGGAGGGGTTAGGTGAGTGATAGAGGACAGTGGCAGGAGGTGGTGGGGTTAGGTGAGTGATAGAGGACAGTGGCAGGAGGTGGAGGGTGAGTGATAGAGAACAGTGGCAGGAGGTGGAGGGGTTAGGTGAGTGATAGAGGACAGTGGCAGGAGGTGGAGGGGTTAGGTGAGTGATAGAGAACAGTGGCAGGAGGTGGAGGGGTTAGATGAGTGATAGAGGACAGTGGCAGGAGGTGGAGGGGTTAGGTGAGTGATAGAGAACAGTGGCAGGAGGTGGAGGGGTTAGATGAGTGATAGAGGACAGTGGTAGGAGGTGAAGGGGTTAGATGAGTGATAGAGGACAGTGGCAGGAGGTGGAGGGGTTAGGTGTGTGATAGAGGACAGTGGCAGGAGTTGGAGGGGTTAGGTGAGTGATAGAGGACAGTGGCAGGGGGTGGAGGGGTTAGGTGAGTGATAGAGGACAGTGGCAGGAGGTGGAGGGGTTAGGTGAGTGATAGAGAACAGTGGCAGGAGGTGGAGGGGTTAGATGAGTGATAGAGGACAGTGGCAGGAGGTGGAGGGGTTAGGTGAGTGATAGAGGACAGTGGCAGGAGGTGGAGGGGTTAGGTGAGTGATAGAGGACAGTGGCAGGGGGTGGTGGGTTTAGGTGAGTGATAGAGGACAGCGGCAGGAGGTGGAGGGGTTAGGTGAGTGATAGAGGACAGTGGCAGGGGGTGGTGGGTTTAGGTGAGTGATAGAGGACAGCGGCAGGAGGTGGAGGGGTTAGGTGAGTGATAGAGGACAGTGGCAGGGGGTGGTGGGTTTAGGTGAGTGATAGAGGACAGCGGCAGGAGGTGGAGGGGTTAGATGAGTGATAGAGGACAGTGGCAGGAGGTGGAGGGGTTAGGTGAGTGATAGAGGACAGTGGCAGGAGGTGGAGGGGTTAGGTGAGTGATAGAGGACAGTGGCAGGAGGTGGAGGGGTTAGGTGAGTGATAGAGGACAGTGGCAGGAGGTGGAGGGGTTAGGTGAGTGATAGAGGACAGTGGCAGGAGGTGGAGGGGTTAGTTGAGTGATAGAGGACAGTGGCAGAAGGTGGAGGGGTTAGATGAGTGATAGAGGACAGTGGCAGGAGGTGGAGGGGTTAGGTGTGTGATAGAGGACAGTGGCAGGAGGTGGAGGGGTTAGATGAGTGATAGAGGACAGTGGCAGGAGGTGGAGGGGTTAGGTGAGTGATAGAGGACAGTGGCAGGGGGTGGAGGGGTTAGGTGAGTGATAGAGGACAGTGGCAGGAGGTGGAGGGGTTAGTTGGGTGATAGAGGACAGTGGCAGAAGGTGGAGGGGTTAGTTGAGTGATAGAGGACAGTGGCAGAAGGTGGAGGGGTTAGATGAGTGATAGAGGACAGTGGCAGGAGGTGGAGGGGTTAGGTGTGTGATAGAGGACAGCGGCAGGAGGTGGAGGGGTTAGATGAGTGATAGAGGACAGTGGCAGGAGGTGGAGGGGTTAGGTGAGTGATAGAGGACAGTGGCAGGGGGTGGAGGGGTTAGGTGATTGATAGAGGACAGTGGCAGGAGGTGGAGGGGTTAGGTGAGTGATAGAGAACAGTGGCAGGAGGTGGAGGGGTTAGGTGAGTGATAGAGAACAGTGGCAGGAGGTGGAGGGGTTAGGTGAGTGATAGAGGACAGTGGCGGGAGGTGGAGGGGTTAGATGAGTGATAGAGGACAGTGGCAGGAGGTGGAGGGGTTAGGTGAGTGATAGAGGACAGTGGCAGGGGGTGGTGGGTTTAGGTGAGTGATAGAGGACAGCGGCAGGAGGTGGAGGGGTTAGGTGAGTGATAGAGGACAGTGGCAGGGGGTGGTGGGTTTAGGTGAGTGATAGAGGACAGCGGCAGGAGGTGGAGGGGTTAGGTGAGTGATAGAGGACAGTGGCAGGAGGTGGAGGGGTTAGGTGAGTGATAGAGGACAGTGGCAGGAGGTGGAGGGGTTAGGTGAGTGATAGAGGACAGTGGCAGGAGGTGGAGGGGTTAGGTGAGTGATAGAGGACAGTGGCAGGAGGTGGAGGGGTTAGGTGAGTGATAGAGGACAGTGGCAGAAGGTGGAGGGGTTAGGTGAGTGATAGAGGACAGTGGCAGGAGGTGGAGGGGTTAGGTGAGTGATAGAGGACAGTGGCAGGAGGTGGAGGGGTTAGATGAGTGATAGAGGACAGTGGCAGGGGGTGGAGGGGTTAGGTGAGTGATAGAGGACAGTGGCAGGGGGTGGAGGGGTTAGGTGAGTGATAGAGGACAGTGGCAGGAGGTGGAGGGGTTTGATGAGTGATAGAGGACAGTGGCAGAAGGTGGAGGGGTTAGATGAGTGATAGAGGACAGTGGCAGGAGGTGGAGGGGTTAGATGAGTGATAGAGGACAGTGGCAGGAGGTGGAGGGGTTTGATGAGTGATAGAGGACAGTGGCAGAAGGTGGAGGGGTTAGATGAGTGATAGAGGACAGTGGCAGGAGGTGGAGGGGTTAGATGAGTGATAGAGGACAGTGGCAGGGGGTGGAGGGGTTAGGTGAGTGATAGAGGACAGTGGCAGGAGGTGGAGGGGTTAGATGAGTGATAGAGGACAGTGGCAGGGGGTGGAGGGGTTAGGTGAGTGATAGAGGACAGTGGCAGGAGGTGGAGGGGTTAGGTGAGTGATAGAGGACAGTGGCAGGAGGTGGGGGGGGTTAGTTGAGTGATAGAGGACAGTGGCAGAAGGTGGAGGGGTTAGGTGAGTGATAGAGGACAGTGGCAGGAGGTGGAGGGGTTAGGTGAGTGATAGAGGACAGTGGCAGGAGGTGGAGGGGTTAGGTGAGTGATAGAGGACAGTGGCAGGAGGTGGAGGGGTTAGTTGAGTGATAGAGGACAGTGGCAGAAGGTGGAGGGGTTAGGTGAGTGATAGAGGACAGTGGCAGGAGGTGGAGGGGTTAGGTGAGTGATAGAGGACAGTGGCAGGAGGTGGAGGGGTTAGGTGAGTGATAGAGGACAGCAGCAGGGGGTGGTGGGGTTAGGTGAGTGATAGAGGACAGTGGCAGGGGGTGGAGGGGTTAGGTGAGTGATAGAGGACAGCAGCAGGGGGTGGAGGGGTTAGATGAGTGATAGAGGACAGCGGCAGGAGGTGGAGGGGTTAGGTGAGTGATAGAGGACAGTGGCAGGGGGTGGAGGGGTTAGGTGAGTGATAGAGGACAGTGGCAGGAGGTGGTGGGGTTAGGTGAGTGATAGAGGACAGTGGCAGGGGGTGGAGGGGTTAGGTGAGTGATGGAGGACAGTGGCAGGAGGTGGAGGGGTTAGATGAGAGATAGAGGACAATGGCAGGAGGTGGAGGGGTTAGGTAAGTGATAGAGGACAGTGGCTGGAGGTGGAGGGGTTAGGTGAGTGATAGAGGACAGTGGCTGGAGGTGGAGGGGTTAGATGAGAGATAGAGGACAATGGCAGGAGGTGGAGGGGTTAGGTAAGTGATAGAGGACAGTGGCTGGAGGTGGAGGGGTTAGGTGAGTGATAGAGGACAGTGGCAGGAGGTGGAGGGGTTAGGTGAGAGATAGAGGACAGTGGCAGGAGGTGGAGGGGTTAGGTGAGTGATAGAGGACAGTGGCAGGAGGTGGTGGGGTTAGGTGAGTGATAGAGGACAGTGGCAGGAGGTGGTGGGGTTAGATGAGTGATAGAGGACAGTGGCAGGAGGTGGTGGGGTTAGGTGAGTGATAGAGGACAGTGGCTGGAGGTGGAGGGGTTAGGTGAGTGATAGAGGACAGTGGCAGGAGGTGGAGGGGTTAGGTGAGTGATAGAGGACAGTGGCAGGAGGTGGAGGGGTTAGGTGAGAGATAGAGGACAGTGGCAGGGGGTGGAGGGGTTAGGTGAGTGATAGAGGACAGTGGCAGAAGGTGGAGGGGTTAGATGAGTGATAGAGGACAGTGGCAGGAGGTGGAGGGGTTAGGTGAGTGATAGAGGACAGTGGCAGGAGGTGGAGGGGTTAGGTGAGTGATAGAGGACAGTGGCTGGAGGTGGAGGGGTTAGGTGAGAGATAGAGGACAGTGGCAGGGGGTGGAGGGGTTAGGTGAGTGATAGAGGACAGTGGCAGAAGGTGGAGGGGTTAGATGAGTGATAGAGGACAGTGGCAGGAGGTGGAGGGGTTAGGTGAGTGATAGAGGACAGTGGCAGGAGGTGGTGGGGTTAGGTGAGTGATAGAGGACAGTGGCAGGGGGTGGAGGGGTTAGGTGAGTGATGGAGGACAGTGGCAGGAGGTGGAGGGGTTAGATGAGAGATAGAGGACAATGGCAGGAGGTGGAGGGGTTAGGTGAGTGATAGAGGACAGTGGCTGGAGGTGGAGGGGTTAGGTGAGTGATAGAGGACAGTGGCTGGAGGTGGAGGGGTTAGGTGAGAGATAGAGGACAGTGGCAGGGGGTGGAGGGGTTAGGTGAATGATAGAGGACAGTGGCAGAAGGTGGAGGGGTTAGATGAGTGATAGAGGACAGTGGCAGGAGGTGGTGGGGTTAGGTGAGTGATAGAGGACAGTGGCAGGGGGTGGAGGGGTTAGGTGAGTGATAGAGGACAGTGGCAGGGGGTGGAGGGGTTAGGTGAGTGATAGAGGACAGTGGCAGGAGGTGGTGGGGTTAGGTGAGTGATAGAGGACAGTGGCAGGAGGTGGAGGGGTTAGGTGAGTGATAGAGGACAGTGGCAGGAGGTGGAGGGGTTAGATGAGTGATAGAGGACAGTGGCAGGAGGTGGAGGGGTTAGGTGAGTGATAGAGGACAGTGGCAGGAGGTGGAGGGGTTAGGTGAGTGATAGAGGACAGCGGCAGGAGGTGGAGGGGTTAGATGAGTGATAGAGGACAGCAGCAGGAGGTGGAGGGGTTAGGTGAGTGATAGAGGACAGTGGCAGGAGGTGGAGGGGTTAGATGAGTGATAGAGGACAGTGGCAGGAGGTGGAGGGGTTAGATGAGTGATAGAGGACAGTGGCAGGAGGTGGTGGGGTTAGATGAGTGATAGAGGACAGCGGCATGAGGTGGAGGGGTTAGATGAGTGATAGAGGACAGCAGCAGGAGGTGGAGGGGTTAGATGAGTGATAGAGGACAGTGGCAGGAGGTGGAGGGGTTAGATGAGTGATAGAGGACAGTGGCAGTGCAGTGGCCCGCACTGAATGCTGCAACAGCTGCCTTACAGCTGAAGGTTTGTCATAATTGCACCACAGTGCTTAATGCACATTTGCCATGCATTCGTAAGTGTTAAGTATAAAGGTTTCCCCCCAGTGGTTAAGAAGTGTATTACATGTCAGGCCAATGCCACATACTGTATGTTATTTATTGGTTCCTCCAACTGTCAATTAAGCTGATGCAAAGTGAAGTCTATGACTCCTCTGTCACCTGACCATTCCAACCAATGGCAGGCCAGAGGGAGCCAGTTTCCTCCAGTCAGCCCCTGTACCTGGGAGTCTGCTGTGAGCACCAGAGGAGTGAGCATCTCTGCTCCTCTGTCTTCTTCACCTCGGCCATCCTGCTAGGCCTGAGGCCCTGTCTTCTCCTGATCCAGACCTCCTGCAAGCTGGAGGAATCCCCCCACGTCAGCAACCTACTTCAGTGGGACAATCTTCTTACAGTCTGCGCCCATTGTCTGGTGGAACTAGAAGTTAGAGGGTCACCCCGGTCCACCATAGCTACACTGACTTCCAAGTCAGCTCCACTGCGTCATTGCCTGATCCTCAGAGCACATGGCAGCGTCTTATCCGAATCCAGCCATCTCTCAGACGTGTCCTTCCAGCTAAAGCCTCAGACTACAGGATCAGGTCTGTAAACTCTTTTAAAAGTCTTCTAATGTCATCCCTTGATAGTACTACTACTCTCAGCATCTCTACAGCCCTAAGGCTTCAGCATAGACTCTCTCACTCTGCATCAGCAATCACTAAAGCTGTTTAAACTTGCTAAAGTTACCCTGGTTGCATCCAGAGGAAAGGACTGACTCTTGTTCCAGCAATAAAAGCAACGTTGTTTATCCGAACCCTGGCATTGCTTTCTGTAGTGGGTGCCTTGACTAGGATACAGCGGGAACTACATTGGGTAACTAGCCCTGGGGTCAGGACTACTAGCCACCAAACCCTCGAGCCATACACCGTGACAAGTGTACTCCATAGGCTATCCCCAGGGGGCTATCCCAATTTTTGGCGTCACGAACAGGATTTCACCTCTGTGCCATGTTGATTTTCTACTATATTGTTGGACTCTGTCAAGATATTGCATTATAAAGCCGACTAAGGGATTTACAAGTGTGCCTGATGATTTTTCCTGTGTTTTCAACTAATTTGGAGGACATTTTCTGCTCGTTGCTAGGGGCAACCGCACTAGAATTTCATGCTGCGCAACATCCTGGGCCTGAAGGAGTTAATTTTACCGCTGCCGTTGCGCGGGAAACTAAGCCCTCCATAGACTTTACTGCAGGCACTCCTGATTGGCTAATGCTCCTCTCTGCGCTTACCGTCTCTAGACAGACCGGGGGGTGGAGTTTGCTGCCTGGGTCCTCCGACTCCGCTCACCGCAACCGACTGGAGCTCTGCAGGCCTGTCTGTGTTGTTGGGGGGAAGGATTACACCGCCGGACAAGCTTAAAAAAGGAACCCGGAAGCGACGGCTGCCCTGTACTTCGGCTGACTGGCGCTGACCCTAGCGCTGCCCTGCCCGTCTCACCACCCGCTCCGCTCTGCTGTTACTGTATCCACAGCCCCTCTACTGCTCCAGTCCCTTGTCAGCAATCCTGCAATTCCCCATGTTAGTACCTCAGTGTGGCCGCACCAGTACCATAGCAACCAGCACCGCTACTCCCATCATCCGCTCTGCATTGTTCCAGACTGATCAGCCTGCGTTCATCTCCAGCTAAGTAGCCTATTCTATTATATTATTGCTGGGTTTATTACAAAGAGGGGGAGCACCTTACCAAGAACTGTATTCTGCAAGCCACAAATTTCTTAAAGCGACAGGCACCAATTCTTTTCTTAAAGAGACAGTAACATTTTCTTAAAGAGAAACAAAAAAAATTTTTTCACCATGTCTACTACTGATAATAGTGACCCTATTGCTGCTAATAGTCCTTCTACCTCATCTGCTAGTGGTGCTGCACCACCGGCTGTTGCCAATAGCAACGTACCTGCACCCACAGTTGCTACAGGAGTGCCATTTTTTATTGGAACCTCTGGCCTCCCAAACTACAGGGGAGAACCACATACTCTGGCTGCCTTTAGGGAGAAAATTACCCGCACGCTTGAACTTGTCTCATTGTCTCCCAATCAGCAGGTACAATTACTCATAGGCCAACTTGAAGGGTCCGCTGCTGAAGAAGTTCGTTCATGGCCAGCTACCGAGAAAACCAGTGTGCAACAGATCCTTGACCGCCTGGGGAAGGAATTTGAGGTACAGTCACCTACAGAAGTCCGCCTAAAATTCTACGACCGACGACAGAGGTCTGGGGAGACCCTACGTGAGTACGCACTAGCGCTTCAAAGCGCGTTCAGAACACTACAGCAGGTCGACACCATTGACCCTTCAGCTGCTGAAAGTATTATTACTGATCGCTTCATAGAAGGAGTGGACTCTAGACTTATCCAAAGCCAGTTACGCATGCTAGCCGCACAGAACCCCAGGATGCCTTTCCTTGATTTCAAAGCTCTAGCCTTGCGAGTGATAGGAACTGACTCTCCTTGTACTAGTTATACTCCAACTCCATATTCTCCAGACCTGGCTGGTAGGATTTCTGTTATTGCACCCTTACCTGCTGCTTCACCATTGCAAGCTACACAAGCAGCGCAGACCACTATACCTGTTAACACTGCTGTCACCACTGATACCCTTGCACAAGTAGTTGACTCACTCTGCCAAGCTCTGAAAGAATTAAAGGGACACTCTTCTACTTCCTTACGTGAGTCATCACTTAGCAGAACTTTGTCTCCTGAGCCACGTACTGATCATCCAAACCCTGATAGGCCCCCGCCACCAAGGTTTGCATCACGTGAACGGCCTTACTGCTCCTATTGCCGTCGCACTGGACACTATAGATCCCAATGCTTTCAGTTAAACAGGCTACCCCTGGGTCCAAGGGCCGTCACTCGGGAGGTAGAACCACAGGCCCAGAGGAACCGCAATGGTTTTCAAGTTTCCTATCGCAATGCCCGCATGTAACCATCTGGATTGACAATGTCCCACTAGAAGCCCTTGTGGATACAGGTTCTCAAGTTACCACTATTCCCAGGCACATCTTTGAGGAACATTGGGACCCTGGTGTATTATGTCCGGTTGGGAAGTCCAAGTTACAATTGATTGCGAGCAATGGTCAGCCCATTCCACAACTAGGCTACTGGGAGCCTACCATACGCATTGGTGACCGCAAACTTACTAGACAAGGTGTGATAGTTACTGAGGCTCAGGGAGATAGCACTGTTATAGTCTTAGGCATGAATGTTATACGTCATGTATTTGTTGAATTGTTACATGCCTTACATGCTTCTTTACCCAATGCTTCCTCCCACTATAAGCAGGCCATACAGAAAACAATCAAAGCGCTCACCGCTCAGCAGAAGTTTGTGAATGAACGTGGAGAAATTTGCAGAGTCCGCACGAAAGATGCTCGCCCAATCACACTCAAACCTAACAGTGAAACAGTTATCTGGTGCAGAGTACGTCCAGGTCTGGATAACGCTGACTACGAAGCTCTACTTGACTCCACTGAAGTTGATGGCCAACCTCTCGTCAAAGCGGCAAGGTGCATCGTGACAGTCACAAATGGCCAGGTTCCTGTACGTCTTGTTAATCTTAGTGACTCCTCCATTGACCTCTACAAGTTCACCACAGTGGCTATGCTCTACCATCTTGACCCAGATGACATCGTCAGTGAAGAGACCATCGCCTACCAAAAATCTATCAGAGCTTCCTCAAAAGACTCTAACAGCACCCATACTCATTGGTGGGATGAACTTAACATTGGAGACTCTAACACTCCTGCTGAATATATTAATGGAGTTCGCAAAGTGGCCAAAAGACATCACGAAGCCTTCAGTAAGCATTCCCTTGATTTTGGCAGAACCAACCTCATACAGCACAAGATCAATACTGGCGACCATCCGCCCATCAAGGAGAAGCATCGGCCTATTCCTCCTACCAGCTATCAACAGGTCAAGAAACTTATCAAAGAGATGAAGGATACAGGAGTTATCCAGGAGAGCCAGAGTCCATGGGCTGCTCCTATTGTCCTAGTCCGCAAGAAGGATGGGAATATTCGTTTCTGTGTCGATTACAGGAAACTCAACAACATCACGCACAAAGACGCCTACCCATTACCCCGCATCGAAGAATCCATCGCTGCTTTGGGCACAGCTGCCTACTTCTCGACACTAGATCTCACCAGTGGTTACTGGCAAGTACCAATGGCACCTGAGGATAGAGAGAAGACAGCCTTTACCACCCCGATGGGACTCTACGAGTTTACAAGTATGCCATTCGGGTTGTGCAACGCCCCTGCTACCTTTCAGCGATTAATGGAAAGATGCCTCGGTCACGTGAATTTCCAAAGCGTCTTACTCTATCTTGACGACGTGATTGTCTACTCACGTACCTACGAAGACCACATTAATCATCTGGCAGAAGTGTTCCAGGTACTAATCGATCATGGCCTAAAAATCAAGCCTTCAAAGTGCCACCTCCTCAAGCCGCAAGTAAACTACTTGGGACACGTCGTGAGTGCTGAAGGAATACAGCCCGACCCCGAGAAAGTATCTGCTGTGGAAAATTGGGACACGCCCAGAACAGTAAAGGAAGTCAGAAGTTTCCTCGGTTTTGCAGGCTATTACCGCCGCTTCATACCACACTTTGCGCAAGTAGCGGAACCACTCACCGAACTACTTCGTGGTTGCCCTCGAGAGAGCTACAACAGAAGGCTTCCTATTGAATGGTCTGATCGCCAAGAAACAGCGTTCAAAACCCTAAAAGCCTTGCTGACTTCGCCTCCAATCTTGGCCTATCCTGACTATAACCATCCATTTCGTCTCTACACCGACGCAAGTTTCCAAGGCCTAGGAGCAGTCTTGTCGCAAGTTCAGGACAACAAAGAAAGGATTATAGCCTACGCAAGCCGAAGCCTAAGAGGAGCGGAAAAGAACGACAGCAACTATAGTTCTTTTAAGCTAGAGCTGCTAGCCCTAGTGTGGGCCATCACTGAAAAGTTTAAGGACTATCTCGCGGCCACACCGTTTACTGTTTTCACTGACAACAATCCGCTAGCACACCTCAACACCGCACGGCTTGGAGCCCTTGAGCAACGCTGGGCGTCCCGATTGGCAAGCTTCACCTTTGAGATCAAATACCGAACTGGGAAGACAAACATCAACGCTGACTTGCTATCCCGTCTGCCAAAAGGTGAAGAGCCACCAGAAGATGACGATTGGGAAGATGTTGAGATGCCTCCCTTCTACCAGAGATTTGCCACACAAAATGCCATCACTGCGACCAAGGCAGATGGAGAGCCTCAACAAAAGTCTGACCCATATCAAGAAACATCCCGATGGCAGACCATCCAAGACGAGTCAAGAGTTCTTGGAGCAATCTACGACTACCTATCCACTGGTAGAGTTCCAGTCAGAATCAAGAGACCCTATCCTGACATTGAATTGAGACGTCTCTGGAGGCAAAGGAAAAGACTATTCCTCAATAAAGGCCTCATCCTGAGAAATTCATTGGATCCAGTTTCAGGCGAGAGACGCCACCAAATACTCATACCAAGACGTGATGCCAAGATAGTGCTCGATGCATATCATGACCAATCTGGCCATTTCGGTGTCCATAAGACCGAAGCAACAATCCGCCAAAGATTCTATTGGATCGGCATGAGAACCGACATAGAAAATTGGTGCAATGAATGCCCTGCATGCAACATATCCAAAGCTGGGAGAAAAGAAGCAAGAGCACCCTTGCATCCCATCACTTCCAACAGACCAAACCAACTTGTTGCCTTAGATCACGTGAAACTGTGTCCAACCAGGTCCGGATACACGTATGCCTTAACTATGGTCGACCACTATTCAAAGTGGGTAGTGGTAGTTCCGGTGAGAGACCTAACTGCCAGGACCACAGCCATCACATTCTACCGAGAATATGTGAAACACTACGGCTGTCCAGAGTCTGTACTCACTGATCGTGGGCCAGCATTCGAATCCCAACTGTTCCAAGAGTTATGCTCCTACCACGAGTGCAAGAAACTCCGCACCACAGCGTACCACCCACAAGGGAATGGACTGTGCGAAAAGATAAACCAAGTATTTATCAATATGTTGAGAACAGCATCCGTCACCAAGAAAATCGAATGGCCACACCTACTTGACGAGTTAGTTGAGATATACAATAACACCACCCACTGTTCGACTGGCTATTCTCCGTTCTACCTCATGTTCGGACGCCAAGGCCAACTTCCACAAGATCGTGCTCTAGGAGTACAAGTTCCGGATGACATCAATCCTCTGCCTAACACAGATTGGGTGCGAGAACACCAAAGGAGAATACAGGATGCTAGAGAGATTGTTGATCAGAAGATGAGCGAAGCTCACAGACGCCAAGAAGACTCCTACAACCAGAGAGCCAACGCAACGCCACTCGAAGTGGGAGACAAAGTCTGGCTAAAGAAATATCATCGCTCCGACAAATTGGACTGTTTATGGGAACCTGAACCCTACAGTGTCACTGCCATTCCTTATCCTGAGTCAGATGTATATGAAGTAAAGAAGCCCGGTATGGCACCTCAAACTGTACACCGTAACCGGTTAAAACTGTGCACCCGAGAAGATATCCAAGCCTTTGCCGCCTCTCCACAAACACCTGTTCGTGTATACCAACCAGCACCAGTAATGCCAACAAAAGAACCCACACTGGAAGAAACCCTGCGATCCACCTCATTTATCATACCGGCAGGATATCAGTGGGTTCCCATGCCAGTTCCTGTACCAGTCACCCCAACTGCAGCTCCCGTACACATGCCAGCGGAAGAAGAACACTATCATCCTGCTCCGGAACCTGATGAAGAAAGCCCATCGCTGAGACGGTCAGAGCGCTCTACAAAAGGAACACCTCCCATGCGTTACCGAGAGTAACATACCTATGTGCTAAATATTTCTGCTTGTATATATATATTGTCTGTACATATTTGCCATATACTGCCTTAGTTAGCTAGTTAGTATTTAAAGTAACATGTAAGTCTCACACCTGGTCCCCGACCATGTTCGCAGTTCCCAGCCTATGGACTGAGTGGACTTTGTTACCTTGCTTTATTTGTCTTTCCCAAGAGCCTGCAAGAGCCTGTCATGGACAATGGTTTAATTGCCACAGAGAACTCTCGTGCTGCAGAGACACTTCCCAATCCAGTTAACCCAGTTACCAAGCGGTTAATCATATGTTATTGTTCATTTACTGTCGCCGAGGACGGCTCATCTTTTTCAGGGGGTGTATGCAGTGGCCCGCACTGAATGCTGCAACAGCTGCCTTACAGCTGAAGGTTTGTCATAATTGCACCACAGTGCTTAATGCACATTTGCCATGCATTCGTAAGTGTTAAGTATAAAGGTTTCCCCCCAGTGGTTAAGAAGTGTATTACATGTCAGGCCAATGCCACATACTGTATGTTATTTATTGGTTCCTCCAACTGTCAATTAAGCTGATGCAAAGTGAAGTCTATGACTCCTCTGTCACCTGACCATTCCAACCAATGGCAGGCCAGAGGGAGCCAGTTTCCTCCAGTCAGCCCCTGTACCTGGGAGTCTGCTGTGAGCACCAGAGGAGTGAGCATCTCTGCTCCTCTGTCTTCTTCACCTCGGCCATCCTGCTAGGCCTGAGGCCCTGTCTTCTCCTGATCCAGACCTCCTGCAAGCTGGAGGAATCCCCCCACGTCAGCAACCTACTTCAGTGGGACAATCTTCTTACAGTCTGCGCCCATTGTCTGGTGGAACTAGAAGTTAGAGGGTCACCCCGGTCCACCATAGCTACACTGACTTCCAAGTCAGCTCCACTGCGTCATTGCCTGATCCTCAGAGCACATGGCAGCGTCTTATCCGAATCCAGCCATCTCTCAGACGTGTCCTTCCAGCTAAAGCCTCAGACTACAGGATCAGGTCTGTAAACTCTTTTAAAAGTCTTCTAATGTCATCCCTTGATAGTACTACTACTCTCAGCATCTCTACAGCCCTAAGGCTTCAGCATAGACTCTCTCACTCTGCATCAGCAATCACTAAAGCTGTTTAAACTTGCTAAAGTTACCCTGGTTGCATCCAGAGGAAAGGACTGACTCTTGTTCCAGCAATAAAAGCAACGTTGTTTATCCGAACCCTGGCATTGCTTTCTGTAGTGGGTGCCTTGACTAGGATACAGCGGGAACTACATTGGGTAACTAGCCCTGGGGTCAGGACTACTAGCCACCAAACCCTCGAGCCATACACCGTGACAAGTGTACTCCATAGGCTATCCCCAGGGGGCTATCCCAGCAGGGGGTGGAGGGGTTAGATGAGTGATAGAGGACAGCGGCAGGAGGTGGAGGGGTTAGGTGAGTGATAGAGGACAGTGGCAGGAGGTGGAGGGGTTAGGTGAGTGATAGAGGACAGTGGCAGGAGGTGGAGGGGTTAGATGAGTGATAGAGGACAGTGGCAGGAGGTGGAGGGGTTAGATGAGTGATAGAGGACAGCAGCAGGAGGTGGAGGGGTTAGATGAGTGATAGAGGACAGTGGCAGGAGGTGGAGGGGTTAGGTGAGTGATAGAGGACAGCGGCAGGAGGTGGAGGGGTTAGGTGAGTGATAGAGGACAGCGGCAGGAGGTGGAGGGGTTAGATGAGTGATAGAGGACAGCAGCAGGAGGTGGAGGGGTTAGGTGAGTGATAGAGGACAGTGGCAGGGGGTGGTGGGTTTAGGTGAGTGATAGAGGACAGCGGCAGGAGGTGGAGGGGTTAGGTGAGTGATAGAGGACAGTGGCAGGAGGTGGAGGGGTTAGATGAGTGATAGAGGACAGTGGCAGGAGGTGGAGGGGTTAGGTGAGTGATAGAGGACAGTGGCAGGAGGTGGAGGGGTTAGGTGAGTGATAGAGGACAGCGGCAGGAGGTGGAGGGGTTAGGTGAGTGATAGAGGACAGTGGCAGGGGGTGGTGGGTTTAGGTGAGTGATAGAGGACAGCGGCAGGAGGTGGAGGGGTTAGGTGAGTGATAGAGGACAGTGGCAGGAGGTGGAGGGGTTAGATGAGTGATAGAGGACAGTGGCAGGAGGTGGAGGGGTTAGGTGAGTGATAGAGGACAGTGGCAGGAGGTGGAGGGGTTAGGTGAGTGATAGAGGACAGTGGCAGGAGGTGGAGGGGTTAGGTGAGTGATAGAGGACAGTTGCAGGAGGTGGAGGGGTTAGGTGAGTGATAGAGGACAGTGGCAGGAGGTGGAGGGGTTAGGTGAGTGATAGAGGACAGTGGCAGGAGGTGGAGGGGTTAGTTGAGTGATAGAGGACAGTGGCAGAAGGTGGAGGGGTTAGGTGAGTGATAGAGGACAGTGGCAGGAGGTGGAGGGGTTAGATGAGTGATAGAGGACAGTGGCAGGAGGTGGAGGGGTTAGATGAGTGATAGAGGCCAGTGGCAGGAGGTGGAGGGGTTAGATGAGTGATAGAGGACAGCGGCAGGGGGTGGAGGGGTTAGATGAGTGATAGAGGACAGTGGCAGGAGGTGGTGGGGTTAGGTGAGTGATAGAGGACAGTGGCAGGAGGTGGAGGGGTTAGGTGAGTGATAGAGGACAGTGGCAGGAGGTGGAGGGGTTAGGTGAGTGATAGAGGACAGTGGCAGGAGGTGGAGGGGTTAGTTGAGTGATAGAGGACAGTGGCAGAAGGTGGAGGGGTTAGGTGAGTGATAGAGGACAGTGGCAGGAGGTGGAGGGGTTAGGTGAGTGATAGAGGACAGTGGCAGGAGGTGGAGGGGTTAGGTGAGTGATAGAGGCCAGTGGCAGGAGGTGGAGGGGTTAGGTGAGTGATAGAGGCCAGTGGCAGGAGGTGGAGGGGTTAGGTGAGTGATAGAGAACAGTGGCAGGAGGTGGAGGGGTTAGATGAGTGATAGAGGACAGTGGCAGGAGGTGGAGGGGTTAGGTGAGTGATAGAGGACAGTGGCAGGAGGTGGAGGGGTTAGATGAGTGATAGAGGACAGTGGCAGGAGGTGGAGGGGTTAGATGAGTGATAGAGGACAGTGGCAGGAGGTGGAGGGGTTAGGTGAGTGATAGAGGACAGTGGCAGGGGGTGGAGGGGTTAGGTGAGTGATAGAGGACAGTGGCAGGAGGTGGTGGGGTTAGGTGAGTGATAGAGGACAGTGGCAGGAGGTGGAGGGGTTAGGTGAGTGATAGAGAACAGTGGCAGGAGGTGGAGGGGTTAGATGAGTGATAGAGGACAGTGGCAGGAGGTGGAGGGGTTAGATGAGTGATAGAGGACAGTGGCAGGAGGTGGAGGGGTTAGGTGTGTGATAGAGGACAGTGGCAGAAGGTGGAGGGGTTAGGTGAGTGATAGAGGACAGTGGCAGGAGGTGGAGGGGTTAGATGAGTGATAGAGGACAGTGGCAGGAGGTGGAGGGGTTAGATGAGTGATAGAGGCCAGTGGCAGGAGGTGGAGGGGTTAGATGAGTGATAGAGGACAGCGGCAGGGGGTGGAGGGGTTAGATGAGTGATAGAGGACAGTGGCAGGAGGTGGTGGGGTTAGGTGAGTGATAGAGGACAGTGGCAGGAGGTGGAGGGGTTAGGTGAGTGATAGAGGACAGTGGCAGGAGGTGGAGGGGTTAGGTGAGTGATAGAGGACAGTGGCAGGAGGTGGAGGGGTTAGTTGAGTGATAGAGGACAGTGGCAGAAGGTGGAGGGGTTAGGTGAGTGATAGAGGACAGTGGCAGGAGGTGGAGGGGTTAGGTGAGTGATAGAGGACAGTGGCAGGAGGTGGAGGGGTTAGGTGAGTGATAGAGGCCAGTGGCAGGAGGTGGAGGGGTTAGGTGAGTGATAGAGGCCAGTGGCAGGAGGTGGAGGGGTTAGGTGAGTGATAGAGAACAGTGGCAGGAGGTGGAGGGGTTAGATGAGTGATAGAGGACAGTGGCAGGAGGTGGAGGGGTTAGGTGAGTGATAGAGGACAGTGGCAGGAGGTGGAGGGGTTAGATGAGTGATAGAGGACAGTGGCAGGAGGTGGAGGGGTTAGATGAGTGATAGAGGACAGTGGCAGGAGGTGGAGGGGTTAGGTGAGTGATAGAGGACAGTGGCAGGGGGTGGAGGGGTTAGGTGAGTGATAGAGGACAGTGGCAGGAGGTGGTGGGGTTAGGTGAGTGATAGAGGACAGTGGCAGGAGGTGGAGGGGTTAGGTGAGTGATAGAGAACAGTGGCAGGAGGTGGAGGGGTTAGATGAGTGATAGAGGACAGTGGCAGGAGGTGGAGGGGTTAGATGAGTGATAGAGGACAGTGGCAGGAGGTGGAGGGGTTAGGTGTGTGATAGAGGACAGTGGCAGGAGGTGGAGGGGTTAGATGAGTGATAGAGGACAGTGGCAGGAGGTGGAGGGGTTAGGTGAGTGATAGAGGACAGTGGCAGGGAGTGGAGGGGTTAGGTGAGTGATAGAGGACAGTGGCAGGAGGTGGAGGGGTTAGGTGAGTGATAGAGAACAGTGGCAGGAGGTGGAGGGGTTAGATGAGTGATAGAGGACAGGGGCAGGAGGTGGAGGGGTTAGGTGAGTGATAGAGGACAGTGGCAGGAGGTGGAGGGGTTAGGTGAGTGATAGAGGACAGTGGCAGGAGGTGGAGGGGTTAGGTGAGTGATAGAGGACAGTGGCAGGGGGTGGTGGGTTTAGGTGAGTGATAGAGGACAGCGGCAGGAGGTGGAGGGGTTAGGTGAGTGATAGAGGACAGCGGCAGGAGGTGGAGGGGTTAGGTGAGTGATAGAGGACAGTGGCAGGAGGTGGAGGGGTTAGATGAGTGATAGAGGACAGTGGCAGGGGGTGGAGGGGTTAGGTGAGTGATAGAGGACAGTGGCAGGAGGTGGAGGGGTTAGGTGAGTGATAGAGGACAGTGGCAGGAGGTGGGGGGGTTAGTTGAGTGATAGAGGACAGTGGCAGAAGGTGGAGGGGTTAGGTGAGTGATAGAGGACAGTGGCAGGAGGTGGAGGGGTTAGGTGAGTGATAGAGGACAGTGGCAGGAGGTGGAGGGGTTAGGTGAGTGATAGAGGACAGTGGCAGGAGGTGGAGGGGTTAGGTGAGTGATAGAGGCCAGTGGCAGGAGGTGGAGGGGTTAGGTGAGTGATAGAGGACAGTGGCAGGAGGTGGTGGGGTTAGGTGAGTGATAGAGGACAGTGGCAGGAGGTGGAGGGGTTAGATGAGTGATAGAGGACAGTGGCAGGAGGTGGAGGGGTTAGGTGAGTGATAGAGGACAGTGGCAGGAGGTGGTGGGGTTAGATGAGTGATAGAGGACAGCGGCAGGAGGTGGAGGGGTTAGGTGAGTGATAGAGGACAGTGGCAGGAGGTGGTGGGGTTAGATGAGTGATAGAGGACAGTGGCAGGAGGTGGAGGGGTTAGTTGAGTGATAGAGGACAGTGGCAGAAGGTGGAGGGGTTAGGTGAGTGATAGAGGACAGTGGCAGGAGGTGGAGGGGTTAGGTGAGTGATAGAGGACAGTGGCAGGAGGTGGTGGGGTTAGATGAGTGATAGAGGACAGTGGCAGGAGGTGGAGGGGTTAGTTGAGTGATAGAGGACAGTGGCAGAAGGTGGAGGGGTTAGGTGAGTGATAGAGGACAGTGGCAGGAGGTGGTGGGGTTAGGTGAGTGATAGAGGACAGTGGCAGGAGGTGGAGGGGTTAGGTGAGTGATAGAGGACAGTGGCAGGAGGTGGAGGGGTTAGGTGAGTGATAGAGGACAGCGGCAGGAGGTGGAAGGGTTAGATGAGTGATAGAGGACAGTGGCAGGAGGTGGAGGGGTTAGGTGAGTGATAGAGGACAGTGGCAGGGGGTGGAGGGGTTAGGTGAGTGATAGAGGACAGTGGCAGGAGGTGGAAGGGTTAGATGAGTGATA
Source organism: Gastrophryne carolinensis (assembly GCA_027917425.1). Classification (NCBI taxonomy): domain Eukaryota; kingdom Metazoa; phylum Chordata; class Amphibia; order Anura; family Microhylidae; genus Gastrophryne; species Gastrophryne carolinensis. The sequence continues at coordinate 128,106,304 of CM051241.1, read as the reverse complement.
GAGGACAGTGGCAGGAGGTGGAGGGGTTAGGTGAGTGATAGAGGACAGTGGCAGGGGGTGGAGGGGTTAGGTGAGTGATAGAGGACAGTAGCAGGAGGTGGAGGGGTTAGATGAGTGATAGAGGACAGTGGCAGGGGGTGGAGGGGTTAGGTGAGTGATAGAGGACAGTGGCAGGAGGTGGAGGGGTTAGTTGAGTGATAGAGGACAGTGGCAGAAGGTGGAGGGGTTAGGTGAGTGATAGAGGACAGCGGCAGGGGGTGGAGGGGTTAGGTGAGTGATAGAGGACAGTGGCAGGAGGTGGAGGGGTTAGGTGAGTGATAGAGAACAGTGGCAGGAGGTGGAGGGGTTAGGTGAGTGATAGAGGACAGTGGCAGGGGGTGGAGGGGTTAAGTGAGTGATAGAGGACAGTGGCAGGAGGTGGAGGGGTTAGATGAGTGATAGAGGACAGTGGCAGGAGGTGGAGGGGTTAGGTGAGTGATAGAGGACAGTGGCAGGGGGTGGAGGGGTTAAGTGAGTGATAGAGGACAGTGGCAGGAGGTGGAGGGGTTAGATGAGTGATAGAGGACAGTGGCAGGAGGTGGAGGGGTTAGGTGAGTGATAGAGGACAGCGGCAGGAGGTGGAAGGGTTAGATGAGTGATAGAGGACAGTGGCAGGAGGTGGAGGGGTTAGTTGAGTGATAGAGGACAGTGGCAGAAGGTGGAGGGGTTAGGTGAGTGATAGAGGACAGCGGCAGGGGGTGGAGGGGTTAGGTGAGTGATAGAGGACAGTGGCAGGAGGTGGAGGGGTTAGATGAGTGATAGAGGACAGTGGCAGGAGGTGGAGGGGTTAGATGAGTGATAGAGGACAGTGGCAGGAGGTGGAGGGGTTAGGTGTGTGATAGAGGACAGTGGCAGGAGGTGGAGGGGTTAGATGAGTGATAGAGGACAGTGGCAGGAGGTGGAGGGGTTAGGTGAGTGATAGAGGACAGTGGCAGGGAGTGGAGGGGTTAGGTGAGTGATAGAGGACAGTGGCAGGAGGTGGAGGGGTTAGGTGAGTGATAGAGGACAGTGGCAGGGGGTGGAGGGGTTAGGTGAGTGATAGAGGACAGTGGCAGGAGGTGGAGGGGTTAGGTGAGTGATAGAGGACAGTGGCAGGAGGTGGAGGGGTTAGGTGAGTGATAGAGGACAGTGGCAGAAGGTGGAGGGGTTAGGTGAGTGATAGAGGACAGTGGCAGGAGGTGGAGGGGTTAGATGAGTGATAGAGGACAGCGGCAGGAGGTGGAGGGGTTAGGTGAGTGATAGAGGACAGTGGCAGGGGGTGGTGGGTTTAGGTGAGTGATAGAGGACAGCGGCAGGAGGTGGAGGGGTTAGGTGAGTGATAGAGGACAGTGGCAGGAGGTGGAGGGGTTAGATGAGTGATAGAGGACAGTGGCAGGGGGTGGAGGGGTTAGGTGAGTGATAGAGGACAGTGGCAGGAGGTGGAGGGGTTAGGTGAGTGATAGAGGACAGTGGCAGGAGGTGGGGGGGTTAGTTGAGTGATAGAGGACAGTGGCAGAAGGTGGAGGGGTTAGGTGAGTGATAGAGGACAGTGGCAGGAGGTGGAGGGGTTAGGTGAGTGATAGAGGACAGTGGCAGGAGGTGGAGGGGTTAGGTGAGTGATAGAGGACAGTGGCAGGAGGTGGAGGGGTTAGGTGAGTGATAGAGGACAGTGGCAGGAGGTGGAGGGGTTAGTTGAGTGATAGAGGACAGTGGCAGAAGGTGGAGGGGTTAGGTGAGTGATAGAGGATAGCGGCAGGAGGTGGAGGGGTTAGATGAGTGATAGAGGACAGTGGCAGGAGGTGGAGGGGTTAGGTGAGTGATAGAGGACAGTGGCAGGAGGTGGAGGGGTTAGGTGAGTGATAGAGGACAGTGGCAGGAGGTGGTGGGGTTAGGTGAGTGATAGAGGACAGTGGCAGGAGGTGGAGGGGTTAGATGAGTGATAGAGGACAGTGGCAGGAGGTGGAGGGGTTAGGTGAGTGATAGAGGACAGCGGCAGGAGGTGGAAGGGTTAGATGAGTGATAGAGGACAGTGGCAGGAGGTGGAGGGGTTAGTTGAGTGATAGAGGACAGTGGCAGAAGGTGGAGGGGTTAGGTGAGTGATAGAGGACAGCGGCAGGAGGTGGAGGGGTTAGATGAGTGATAGAGGACAGCGGCAGGAGGTGGAGGGGTTAGGTGAGTGATAGAGGACAGTGGCAGGAGGTGGAGGGGTTAGGTGAGTGATAGAGGACAGTGGCAGGGGGTGGAGGGGTTAGGTGAGTGATAGAAGACAGTGGCAGGAGGTGGAGGGGTTAGGTGAGTGATAGAGGACAGTGGCAGGAGGTGGAGGGGTTAGGTGAGTGATAGAGGACAGTGGCAGGAGGTGGAGGGGTTAGATGAGTGATAGAGGACAGTGGCAGGGGGTGGAGGGGTTAGGTGAGTGATAGAGGACAGTGGCAGGAGGTGGAGGGGTTAGGTGAGTGATAGAGGACAGTGGCAGGAGGTGGGGGGGTTAGTTGAGTGATAGAGGACAGTGGCAGAAGGTGGAGGGGTTAGGTGAGTGATAGAGGACAGTGGCAGGAGGTGGAGGGGTTAGGTGAGTGATAGAGGACAGTGGCAGGAGGTGGAGGGGTTAGGTGAGTGATAGAGGACAGTGGCAGGAGGTGGAGGGGTTAGGTGAGTGATAGAGGACAGTGGCAGGAGGTGGAGGGGTTAGTTGAGTGATAGAGGACAGTGGCAGAAGGTGGAGGGGTTAGGTGAGTGATAGAGGACAGTGGCAGGAGGTGGAGGGGTTAGGTGAGTGATAGAGGACAGTGGCAGGAGGTGGAGGGGTTAGTTGAGTGATAGAGGACAGTGGCAGAAGGTGGAGGGGTTAGGTGAGTGATAGAGGACAGTGGCAGGAGGTGGAGGGGTTAGGTGAGTGATAGAGGACAGTGGCAGGAGGTGGAGGGGTTAGGTGAGTGATAGAGGCCAGTGGCAGGAGGTGGAGGGGTTAGATGAGTGATAGAGGACAGTGGCAGGAGGTGGAGGGGTTAGGTGAGTGATAGAGGACAGTGGCAGGAGGTGGTGGGGTTAGGTGAGTGATAGAGGACAGTGGCAGGAGGTGGAGGGGTTAGTTGAGTGATAGAGGACAGTGGCAGAAGGTGGAGGGGTTAGGTGAGTGATAGAGGACAGTGGCAGGAGGTGGTGGGGTTAGGTGAGTGATAGAGGACAGTGGCAGGAGGTGGAGGGGTTAGATGAGTGATAGAGGACAGTGGCAGGAGGTGGAGGGGTTAGGTGAGTGATAGAGGACAGCGGCAGGAGGTGGAAGGGTTAGATGAGTGATAGAGGACAGTGGCAGGAGGTGGAGGGGTTAGTTGAGTGATAGAGGACAGTGGCAGAAGGTGGAGGGGTTAGGTGAGTGATAGAGGACAGTGGCAGGAGGTGGAGGGGTTAGGTGAGTGATAGAGGACAGTGGCAGGAGGTGGAGGGGTTAGGTGAGTGATAGAGGACAGTGGCAGGAGGTGGAGGGGTTAGGTGAGTGATAGAGGACAGTGGCAGGAGGTGGAGGGGTTAGGTGAGTGATAGAGGACAGTGGCAGGAGGTGGAGGGGTTAGATGAGTGTGACAGACGCTCTGTCTTTTGGATGTCATCACTATTCAGTTGCCCACCGGGCCATTCACTGGCCTTTTCTTAATTAGGTCATTGTAGTTTGGATTGTATTATAAACTGCCTTTGTGTTAATTGATTACGTCACAGGCAATGGCATTGTTCTAATTGAGTGTATTACAGACGCCTATTGTTTTGCTGATTGCGTCACCGGCAGAGTTGGTCTGTGTATTTGTCATGAGGTCCACGGGGGAGGTCCCATTGCATGGAGACTTGTGTATATAAGGCCTAGAGTGGCACTAATAAAAACACTTCACCTTCACCCTCAATACTGAGTTCTGTCTCTTATTGGGGGAAACGCTATATTACAGTTCACTAGCCCTTGTAAGGGCTGTTCCTGTTTCCTCACGGACGACTCTGGAATTCCAGCAGCACCTCTCACCATTGGGAAAGGACGTCTCGGGCGGTGAAGCCCTCCGGCGATAAGGGTTATCGCTACAATTGGTGGCAAGCGGTCGGATGGTCCTTTGTACCCAGAGAGAGTGCTACCCTGATGGAGAGTCAGTAGGACAAGTTGAAAAGGCTGACCCTGAAGGATCTACTCGAGAGCCGGGGAAGGTCAGCTAGCAACCGCCCACGTCGGGAACTGATAGCCGAGCTGATCGAAATGGATCATGCAGCAGTGAGGACCGAAACCAATATAGAGATCGATGAAGACGCTGCTCTTGTTCAAGCGGTTCGGAACAGATTGTCGGTCTATGGCCCGAATCCATCACAGGAACTGATCGACCGAGTCTTCGCCGCAGCGGAGGCAGAGGCCAGTAAGCGAAGGGAAGATCGGCGACTTTCAACCCAGCAGCCTCTCAGCCTCAGTTACACTGGGGGGAGAAAGATTCCATTTGCAGCATTTAAGTCCTTCCAGGAAAGTGACGACGAGATTGACGGATTTTTGGCCGATTTTGAACGGCAGTGCGCTTTACACCGGGTACCCACGGAGGAATGGGTCACCATATTATCAGGGAAACTATCTGGGAAAGCTTCTGATGCTTTCCGGGCCATCCCTGATGCGGACTTACCACACTACCATCTGGTAAAGGAGGCTTTGTTAGCCCGGTACGCTGTCACCCCGGAAGCCTACAGGCGACGATTTCGGGAATCCCAAAAGAAGGGAGGGGATTCTTACACGGAGTGGGCATGTCGCCTCCATCGTACAGCATCACACTGGGTCACTGGATGCAAAGCCACGACCGCTGAGGATGTACTACAGTTGTTTTTACTAGAACATTTTCTCAATGCCCTGCAACCAGAGCTAAGAGAGTGGGTACGTGACCGGAGGCCTCTAACGCTACCTGAGGCTGCTCGTCTAGCCGACGAGTACACCGATGCTCGCCAGACAGAACAGTCCACTCCAAAACCACAACCTCCCATCAAATTTCAAGCACCTGTGGCTTCAGCGCCAACTCGTTGTGACAGACGCTCTGTCTTTTGGATGTCATCACTATTCAGTTGCCCACCGGGCCATTCACTGGCCTTTTCTTAATTAGGTCATTGGAGTTTGGATTGTATTATAAACTGCCTTTGTGTTAATTGATTACGTCACAGGCAATGGCATTGTTCTGATTGAGTGTATTACAGACGCCTATTGTTTTGCTGATTGCGTCACCGGCAGAGTTGGTCTGTGTATTTGTCATGAGGTCCACGGGGGAGGTCCCATTGCATGGAGACTTGTGTATATAAGGCCTAGAGTGGCACTAATAAAGACACTTCATCTTCACCCTCAATACTGAGTTCTGTCTCTTATTGGGGGAAACGCTATATTACAATTCACTAGCCCTTGTAAGGGCTGTTCCTGTTTCCTCACGGACGACTCTGGAATTCCAGCAGCACCTCTTACGATTGGGAAAAGGACGTCTCGGGCGGTGAAGCCCTCCGGCGATAAGGGTTATCGCTACAATTGGTGGCAGCGGTGGGATGGTCCTTTCTACCCAGAGAGAGTGCTACCCTGATGGAGAGTCAGTAGGACAAGTTGAAAAGGCTGACCCTGAAGGATCTACTCGAGAGCCGGGGAAGGTCAGCTAGCAACCGCCCACGTCGGGAACTGATAGCCGAGCTGATCGAAATGGATCATGCAGCAGTGAGGACTGAAACCAATATAGAGATCGATGAAGACGCTGCTCTTGTTCAAGCGGTTCGGAACAGATTGTCGGTCTATGGCCCGAATCCATCACAGGAACTGATCGACCGAGTCTTCGCCGCAGCGGAGGCAGAGGCCAGTAAGCGAAGGGAAGATCGGCGACTTTCAACCCAGCAGCCTCTCAGCCTCAGTTACACTGGGGGGAGAAAGATTCCATTTGCAGCATTTAAGTCCTTCCAGGAAAGTGACGACGAGATTGACGGATTTTTGGCCGATTTTGAACGCCAGTGCGCTTTACACCGGGTACCCACGGAGGAATGGGTCACCATATTATCAGGGAAACTATCTGGGAAAGCTTCCGATGCTTTCCGGGCCATCCCTGATGCGGACTTACCACACTACCATCTGGTAAAGGAGGCTTTGTTAGCCCGGTACGCTGTCACCCCGGAAGCCTACAGGCGACGATTTCGGGAATCCCAAAAGAAGGGAGGGGATTCTTACACGGAGTGGGCATGTCGCCTCCATCGTACAGCATCACACTGGGTCACTGGATGCAAAGCCACGACCGCTGAGGATGTACTACAGTTGTTTTTACTAGAACATTTTCTCAATGCCCTGGAACCAGAACTAAGAGAGTGGGTACGTGACCGGAGGCCTCTAACGCTACCTGAGGCTGCTCGTCTAGCCGACGAGTACACCGATGCTCGCCAGACAGAACAGTCCGCTCCAAAACCACCACCTCCCATCAAATTTCAAGCACCTGTGGCTTCAGCGCCAACTCGTGACTCTGGGCCACATAGGCCAGCGCAGCAACCGAACCTCTCCACAGTTCAGTGCCATCGTTGCAAACAATGGGGACATTATCGCAGTGATTGCACCCTAGAGCCTCCCCGAAACACGTGGAGGCAAAAGCAACCTTCCACCTCCCGTACTCCTGTGGCACACTGTTTGGAAGCTGAGAGCAGTTCGGAAGAGTATCTGGGGGTACTGTATGAAGCTGATCCCGTACAAGCAGCCATCCAAGACAACCGACAGCACCATTGCCAGGAGGTACGAGTCAATGGGCGCACCGCGCAAGGATTACGCGACACCGGAGCCACACTTACCTTGCTCCAACCTCATTTGGTCAAGAACAAAGACCGCACTGGACACACCGTTGCAGTAAGGGTGGCGGGAGGAGCTGTGTTTCGACTCCCCACCGCCCGAGTACATCTTGACTGGGGCGCTGGATCCGGCAGGGTACAGGTGGGACTTATGGACAACTTACCAGCAGAAGTACTATTGGGAAATGATCTAGGACCAATGACTTCTGCCTACGCTACCTCTGGACCAGCCAGCGTCAACCCTGTTACAACCCAGGCTCCAGCCCGAGCTGCCGACTCCAGCCCACTGGTCGGGGGGACCCAGGGGTTTCGTCTGCATCACGTCATGTCTGTTACAAGAAGCCAAGAAGAGGATCAGCCATCAGGTTACGTCCTTCCAGAAGGGAAACTTATGCCAAACACTATTTTTGTTGGGGGCATTGGCCGTCGGATTAATCAGCCTGAAATTAAGGATGTTTTTTCAAAGTATGGCGCTGTAAAGAATGTCAAAATTATTAGGGATGCCTCTGGCGTTTCTAAGGGTTATGGTTTTGTCTACTTTTACGATGATGTAGATGTGCAGAAGATTGTGGATTCTCCGATCAGCTACCATGGAAAGAGATTGAAACTTGGACCAGCTGTAAGAAAGCAAAGCACCTGTGCACACATCCAACCAAGGACTTTGGTGCTGAACTCACCAACGCCACAATATCCCAATGTTTGGACCCCACCCATGACCGATTCCTATGTACAGCCCACGTCAATGTTTAGTCCGGTTACTCACTATGTGCAGACTTGTCCTTACACAGAACTCTGCCCATAACAAGAGTCCGGACAGCCCCACGTTAACCCGAACAGGGTCAATCCGGGTCTGCCGGGTGTTCCACAAAAAGGGGGCATTGTGACAGACGCTCTGTCTTTTGGATGTCATCACTATTCAGTTGCCCACCGGGCCATTCACTGGCCTTTTCTTAATTAGGTCATTGGAGTTTGGATTGTATTATAAACTGCCTTTGTGTTAATTGATTACGTCACAGGCAATGGCATTGTTCTGATTGAGTGTATTACAGACGCCTATTGTTTTGCTGATTGCGTCACCGGCAGAGTTGGTCTGTGTATTTGTCATGAGGTCCACGGGGGAGGTCCCATTGCATGGAGACTTGTGTATATAAGGCCTAGAGTGGCACTAATAAAGACACTTCATCTTCACCCTCAATACTGAGTTCTGTCTCTTATTGGGGGAAACGCTATATTACAATTCACTAGCCCTTGTAAGGGCTGTTCCTGTTTCCTCACGGACGACTCTGGAATTCCAGCAGCACCTCTTACGATTGGGAAAAGGACGTCTCGGGCGGTGAAGCCCTCCGGCGATAAGGGTTATCGCTACACTCGTGACTCTGGGCCACATAGGCCAGCGCAGCAACCGAACCTCTCCACAGTTCAGTGCCATCGTTGCAAACAATGGGGACATTATCGCAGTGATTGCGCCCTAGAGCCTCCCCGAAACACGCGGGGGCAAAAACAACCTTCCACCTCCCGTATTCCTGTGGCACACTGTTTGGAAGCTGAGAGCAGTTCGGAAGAGTATCTGGGGGTACTGTATGAAGCTGATCCCGTACAAGCGGCCATCCAAGACAACCGACAGCACCATTGCCAGGAGGTACGAGTCAATGGGCGCACCGCGCAAGGATTACGCGACACCGGAGCCACACTTACCTTGCTTCAACCTCATTTGGTCAAGAACAAAGACCGCACTGGACACACCGTTGCAGTAAGGGTGGCGGGAGGAGCTGTGTTTCGACTCCCCACCGCCCGAGTACATCTTGACTGGGGCGCTGGATCCGGCAGGGTACAGGTGGGACTTATGGACAACTTACCAGCAGAAGTACTATTGGGAAATGATCTAGGACCAATGACTTCTGCCTACGCTACCTCTGGACCAGCCAGCGTCAACCCTGTTACAACCCGGTCTCCAGCCCGAGCTGCCGACTCCAGCCCACTGGTCGGGGAGACCCAGGGGTTTCATCTGCATCACGTCATGTCTGTTACAAGAAGTCAAGAAGAGGATCAGCCATCAGGTTACGTCCTTCCAGAAGGGAAACGTATGCCAAACACTATTTTTGTTGGGGGCATTGGCCATCGGATTAATCAGCCTGAAATTAAGGATTTGTTTTCAAAGTATGGCGCTGTAAAGAGTGTCAAAATTATTAGGGATGCCTCTGGCGTTTCTAAGGGTTATGGTTTTGTCTACTTTTACGATGATGTAGATGTGCAGAAGATTGTGGATTCTCCGATCAGCTACCATGGAAAGAGATTGAAACTTGGACCAGCTATAAGAAAGCAAAGCACCTGTGCACACATCCAACCAAGGACTTTGGTGCTGAACTCACCAACGCCACAATATCCCAGTGTTTGGACCCCACCCATGACCGATTCCTATGTACAGCCCACGTCAATGTTTAGTCCGGTTACTCACTATGTGCAGACTTGTCCTTACACAGAACTCTGCCCATAACAAGAGTCCGGACAGCCCCACGTTAACCCGAACAGGGTCAATCCGGGTCTGCCGGGTGTTCCACAAAAAGGGGGCATTGTGACAGACGCTCTGTCTTTTGGATGTCATCACTATTCAGTTGCCCACCGGGTCATTCACTGGCCTTTTCTTAATTAGGTCATTGTAGTTTGGATTGTATAATAAACTGCCTTTGTGTTAATTGATTACGTCACAGGCAATGGCATTGTTCTGATTGAGTGTATTACAGACGCCTATTGTTTTGCTGATTGCGTCACCGGCAGAGTTGGTCTGTGTATTTGTCATGAGGTCCACGGGGGAGGTCCCATTGCATGTAGACTTGTGTATATAAGGCCTAGAGTGGCACTAATAAAGACTTCACCTTCACCCTCAATACTGAAGTTCTGTCTCTTATTGGGGGGAAACGCTATATTACAATTCACTAGCCCTTGTAAGGGCTGTTCCTGTTTCCTCACGGACGACTCTGGAATTCCAGCAGCACCTCTTACGATTGGGAAAAGGACGTCTCGGGCGGTGAAGCCCTCCGGCGATAAGGGTTATCGCTACAAGAGGACAGTGGCAGGAGGTGGAGGGGTTAGGTGAGTGATAGAAGACAGTGGCAGGAGGTGGTGGGGTTAGGTGAGTGATAGAGGACAGTGGCAGGAGGTGGAGGGGTTAGATGAGTGATAGAGGACAGTGGCAGGAGGTGGAGGGGTTAGGTGAGTGATAGAGGACAGTGGCAGGAGGTGGAGGGGTTAGATGAGTGATAGAGGACAGTGGCAGGGGTGGAGGGGTTAGGTGAGTGATAGAGGACAGTGGCAGGGGTGGAGGGGTTAGGTGAGTGATAGAGGACAGTGGCAGGAGGTGGAGGGGTTAGGTGAGTGGTAGAGGACAGTGGCAGGAGGTGGAGGGGTTAGGTGAGTGATAGAGGACAGTGGCAGGAGGTGGAGGGGTTAGATGAGTGATAGAGGACAGTGGCAGGAGGTGGAGGGGTTAGTTGAGTGATAGAGGACAGCAGCAGGAGGTGGAGGGGTTAGGTGAGTGATAGAGGACAGTGGCAGGAGGTGGAGGGGTTAGATGAGTGATAGAGGACAGTGGCAGGAGGTGGAGGGGTTAGGTGAGTGATAGAGGACAGTGGCAGGAGGTGGAGGGGTTAGATGAGTGATAGAGGACAGTGGCAGGAGGTGGAGGGGTTAGATGAGTGATAGAGGACAGTGGCAGGGGGTGGAGGGGTTAGGTGAGTGATAGAGGACAGTGGCAGGGGGTGGAGGGGTTAGATGAGTGATAGAGGACAGGGGCAGGAGGTGGAGGGGTTAGATGAGTGATAGAGGACAGTGGCAGGAGGTGGAGGGGTTAGGTGAGTGATAGAGGACAGTGGCAGGAGGTGGAGGGGTTAGGTGAGTGATAGAGGACAGCGGCAGGAGGTGGAGGGGTTAGGTGAGTGATAGAGGACAGCGGCAGGGGGTGGAGGGGTTAGTTGAGTGATAGAGGACAGTGGCAGGAGGTGGAGGGGTTAGGTGAGTGATAGAGGACAGCGGCAGGGGGTGGAGGGGTTAGGTGAGTGATAGAGGACAGCGGCAGGGGGTGGAGGGGTTAGTTGAGTGATAGAGGACAGTGGCAGGAGGTGGAGGGGTTAGGTGAGTGATAGAGGACAGCGGCAGGGGGTGGAGGGGTTAGATGAGTGATAGAGGACAGTGGCAGGAGGTGGAGGGGTTAGGTGAGTGATAGAGGACAGTGGCAGGAGGTGGAGGGGTTAGATGAGTGATAGAGGACAGTGGCAGGGGGTGGAGGGGTTAGTTGAGTGATAGAGGACAGCGGCAGGAGGTGGAGGGGTTAGGTGAGTGATAGAGGACAGCGGCAGGGGGTGGAGGGGTTAGGTGAGTGATAGAGGACAGCAGCAGGAGGTGGAGGGGTTAGGTGAGTGATAGAGGACAGTGGCAGGAGGTGGAGGGGTTAGATGAGTGATAGAGGACAGTGGCAGGAGGTGGAGGGGTTAGGTGAGTGATAGAGGACAGCGGCAGGGGGTGGAGGGGTTAGGTGAGTGATAGAGGACAGCGGCAGGGGGTGGAGGGGTTAGGTGAGTGATAGAGGACAGCGGCAGGGGGTGGAGGGGTTAGGTGAGTGATAGAGGACAGCGGCAGGGGGTGGAGGGGTTAGGTGAGTGATAGAGGACAGCAGCAGGGGGTGGAGGGGTTAGGTGAGTGATAGAGGACAGTGGCAGGAGGTGGAGGGGTTAGGTGAGTGATAGAGGACAGTGGCAGGAGGTGGAGGGGTTAGGTGAGTGATAGAGGACAGCAGCAGGAGGTGGAGGGGTTAGGTGAGTGATAGAGGACAGTGGCAGGAGGTGGAGGGGTTAGATGAGTGATAGAGGACAGTGGCAGGAGGTGGAGGGGTTAGGTGAGTGATAGAGGACAGTGGCAGGAGGTGGAGGGGTTAGATGAGTGATAGAGGACAGTGGCAGGAGGTGGAGGGGTTAGGTGAGTGATAGAGGACAGTGGCAGGAGGTGGAGGGGTTAGGTGAGTGATAGAGGACAGTGGCAGGAGGTGGAGGGGTTAGATGAGTGATAGAGGACAGCGGCAGGAGGTGGAGGGGTTAGGTGAGTGATAGAGGACAGCAGCAGGGGGTGGAGGGGTTAGGTGAGTGATAGAGGACAGTGGCAGGAGGTGGAGGGGTTAGGTGAGTGATAGAGGACAGTGGCAGGAGGTGGAGGGGTTAGATGAGTGATAGAGGACAGCGTCAGGAGGTGGAGGGGTTAGGTAAGTGATAGAGGACAGTGGCAGGAGGTGGAGGGGTTAGGTGAGTGATAGAGGACAGCGGCAGGGGGTGGAGGGGTTAGGTGAGTGATAGAGGACAGTGGCAGGAGGTGGAGGGGTTAGGTGAGTGATAGAGGACAGTGGCAGGGGGTGGAGGGGTTAGATGAGTGATAGAGGACAGTGGCAGGAGGTGGAGGGGTTAGGTGAGTGATAGAGGACAGTGGCAGGAGGTAGAGGGGTTAGGTGAGTGATAGAGGACAGTGGCAGGAGGTGGAGGGGTTAGATGAGTGATAGAGGACAGTGGCAGGAGGTGGAGGGGTTAGATGAGTGATAGAGGACAGTGGCAGGAGGTGGAGGGGTTAGATGAGTGATAGAGGACAGTGGCAGGAGGTGGAGGGGTTAGGTGAGTGATAGAGGACAGTGGCAGGGGGTGGAGGGGTTAGGTGAGTGATAGAGGACAGTGGCAGGAGGTGGAGGGGTTAGATGAGTGATAGAGGACAGTGGCAGGGGGTGGAGGGGTTAGGTGAGTGATAGAGGACAGTGGCAGGAGGTGGTGGGGTTAGGTGAGTGATAGAGGACAGTGGCAGAAGGTGGAGGGGTTAGGTGAGTGATAGAGGACAGTGGCAGGAGGTGGAGGGGTTAGATGAGTGATAGAGGACAGCAGCAGGAGGTGGAGGGGTTAGATGAGTGATAGAGGACAGTGGCAGGAGGTGGAGGGGTTAGATGAGTGATAGAGGACAGTGGCAGGAGGTGGAGGGGTTAGGTGAGTGATAGAGGACAGTGGCAGGAGGTGGAGGGGTTAGGTGAATGATAGAGGACAGTGGCAGGAGGTGGAGGGGTTAGGTGAGTGATAGAGGACAGTGGCAGGGGGTGGAGGGGTTAGGTGAGTGATAGAGGACAGTGGCAGGAGGTGGAGGGGTTAGGTGAGTGATAGAGGACAGCAGCAGGAGATGGAGGGGTTAGGTGAGTGATAGAGGACAGCGGCAGGAGGTGGAGGGGTTAGATGAGTGATAGAGGACAGTGGCAGGAGGTGGAGGGGTTAGGTGAGTGATAGAGGACAGTGGCAGGAGGTGGAGGGGTTAGATGAGTGATAGAGGACAGTGGCAGGAGGTGGAGGGGTTAGATGAGTGATAGAGGACAGTGGCAGGAGGTGGAGGGGTTAGGTGAGTGATAGAGGACAGCGGCAGGAGGTGGAGGGGTTAGGTGAGTGGTAGAGGACAGTGGCAGGAGGTGGAGGGGTTAGGTGAGTGATAGAGGACAGTGGCAGGGGGTGGAGGGGTTAGGTGAGTGATAGAGGACAGTGGCAGGGGGTGGAGGGGTTAGTTGAGTGATAGAGGACAGCGGCAGGAGGTGGAGGGGTTAGGTGAGTGATAGAGGACAGCGGCAGGGGGTGGAGGGGTTAGGTGAGTGATAGAGGACAGCGGCAGGGGGTGGAGGGGTTAGGTGAGTGATAGAGGACAGTGGCAGGAGGTGGAGGGGTTAGGTGAGTGATAGAGGACAGTGGCAGGAGGTGGAGGGGTTAGGTGAGTGATAGAGGACAGTGGCAGGGGGTGGAGGGGTTAGGTGAGTGATAGATGACAGCGGCAGGAGGTGGTGGGGTTAGGTGAGTGATAGAGGACAGTGGCAGGAGGTGGAGGGGTTAGGTGAGTGATAGAGGACAGTGGCAGGAGGTGGAGGGGTTAGGTGAGTGATAGAGGACAGTGGCAGGAGGTGGAGGGGTTAGGTGAGTGATAGAGGACAGTGGCAGGAGGTGGAGGGGTTAGTTGAGTGATAGAGGACAGCGGCAGGAGGTGGAGGGGTTAGGTGAGTGATAGAGGACAGCGGCAGGGGGTGGAGGGGTTAGGTGAGTGATAGAGGACAGTGGCAGGAGGTGGAGGGGTTAGGTGAGTGATAGAGGACAGTGGCAGGAGGTGGAGGGGTTAGGTGAGTGATAGAGGACAGTGGCAGGAGGTGGAGGGGTTAGGTGAGTGATAGAGGACAGTGGCAGGAGGTGGAGGGGTTAGGTGAGTGATAGAGGACAGTGGCAGGAGGTGGAGGGGTTAGGTGAGTGATAGAGGACAGTGGCAGGAGGTGGAGGGGTTAGATGAGTGATAGAGGACAGCGGCAGGAGGTGGAGGGGTTAGGTGAGTGATAGAGGACAGCAGCAGGGGGTGGAGGGGTTAGGTGAGTGATAGAGGACAGTGGCAGGAGGTGGAGGGGTTAGGTGAGTGATAGAGGACAGTGGCAGGAGGTGGAGGGGTTAGATGAGTGATAGAGGACAGCGTCAGGAGGTGGAGGGGTTAGGTAAGTGATAGAGGACAGCGGCAGGAGGTGGAGGGGTTAGATGAGTGATAGAGGACAGCGTCAGGAGGTGGAGGGGTTAGGTGAGTGATAGAGGACAGTGGCAGGAGGTGGAGGGGTTAGGTGAGTGATAGAGGACAGCGGCAGGGGGTGGAGGGGTTAGGTGAGTGATAGAGGACAGTGGCAGGAGGTGGAGGGGTTAGATGAGTGATAGAGGACAGTGGCAGGAGGTGGAGGGGTTAGGTGAGTGATAGAGGACAGTGGCAGGAGGTGGAGGGGTTAGGTGAGTGATAGAGGACAGTGGCAGGAGGTGGAGGGGTTAGATGAGTGATAGAGGACAGTGGCAGGAGGTGGAGGGGTTAGGTGAGTGATAGAGGACAGTGGCAGGAGGTGGAGGGGTTAGGTGAGTGATAGAGGACAGCGGCAGGAGGTGGAGGGGTTAGGTGAGTGATAGAGGACAGCGGCAGGGGGTGGAGGGGTTAGGTGTGTGATAGAGGACAGCGGCAGGAGGTGGAGGGGTTAGGTGAGTGATAGAGGACAGTGGCAGGGGGTGGAGGGGTTAGGTGTGTGATAGAGGACAGCGGCAGGGGGTGGAGGGGTTAGATGAGTGATAGAGGACAGTGGCAGGAGGTGGTGGGGTTAGGTGAGTGATAGAGGACAGTGGCAGGAGGTGGAGGGGTTAGGTGAGTGATAGAGGACAGTGGCAGGAGGTGGAGGGGTTAGGTGAGTGATAGAGGACAGCGGCAGGAGGTGGAGGGGTTAGGTGAGTGATAGAGGACAGTGGCAGGGGTGGAGGGGTTAGATGAGTGATAGAGGACAGTGGCAGGGGGTGGAGGGGTTAGGTGAGTGATAGAGGACAGTGGCAGGGGTGGAGGGGTTAGATGAGTGATAGAGGACAGTGGCAGGAGGTGGAGGGGTTAGGTGAGTGATAGAGGACAGTGGCAGGAGGTGGAGGGGTTAGATGAGTGATAGATGACAGTGGCAGGAGGTGGAGGGGTTAGGTGAATGATAGAGGACAGTGGCAGGAGGTGGAGGGGTTAGGTGAGTGATAGAGGACAGTGGCAGGGGGTGGAGGGGTTAGGTGAGTGATAGAGGACAGTGGCAGGAGGTGGAGGGGTTAGGTGAGTGATAGAGGACAGCAGCAGGAGATGGAGGGGTTAGGTGAGTGATAGAGGACAGCGGCAGGAGGTGGAGGGGTTAGATGAGTGATAGAGGACAGTGGCAGGAGGTGGTGGGGTTAGGTGAGTGATAGAGGACAGTGGCAGGAGGTGGAGGGGTTAGATGAGTGATAGAGGACAGTGGCAGGAGGTGGAGGGGTTAGATGAGTGATAGAGGACAGTGGCAGGAGGTGGAGGGGTTAGGTGAGTGATAGAGGACAGCGGCAGGAGGTGGAGGGGTTAGGTGAGTGATAGAGGACAGTGGCAGGGGGTGGAGGGGTTAGGTGAGTGATAGAGGACAGTGGCAGGGGGTGGAGGGGTTAGTTGAGTGATAGAGGACAGCGGCAGGAGGTGGAGGGGTTAGGTGAGTGATAGAGGACAGCGGCAGGGGGTGGAGGGGTTAGGTGAGTGATAGAGGACAGCGGCAGGGGGTGGAGGGGTTAGGTGAGTGATAGAGGACAGTGGCAGGAGGTGGAGGGGTTAGGTGAGTGATAGAGGACAGTGGCAGGAGGTGGAGGGGTTAGGTGAGTGATAGAGGACAGTGGCAGGAGGTGGAGGGGTTAGGTGAGTGATAGAGGACAGTGGCAGGGGGTGGAGGGGTTAGGTGAGTGATAGAGGACAGTGGCAGGAGGTGGAGGGGTTAGGTGAGTGATAGAGGACAGTGGCAGGAGGTGGAGGGGTTAGGTGAGTGATAGAGGACAGTGGCAGGAGGTGGAGGGGTTAGTTGAGTGATAGAGGACAGCGGCAGGAGGTGGAGGGGTTAGGTGAGTGATAGAGGACAGCAGCAGGGGGTGGAGGGGTTAGGTGAGTGATAGAGGACAGTGGCAGGAGGTGGAGGGGTTAGGTGAGTGATAGAGGACAGTGGCAGGAGGTGGAGGGGTTAGGTGAGTGATAGAGGACAGTGGCAGGAGGTGGAGGGGTTAGGTGAGTGATAGAGGACAGTGGCAGGAGGTGGAGGGGTTAGATGAGTGATAGAGGACAGGGGCAGGAGGTGGAGGGGTTAGATGAGTGATAGAGGACAGTGGCAGGAGGTGGAGGGGTTAGGTGAGTGATAGAGGACAGTGGCAGGAGGTGGAGGGGTTAGGTGAGTGATAGAGGACAGTGGCAGGAGGTGGTGGGGTTAGATGAGTGATAGAGGACAGTGGCAGGAGGTGGAGGGGTTAGATGAGTGATAGAGGACAGTGGCAGGAGGTGGAGGGGTTAGGTGAGTGATAGAGGACAGCGTCAGGAGGTGGAGGGGTTAGATGAGTGATAGAGGACAGTGGCAGGAGGTGGAGGGGTTAGGTGAGTGATAGAGGACAGCGGCAGGAGGTGGAGGGGTTAGGTGAGTGATAGAGGACAGCGGCAGGAGGTGGAGGGGTTAGGTGAGTGATAGAGGACAGTGGCAGGAGGTGGAGGGGTTAGGTGAGTGGTAGAGGACAGTGGCAGGGGGTGGAGGGGTTAGGTGAGTGATAGAGGACAGTGGCAGGGGGTGGAGGGGTTAGATGAGTGATAGAGGACAGCAGCAGGGGGTGGAGGGGTTAGATGAGTGATAGAGGACAGCGGCAGGGGGTGGAGGGGTTAGGTGAGTGATAGAGGACAGTGGCAGGGGGTGGAGGGGTTAGGTGAGTGATAGAGGACAGTGGCAGGAGGTGGAGGGGTTAGATGAGTGATAGAGGATAGCGGCAGGAGGTGGAGGGGTTAGGTGAGTGATAGAGGACAGTGGCAGGAGGTGGAGGGGTTAGGTGAGTGATAGAGGACAGTGGCAGGAGGTGGAGGGGTTAGATGAGTGATAGAGGACAGTGGCAGGAGGTGGAGGGGTTAGATGAGTGATAGAGGACAGTGGCAGAAGGTGGAGGGGTTAGGTGAGTGATAGAGGACAGTGGCAGGAGGTGGAGGGGTTAGATGAGTGATAGAGGACAGTGGCAGGAGGTGGAGGGGTTAGATGAGTGATAGAGGACAGCGTCAGGAGGTGGAGGGGTTAGATGAGTGATAGAGGACAGTGGCAGGAGGTGGAGGGGTTAGGTGAGTGATAGAGGACAGTGGCAGGAGGTGGAGGGGTTAGGTGAGTGATAGAGGACAGCGTCAGGAGGTGGAGGGGTTAGATGAGTGATAGAGGACAGTGGCAGGGGGTGGAGGGGTTAGGTGAGTGATAGAGGACAGCGGCAGGAGGTGGAAGGGTTAGATGAGTGATAGAGGACAGTGGCAGGAGGTGGTGGGGTTAGATGAGTGATAGAGGACAGTGGCAGGAGGTGGAGGGGTTAGATGAGTGATAGAGGACAGCGGCAGGAGGTGGAAGGGTTAGATGAGTGATAGAGGACAGTGGCAGGGGGTGGAGGGGTTAGATGAGTGATAGAGGACAGTGGCAGGAGGTGGAGGGGTTAGATGAGTGATAGAGGACAGCGGCAGGAGGTGGAAGGGTTAGATGAGTGATAGAGGACAGTGGCAGGAGGTGGAGGGGTTAGATGAGTGATAGAGGACAGTGGCAGGAGGTGGTGGGGTTAGATGAGTGATAGAGGACAGTGGCAGGAGGTGGAGGGGTTAGATGAGTGATAGAGGACAGCGGCAGGAGGTGGAAGGGTTAGATGAGTGATAGAGGACAGTGGCAGGAGGTGGAGGGGTTAGGTGAGTGATAGAGGACAGCGGCAGGGGTGGAGGGGTTAGGTGAGTGATAGAGGACGGTAGCAGGGGGTGGAGGGGTTAGGTGAGTGATAGAGGACAGCGGCAGGGGTGGAGGGGTTAGGTGAGTGATAGAGGACGGTAGCAGGGGGTGGAGGGGTTAGGTGAGTGATAGAGGACAGTGGCAGGAGGTGGAGGGGTTAGGTGAGTGATAGAGGACAGTGGCAGGAGGTGGAGGGGTTAAATGAGTGATAGAGGACAGTGGCAGGAGGTGGAGGGGTTAGGTGAGAGATAGAGGACAGTGGCAGGAGGTGGAGGGGTTAGGTGAGAGATAGAGGACAGTGGCAGGAGGTGGAGGGGTTAGGTGAATGATAGAGGACAGTGGCAGGAGGTGGAGGGGTTAGGTGAGTGATAGAGGACAGTGGCAGGAGGTGGAGGGGTTAGGTGAGTGATAGAGGACAGTGGCAGGGGGTGGAGGGGTTAGGTGAGTGATAGAGGACAGTGGCAGGAGGTGGAGGGGTTAGGTGAGTGATAGAGGACAGTGGCAGGAGGTAGAGGGGTTAGGTGAGTGATAGAGGACAGTGGCAGGAGGTGGAGGGGTTAGATGAGTGATAGAGGACAGTGGCAGGAGGTGGAGGGGTTAGGTGAGAGATAGAGGACAGTGGCAGGGGGTGGAGGGGTTAGATGAGTGATAGAGGACAGTGGCAGGAGGTGGAGGGGTTAGGTGAGTGATAGAGGACAGTGGCAGGAGGTGGAGGGGTTAGGTGAGTGATAGAGGACAGTGGCAGGAGGTGGAGGGGTTAGGTGAGTGATAGAGGACAGTGGCAGGAGGTGGTGGGGTTAGGTGAGTGATAGAGGACAGTGGCAGGAGGTGGAGGGGTTAGGTGAGTGATAGAGGACAGTGGCAGGAGGTGGAGGGGTTAGATGAGTGATAGAGGACAGTGGCAGGAGGTGGAGGGGTTAGGTGAGTGATAGAGGACAGTGGCAGGAGGTGGAGGGGTTAGGTGAGTGATAGAGGACAGTGGCAGGAGGTGGAGGGGTTAGGTGAGTGATAGAGGACAGTGGCAGGAGGTGGAGGGGTTAGATGAGTGATAGAGGACAGTGGCAGGAGGTGGAGGGGTTAGATGAGTGATAGAGGACAGTGGCAGGAGGTGGAGGGGTTAGGTGAGTGATAGAGGACAGTGGCAGGAGGTGGAGGGGTTAGTTGAGTGATAGAGGACAGTGGCAGGGGTGGAGGGGTTAGATGAGTGATAGAGGACAGTGGCAGGAGGTGGAGGGGTTAGATGAGTGATAGAGGACAGTGGCAGGAGGTGGAGGGGTTAGGTGAGTGATAGAGAACAGTGGCAGGAGGTGGAGGGGTTAGGTGAGTGATAGAGGACAGTGGCAGGAGGTGGAGGGGTTAGGTGAGTGATAGAGGACAGTGGCAGGAGGTGGAGGGGTTAGGTGAGTGATAGAGGACAGTGGCAGGAGGTGGAGGGGTTAGGTGAGTGATAGAGGACAGTGGCAGGAGGTGGAGGGGTTAGGTGAGTGATAGAGGACAGTGGCAGGGGGTGGAGGGGTTAGGTGAGTGATAGAGGATAGTGGCAGGAGGTGGAGGGGTTAGATGAGTGATAGAGGCCAGTGGCAGGAGGTGGTGGGGTTAGGTGAGTGATAGAGGACAGTGGCAGGAGGTGGAGGGGTTAGGTGAGTGATAGAGGACAGTGGCAGGAGGTGGTGGGGTTAGATGAGTGATAGAGGACAGTGGCAGGGGGTGGAGGGGTTAGGTGAGTGATAGAGGACAGTGGCAGGAGGTGGAGGGGTTAGGTGAGTGATAGAGGACAGTGGCAGGAGGTGGTGGGGTTAGATGAGTGATAGAGGACAGTGGCAGGGGGTGGAGGGGTTAGGTGAGTGATAGAGGACAGTGGCAGGAGGTGGTGGGGTTAGATGAGTGATAGAGGACAGTGGCAGGGGGTGGAGGGGTTAGGTGAGTGATAGAGGACAGTGGCAGGAGGTGGAGGGGTTAGATGAGTGATAGAGGACAGTGGCAGGAGGTGGTGGGGTTAGATGAGTGATAGAGGACAGTGGCAGGGGGTGGAGGGGTTAGGTGAGTGATAGAGGACAGTGGCAGGAGGTGGAGGGGTTAGATGAGTGATAGAGGACAGTGGCAGGAGGTGGAGGGGTTAGATGAGTGATAGAGGACAGTGGCAGGAGGTGGAGGGGTTAGGTGAGTGATAGAGGACAGTGGCAGGAGGTGGAGGGGTTAGATGAGTGATAGAGGCCAGTGGCAGGAGGTGGAGGGGTTAGGTGAGTGATAGAGGACAGTGGCAGGAGGTGGTGGGGTTAGATGAGTGATAGAGGACAGTGGCAGGGGGTGGAGGGGTTAGGTGAGTGATAGAGGACAGTGGCAGGAGGTGGAGGGGTTAGGTGAGTGATAGAGGACAGTGGCGGAAGGTGGAGGGGTTAGGTGAGTGATAGAGGACAGTGGCAGGAGGTGGAGGGGTTAGGTGAGTGATAGAGGACAGTGGCAGGAGGTGGAGGGGTTAGATGAGTGATAGAGGACAGTGGCAGGGGGTGGAGGGGTTAGGTGAGTGATAGAGGACAGTGGCAGGAGGTGGAGGGGTTAGGTGAGTGATAGAGGACAGTGGCAGGAGGTGGAGGGGTTAGGTGAGTGATAGAGGACAGTGGCAGGAGGTGGAGGGGTTAGGTGAGTGATAGAGGACAGTGGCAGGAGGTGGTGGGGTTAGATGAGTGATAGAGGACAGTGGCAGGAGGTGGAGGGGTTAGATGAGTGATAGAGGACAGCGGCAGGAGGTGGAGGGGTTAGATGAGTGATAGAGGACAGTGGCAGGGGGTGGAGGGGTTAGGTGAGTGATAGAGGACAGTGGCAGGAGGTGGAGGGGTTAGGTGAGTGATAGGGGACAGTGGCAGGAGGTGGAGGGGTTAGATGAGTGATAGAGGACAGTGGCAGGAGGTGGAGGGGTTAGATGAGTGATAGAGGACAGTGGCAGGAGGTGGAGGGGTTAGATGAGTGATAGAGGACAGTGGCAGGAGGTGGAGGGGTTAGGTGAGTGATAGAGGACAGTGGCAGGAGGTGGAGGGGTTAGGTGAGAGATAGAGGACAGTGGCAGGGGGTGGAGGGGTTAGATGAGTGATAGAGGACAGCGGCAGGAGGTGGAGGGGTTAGGTGAGTGATAGAGGACAGCGGCAGGAGGTGGAGGGGTTAGATGAGTGATAGAGGACAGCGGCAGGAGGTGGAAGGGTTAGATGAGTGATAGAGGACAGTGGCAGGAGGTGGAGGGGTTAGGTGAGTGATAGAGGACAGTGGCAGGAGGTGGAGGGGTTAGGTGAGTGATAGAGGACAGTGGCAGGAGGTGGAGGGGTTAGGTGAGTGATAGAGGACAGTGGCAGGAGGTGGAGGGGTTAGATGAGTGATAGAGGACAGTGGCAGGAGGTGGAGGGGTTAGATGAGTGATAGAGGACAGCGGCAGGAGGTGGAGGGGTTAGGTGAGTGATAGAGGACAGCGGCAGGAGGTGGAGGGGTTAGGTGAGTGATAGAGGACAGTGGCAGGAGGTGGAGGGGTTAGATGAGTGATAGAGGACAGCGGCAGGAGGTGGAGGGGTTAGATGAGTGATAGAGGACAGCGGCAGGAGGTGGAGGGGTTAGGTGAGTGATAGAGGACAGTGGCAGGAGGTGGAGGGGTTAGGTGAGTGATAGAGGACAGTGGCAGGAGGTGGAGGGGTTAGGTGAGTGATAGAGGACAGTGGCAGGAGGTGGAGGGGTTAGGTGAGTGATAGAGGACAGTGGCAGGAGGTGGAGGGGTTAGGTGAGTGATAGAGGACAGTGGCAGGAGGTGGTGGGGTTAGGTGAGTGATAGAGGACAGTGGCAGGAGGTGGAGGGGTTAGGTGAGTGATAGAGGACAGTGGCAGGAGGTGGTGGGGTTAGGTGAGTGATAGAGGACAGTGGCAGAAGGTGGAGGGGTTAAGTGAGTGATAGAGGACAGTGGCAGGAGGTGGAGGGGTTAGATGAGTGATAGAGGACAGCGGCAGGGGGTGGAGGGGTTAGATGAGTGATAGAGGACAGTGGCAGGAGGTGGAGGGGTTAGATGAGTGATAGAGGACAGTGGCAGGAGGTGGAGGGGTTAGATGAGTGATAGAGGACAGTGGCAGGAGGTGGAGGGGTTAGATGAGTGATAGAGGACAGTGGCAGGAGGTGGAGGGGTTAGGTGAGTGATAGAGGACAGTGGCAGGAGGTGGAGGGGTTAGGTGAGTGATAGAGGACAGTGGCAGAAGGTGGAGGGGTTAAGTGAGTGATAGAGGACAGTGGCAGGAGGTGGAGGGGTTAGATGAGTGATAGAGGACAGTGGCAGGAGGTGGAGGGGTTAGATGAGTGATAGAGGACAGTGGCAGGGGGTGGAGGGGTTAGGTGAGTGATAGAGGACAGTGGCAGGAGGTGGAGGGGTTAGATGAGTGATAGAGGACAGTAGCAGGAGGTGGTGGGGTTAGATGAGTGATAGAGGACAGTGGCAGGGGGTGGAGGGGTTAGGTGAGTGATAGATGACAGCAGCAGGAGGTGGTGGGGTTAGGTGAGTGATAGAGGACAGTGGCAGGAGGTGGAGGGGTTAGGTGAGTGATAGAGGACAGTGGCAGGAGGTGGAGGGGTTAGGTGAGTGATAGAGGACAGCGGCAGGAGGTGGAGGGGTTAGGCGAGTGATAGAGGACAGCGGCAGGAGGTGGAGGGGTTAGGCGAGTGATAGAGGACAGCGGCAGGAGGTGGAGGGGTTAGATGAGCAGTAGAGGACAGAAGCAGGGTGTGGAGGGGTTAGGTAAGTGGTAGAGGACAGTGGCAGGTGATGGAGGGGTTAGATGAGTGATAGAGGACAGCGGCAGGAGGTGGAGGGGTTAGATGAGTGATAGAGGACAGTGGCAGGGGGTGGAGGGGTTAGGTGAGTGATAGAGGACAGTGGCAGGAGGTGGAGGGGTTAGGTGAGTGATAGGGGACAGTGGCAGGAGGTGGAGGGGTTAGATGAGTGATAGAGGACAGTGGCAGGAGGTGGAGGGGTTAGATGAGTGATAGAGGACAGTGGCAGGAGGTGGAGGGGTTAGATGAGTGATAGAGGACAGTGGCAGGAGGTGGAGGGGTTAGGTGAGTGATAGAGGACAGTGGCAGGAGGTGGAGGGGTTAGGTGAGAGATAGAGGACAGTGGCAGGGGGTGGAGGGGTTAGATGAGTGATAGAGGACAGCGGCAGGAGGTGGAGGGGTTAGGTGAGTGATAGAGGACAGTGGCAGGAGGTGGAGGGGTTAGGTGAGTGATAGAGGACAGTGGCAGGAGGTGGAGGGGTTAGGTGAGAGATAGAGGACAGTGGCAGGGGGTGGAGGGGTTAGATGAGTGATAGAGGACAGCGGCAGGAGGTGGAGGGGTTAGGTGAGTGATAGAGGACAGTGGCAGGAGGTGGAGGGGTTAGGTGAGTGATAGAGGACAGTGGCAGGAGGTGGAGGGGTTAGATGAGTGATAGAGGACAGTGGCAGGAGGTGGAGGGGTTAGATGAGTGATAGAGGACAGCGGCAGGAGGTGGAGGGGTTAGGTGAGTGATAGAGGACAGTGGCAGGAGGTGGAGGGGTTAGGTGAGTGATAGAGGACAGTGGCAGGAGGTGGAGGGGTTAGATGAGTGATAGAGGACAGCGGCAGGAGGTGGAGGGGTTAGATGAGTGATAGAGGACAGTGGCAGGAGGTGGAGGGGTTAGGTGAGTGATAGAGGACAGTGGCAGGAGGTGGAGGGGTTAGGTGAGTGATAGAGGACAGTGGCAGGAGGTGGAGGGGTTAGGTGAGTGATAGAGGACAGTGGCAGGAGGTGGAGGGGTTAGGTGAGTGATAGAGGACAGTGGCAGGAGGTGGAGGGGTTAGGTGAGTGATAGAGGACAGTGGCAGGAGGTGGTGGGGTTAGGTGAGTGATAGAGGACAGTGGCAGGAGGTGGAGGGGTTAGGTGAGTGATAGAGGACAGTGGCAGGAGGTGGTGGGGTTAGGTGAGTGATAGAGGACAGTGGCAGAAGGTGGAGGGGTTAAGTGAGTGATAGAGGACAGTGGCAGGAGGTGGAGGGGTTAGATGAGTGATAGAGGACAGCGGCAGGGGGTGGAGGGGTTAGATGAGTGATAGAGGACAGTGGCAGGAGGTGGAGGGGTTAGATGAGTGATAGAGGACAGTGGCAGGAGGTGGAGGGGTTAGATGAGTGATAGAGGACAGTGGCAGGAGGTGGAGGGGTTAGATGAGTGATAGAGGACAGTGGCAGGAGGTGGAGGGGTTAGGTGAGTGATAGAGGACAGTGGCAGGAGGTGGAGGGGTTAGGTGAGTGATAGAGGACAGTGGCAGAAGGTGGAGGGGTTAAGTGAGTGATAGAGGACAGTGGCAGGAGGTGGAGGGGTTAGATGAGTGATAGAGGACAGTGGCAGGAGGTGGAGGGGTTAGATGAGTGATAGAGGACAGTGGCAGGGGGTGGAGGGGTTAGGTGAGTGATAGAGGACAGTGGCAGGAGGTGGAGGGGTTAGATGAGTGATAGAGGACAGTAGCAGGAGGTGGTGGGGTTAGATGAGTGATAGAGGACAGTGGCAGGGGGTGGAGGGGTTAGGTGAGTGATAGATGACAGCAGCAGGAGGTGGTGGGGTTAGGTGAGTGATAGAGGACAGTGGCAGGAGGTGGAGGGGTTAGGTGAGTGATAGAGGACAGTGGCAGGAGGTGGAGGGGTTAGGTGAGTGATAGAGGACAGCGGCAGGAGGTGGAGGGGTTAGGCGAGTGATAGAGGACAGCGGCAGGAGGTGGAGGGGTTAGGCGAGTGATAGAGGACAGCGGCAGGAGGTGGAGGGGTTAGATGAGCAGTAGAGGACAGAAGCAGGGTGTGGAGGGGTTAGGTAAGTGGTAGAGGACAGTGGCAGGTGATGGAGGGGTTAGGTGAGCAGTAGAGGACAGAAGCAGGGCGTGGAGGGGTTAGGTAAGTGGTAGAGGACAGTGGCAGGTGATGGAGGGGTTAGGTGAGCAGTAGAGGACAGAAGCAGGGCGTGGAGGGGTTAGGTAAGTGGTAGAGGACACTGGCAGGTGATGGAGGGGTTAGGTGAGCAGTAGAGGACAGAAGCAGGGCGTGGAGGGGTTAGGTGAGTGGTAGAGGACACTGGCAGGTGATGGAGGGGTTAGGTGAGCAGTAGAGGACAGAAGCAGGGCGTGGAGGGGTTAGGTAAGTGGTAGAGGACACTGGCAGGTGATGGAGGGGTTAGGTGAGCAGTAGAGGACAGAAGCAGGGCGTGGAGGGGTTAGGTAAGTGGTAGAGGACAGTGACAGGTAATGGAGAGGTTAGGTGAGCAGTAAAGGACAATGGCAGGGGGTGGAAGGTTTAGGTGAGTGGCAGGGGGTCGAGGGGTTCAAAAAGTAACTGCCCCAGCACTACTGTCAGTGCCCAGATGGCCAGACCCTAAAATAAAAAATTGGTGCATAAGTGCAGCTGGAAAGTATACAGTCATACGCATTCCTAGGCTCCTGTCCTCTGTGTATTACACTGACTGGACAAGAGCCTGTGCATGTGCCGTGGGACTGCCCATAAGGTATTTTTACAGCGATTGGCTGGGATTCACAGCAGGGCACCCCAAATCAGGTAGGGATAGTCGTTTTCCTAGGTTTGGTCCACTTTAAAGTAAAAAAAGGATGCGTTCTAGGGGGCATCTTGCTTAGAGATGCTGCTCAGTCCAAAGCCCTAAGACCCCCCCCCCCCCCATCATTTCCCAACTAGACTACTGCAACACTCTCCTCTGTGGTCTACTGGCCAACAGACAGACAACCCTCCAATCTATGCTCAACTCTGCTGCCCCCCTTATCCACCTCTCCTCTTGCTGACCTTCTCTATCAATCCCTACACTGCCAATATCTGAAAGAGTTCAGTTCAAACCCTAACCTACAAAGCCCCCACAGCCAAGTCCCTTCCTGCATTTCATCGCTACTTCTAAGATACCAACCCAGATGCAACCCTGATCACCTCCTACCACTCTATTGTCCAGGACTTTGTACGTGTTGCGCCGCTCTGCTCCTCTGGTATGCCCTTCCCAATACAGTTTGATACTCTTTAACCCTTAAACCCTTTAAAAACCCCATCAAAACCCATCTATTTAGACAAGCTTATCATCTGGCCTAACAAAACCACCTTATAGTCTTGTCACCCTTCAGAGCACTTGCTACAAAGCTTAGTAAATACACTTTGTGACACAACCTCTTGTCTCCACCCTCTACCTTTAGATTGTAAACTCACAAGGGCCCTCTCTCCTCTCGTACTCCTGTATCAATGTCTTGTGTTGCATTTGACTCCTAATACTGTGTGTATTATATGCATTTGTACAAAGAATTATATGAGGGGTCCCACACACCCCTCAGCAATATCCCCACATAAGCGGCACCACTAAATATATAAAAATATATACATTTTATTCAAAAGAGCCAAGAAGAATACATAAACACATTACAAATTTAAAAACAAAAATACACAAACAGGCACCTGGGGCGCTGTTGCCAATCCACCTATCCTAATATATCTTGATGCTAGAAGGGCGGGCAATAATATAAATATCAAAAAATCAATCCCCAATAAATGATTCCCATCAATAATGTCTGTGCAAAGAAGAATATGTGCAAATACCAATCGACATCCTCAGGTCGATCGCCCTGAGGAAGTGACGCGTGACATCACGCAACGCGTCGGCGTGGAGTCGGGGGGTTTCTGCTTACCTGGGAAACCAGTATTATCGGGACATGTGAGATGCATATTTGGGCTATGTTTGCACTATATTGATTCACTTCTCTACCTGGCTTGTCCTCATATGTATTATTTTAGCACTTAGCACTTTATTCATTTCTATTAATGTTATTTAGTCAATTGGTATTTGCACATATGCTTCTTTGCACAGACATTATTGATGGGAATCATTTATTAGGGATTGATTTTTTGATATTTATATTATTGCCCTTCTAGCATCAAGATATATTAGGATAGGTGGATTGGCAACAGCGCCCCAGGTGTCTGTTTGTGTATTTTTGTTTTTAAATTTGTAATGTGTTTATGTATTCTTCTTGGCTCTTTTGAATAAAATGTATATATTTTTATATATTAATTTAGTGGTGCCGCTTATGTGGGGATATTGCTGAGGGGTGTGTGGGACCCCTCATAAAATTCTTTTACATATTCTGGGTGTTTATCCCCCCGGTGTGCACACTAATATTTATTTGTAAGCTGGTGCAGCCTCATTATCTACTTTCATATTATATGCATTTGATGTCATATCTCTGTTATCCAAGGGGAATTACAAACCCAATATACAAAGAAGGGGTGCTAATCCTAAATTTTACTGAGAAGAACCAAAGCCAGTAAAAACACTGGCTAAATTAGAGAAAAGCACAGCCAATTAAATATCAATATTCAAAATGTATTACTATGAAAACACAGAACAAAACCTAAAATGGGTTAGCAACCCCCCAGATTTTGTATAAATAATAGTGATGGAGCTACTCCCACCCCCTTTGCTCAGTTTGAATTGCCATGAACACACACAGGGAGGGATTCAGCCACTATGGATCTCTCCCTATGGGGTGTTCTAAAGGGAGGCTGGTAGCTTCCCATGTGAGTAGCTCTGGCTGCATTGCATGTCCCAACTTTGGGGACTCAAAAATAAGAGTAGGGACCACACTAAACACAGAGTGCCTTGCCGGGGCAGTGTGGCTTCCACATGTATCTGCAGATATATACAACCAAATCTCTGTCTTTCCACATAGCTAGACATGTTTGGTGCTATTTGGATGATGAGAGGGTTAAACTGGGCGGTAAATTGGTTCCCAGGCCCTGAATAATAATGATGATGATTTTGTATAAATAATAGTGATGGAGCTACTCCCACCCCCTTTGCGCAACCCCTCAGAATGCGCATGTGCTGAATCAAGTATTGGTGCCAAACACGTCTATATGAAAAAATATATATCATAAGCAGACATACCCTGCTGGTATATGCGCCCTTATGCCCTTCGGTTTGAGTTCGGGACTCTTCCAGGGGTGCCATGAGCACACACATAGAAGAGTCTTGTGCCCATACAATGGGCACCGGGCTCTTCTGCACTCCCTGAATCCCACTTGGGGGCGCAGGTAATCGGGCGGCGAAGCAGCCTTTTATACAGAGGCAGATTTCCCCCATGTGACTACATACATCACAGAATGGGTGGGGAATGGAAACCCCGCTTCACCCCCTCCCCTCCTGTGACATGTAAGAGGCTCCTCCGCTGAGGTATAAAAGCCTTGCCCTGGCCTAAAAAGGGCTGACTGTGCCCCCTTTCCCTCCAGATACTCGCAGGGTGTCTATCAGATGCCCTGCCAGCATCATTTGCAGTCTGTCAGCGCTGGACAACGGCAAAAGAGGTAAGTATCAGTTAATTTTAAAGATTAAAATATTTTGAGAGATGTGTGTTATGTTTTTTTCACTTTACTTTTACTTAATTGTACCTCCAATGGCCAGGGTAATAACATAAATGGCCAAGATGGTGTGGATGAGCCTAGTAGCCCATAGCATGGGCCTGGTGCTGAGCACTGGACCTGTTTTTTAGGGAATAAGAACTAATAATGACCAGGACCTGGGACCCGGGTTGGCCCTTGAACTCTGGAATTACCAGCTCATATGCTTGGTTTGCTGGGTTAGAAAGCTTTAGAGGGAGGGCAAGCATTTTTTTTTCTAGCGCTAACTGCCGGGCCCTCGGCATGATCCCATGCTGGATTAGTAATCCCTGGAAGGGATATTTAAGGTACAGGGAAAGATTTTTTTTGGAGGGCAGAATGGAAGATTAGATTTTATTTTCGAGTGTAGGTCTGCTTTAACAGATTCAGCTGATCTGTTATCAGGGTGTGATTTTTAGTAAATATTTGAGCACTGGGCTGCTGATTCAATGTTTAGCTTTGTTTATTGCTGTTCTGATCCTGTGAAGAACAAAGTTATCTAGCTGGTTCCCCCAACTTTCCCAGGCAGCTATTCCATGTGGTAAACTGAAAACTGTCACCTGCATCCTCTCACACACGCAGCACAGAAAAGAGCCTCCAAGCGTCACACAATAAGGATAAAAGCGGCCTTGACGCTGACTGTTATATGCCTACCTCAGCAGCGCAGTGAGAAAGTGCTCGAAGATCAGTGATTGGTTGAGGTCTGCCTGAGCATCCTTGTACAATTTCGCCATAACAACACCAACATTTCCGCTCACTTTAAATTAGTACATTCAAGTGACCCGTCATTGATGGCGCGGTTCTCACTTGTTCTACTGTCTGAGAGACAATTAGGTTGAATGGCATTTGTTTATAGAGAACCACCCCATGCATGCGTGATTATCAAGCGAGGAAATTACTATTGAGAATTCAGTTGAATTACTAAAGGCTTTCCACTCTTTCATCTCTGGTAAGCAGATATTTTGGAAGGTGGAGGATAACACTGCACAGAT
Organism: Gastrophryne carolinensis; assembly: GCA_027917425.1. Classification (NCBI taxonomy): domain Eukaryota; kingdom Metazoa; phylum Chordata; class Amphibia; order Anura; family Microhylidae; genus Gastrophryne; species Gastrophryne carolinensis. The sequence goes on along the minus strand of CM051241.1, from coordinate 128,076,728 downwards.
TTGTTGAGTGCATGCACCGTGGGATCTCCTTGCTGTACTGACATATCTCTAAACAGACTTTTTGGATTCATTATATTTTTGCTCTGTGTTTTACTACTTTAATCGAAAACTGGGTTAATTTTAGTGTCAAAAGTACATTTCATAATGCAAATCTATAAGTTTAATCTGAACAAGGGGCAGCTGAGGAGAAAAGAGGGACAGAAGGATCCAGGTTCCAAATAAGATAGATAGAAGGTAGATGATAACAGGAATTAAAAGTGAAGACATCAGTATATCAATAACACTTTCATGGTTGGGCCTGGGTTACCTCACAGATTTAAAGTGTTGAAGGTCAGAATCTGGCACAATCGATGTTTGCAGCAGCTCAAATTTTAATATATAGAGTATTTGTGATCAAGACTAATGTGGGGCTATGGATCAGGTTGGGATAAAGATTAATTAGGTGGTGGACCAGGTTGAGCTAGAGATTAGTTAGAGATTAAATCTGTGGACTGGGTTTGGGGTAAAGATTAACCGTATTATGGATTGGGTTAGGGAAGAGCTAAATTGGGCTGCAACCAGGTTGGGGGTGGAGATGAGTTAGGCATTGGACGAGGTTGAGCTAAAAATGTGGACTGGGTTGGGGTAGAGATGAATTGTGCTATGAAACGGGTCAGGGTAGAGATAAATTGGACTGTGGGACAGGTTGGGGAAGAGAGAAATTGTGCTATGGTCTGGGTTAGGGTAGAGATTAACAGGTCTGTAGAGTGCGTTGGGGGTGAGATGAATTGTGCTATGGACAGGGTTGGGGAAAGAAATTGGGCTATGGACCAAGTTGGGGTAGAAATGAATTGTGTTATAGACCTGATTGGGGTTGAGATTAATTGTGCTATGGACTGGATGGTAGCAGAAATGTATTGTGCTATGGTTCAGTTTTGGGGGTAAAAATGAATTGTGATATGGACTGGGTTGAGGGTGGAAATGAATTGTGCCTTGGACTGGGTTGGGGGTGGAAATGAATTGTGCCTTGGACTGGGTTGGGGGTGGAAATGAATTGTGCCTTGGACTGGGTTGGGGGTGGAAATGAATTGTGCCTTGGACTGGGTTGGGGGTGGAAATGAATTATGCTATGAATCGGGTTGGGACAGAAATAAATTGTGCTAAGGACTGAGTTAGGAGTGTAAATAAACTGGGCTATGGACCAGATTGGGGGTACAAATAAATTGTGCTATGGACTAGGTATGGGGTAGAAATGATTTGTGCTATAAGCTGGGTTGGGGGCCAAAATGAACTGGCCTATGGACTGGGTTTGGGGTAGAAATGAATTGGGTGCCGGACCAGATTGGAAGTAGAAATTAATTGGGTGGTGGACCACGTAGGGGGCAGAAATGATTTGTTCTATGGACAGGGTTGAAGGTAGAATTAATTGTGCTTTGGACTGGGTTGGGGGTAGAATTCCGTTTGGCTATGGATCAGGCTAAGGGAAGAAATTAATTGTGCTATGTACCTGGGTGGGATTAGAAATAAATTATGCTATGGATCGTGTTGGTAGAAATGATTTGTGCTATGGACCAGGTTTGCAGTAGAAATGGGTTGGTGGTAGAAATAAATTGGACTATGCACTGTGTTGGGGGTAGAAATGAATCGGGGGTGTACCAGCTCCAAAATTATTTGGAATGTAGACAGGGTTGGATAAAAGTTACAATGAGCTTTGGAACTGAACAGCAGGAAAAGGTACTAAGGTGGTCATTTGAGCAGAACCCACCTGCAAGTAGCAGAGAAAATAAAATTCTTACAACATTCTAAAGGACAAGAAAGCACCAGTTACACATGGGCCAGAAGAGAGTCTATCAGAACGGTAGGAAGGGGTTTCTTACTGTATGGAGATTGTAAGGTCAAAATCAGTAATAGATTAAAAAAACAACTAAAAACAAAAATGTAATTATATTTTGTAAACACATCAAAAGAAAATAGAATAAACGTGAGGCCTCATCACCTAGTAGTGTTGTGGTGTTTTGTTCATACCAAGTAGTACATGTGTATATTAAACCTTCTACATACATATACCAGATGTTGGATTCATAGTCCCACCCTCCTCCAATAAAACTTACCTGCTTTTTGGGAGTGTATTTGGGGACCATGATTAATTGACCTAGCTAGCAGCACACCACTTATTTACTGCCTGATTGTCAGGACTGTACCAAACACCCGTCTGTCTTAAGCCAGTATCCCCCAATCTCCACCGCCACTTCTGCCTATAGACAAGCCCCCGCTTGTGGGAGACACGGGTAATGCCTCTCCCAGTCGGTTGCCCCCAGGACTTAACAGGCGCAAAGGATAATAGCTTAAGGTGCAGCTTGGTGTTTGGCAGGGAATCCCGAATGAGGATGCCGGGTGCGAAAGTCCGTAAATCAGGCCGAGGTCAAACCAGGAGGTCGCAGGCGAGGTATCCAAGGGAGATAACAAAGAATGGTCGAGGGTAGCCGAGGTCAAGTCCAGGAGGTCACAGGCGAGGTACAGGAGGGTCAGGCAAGAGAGTGGTCAGGCAAAGCAGGAGGTCAGGGCAGGCAGCTAGCAAGAATAGTCGAGGTCCAAATCCAAATCCAAATTCTTCACTAAGGTACAGCAACACACATCCAGAACCCAGAAGCTATAACGGGCACTGGGAAACTGGAATAGTGCAAATATATAGGGAAGTCTGGCCAATGGGAAACAGGGAAAAAGGAGGGAAGGAAGGTGCTTGGTGCAACAGTAAAAACGGGAGTGGTCCCAGGAACTGGACGGCCCAGGCCAGACAGGCCGACCAGTCCCTGGGCTCCTTCTATGAGCAGGGCCAGGGTTGGATGGAACAAACTCGCCCCCGGCGGGCGCGCTGGGGAAAGCGCCGCCGGGAGGCATAAAGGTGACGTGCTCGCGCGCGCGCGCGAGCACGTAGATGATCGAGCGCGCCCCCGCCGGGAGGCGGAAGCGCCGGACAGTGAGGGAGCCCGCCGGGCCCGCGCAGCCGCGCAGAGCGGGCTGCGGCGCGGCTGCCGACACCACCTCGCGCCGCCGACCCCTGACCGCCGCCACCACGCTGGGGAGTGAAGACGCCCGGGGAGCGCTGGGCAGCAACCAGCCGGGGACCGCCCGACAGCGCGTCGCGGGACCCGGGACGGTGACGAGGTAAGTGCCTAACATTACCCCCCCCCTGAGGAGGGGACACTGGACCCTCCAAACTAGGTTTTAAAGGATTCTCCCTATGAAACCTCTTTACCAAATTCTGCGCATGAACTTCTCTGGCAGGAACCCAAGATCTTTCTTCCGGACCGTACCCCTTCCAGTCAATAAGATATTGAAGAGAGTTCCGAAAGAAACGAGAATCAAGGACCCGGGCAACCTCAAACTCCTGATGCCCATCAACTACCACAGGACTAGGAGGACTATTAGGTTCATGGTTTCTTGCGGACTTAAGAAGTGAAACATGAAAGGATTTACAGATTTTCATGGATGAAGGGAGGGCCAACCGGTATGTAACCTGATTAACTTTGTGTGTTATGGGGAATGGGCCAATAAACTTAGGTCCTAACTTAGCGGAGGGTTGGCGTAGCGCCAAGTTCTTGGTTGAAAGCCAAACCCAGTCACCCACTTTAAAGTTAGAATTAGACGATCGCTTGCGATCAGAAAATTTTTTCTGTTGACAAGCGGCCCTAGTTAGATGTTGCTGGATTTTATTCCACTCCCCTGGCCATTTGGAAACCCATTCATCCACGGAGGGAACTCTAGAGGGTTGGTCCGAAAGAGCAGAAAACTTCAGATCCTTGCCATAAACACAGTGGAAAGGAGAAACCCCTGTGGATGAATGCGTGGCGTTGTTAAAAGCAAATTCCGCAAAAGGTAAGAAGAAGGCCCAATCAGTTTGAGAACCCGCCGTAAAACAGCGCAAATATTGTTCCAGGGACTGGTTCGTTCTCTCGGTTTGACCATTCGACTGCGGATGAAAGGCCGAGGAAAGGGAGACGGTGAACCCCAACTTGGCACAGAAAGCCCTCCAGAACCGAGAGACAAACTGGACCCCCCTATCCGAAACAACATCCATGGGAATACCATGAATCCTAAAGACATGAGTAATGAAAAGTTGAGCAAGAGTTTGAGCTGAGGGGAGTTTCTTTAAAGGGACGAAATGGGCCATCTTGCTAAAGCGGTCCACAATTACCCAAATAACCGTATGTCCCTGAGACGGGGGAAGGTCAGTAACAAAATCCATGGCCAGATGTGTCCACGGGGAGGCAGGAATGGATAATGGAAGGAGTGGGCCTTCCGGTGAGCTCCTCAAGGACTTACTTTGGGCACAGACTTTGCAAGCGGAGACAAACCTTTGAACGTCCTTCCTAAGAGAAGGCCACCAAACTTGGCGTAACAATAAAGCTATGGTTTTCTTAATCCCTGGATGACCGGTTGTTTTGGTATCGTGAAAATGGGACAAGAACTCAGACCGGTAAGTAGAGGGCACAAACAGGGCTGACGCGGGTTTCCCAGGAGGAGCTTGGGCCTGGAACTGAGTAAGATCAGTAAGTTGGGGTTGGATGGCGGCCACCACTAGGGAGCGAGGTAAGATGGGAGAAACCACCCTTTCCGGTAAGTCAGGGGGAGAGAAACTCCGAGACAGGGCGTCCGCCTTTATATTCTTAGACCCGGGCTTATACGTTATAGAAAAATTAAACCGAGAAAAGAATAAGGACCAACGAGCCTGTCTAGGAGTTAACCTCTTGGCGGACTGGATGTATTCTAGATTTTTATGGTCCGTAAAGACCGTAACTGGATACTGAGCCCCCTCCAGCCAGTGTCTCCATTCCTGGAAGGCAAGCTTGATGGCCAGTAATTCTCTGTTGCCGATATCATAATTCCTTTCGGCCGCTGAGAATTTCTTGGAAAAGAAGGCACATGGATGGAGGCGTGCAGGTGAGCCGTAGTATTGAGACAAGACCGCTCCGACCGCTATCTCTGAAGCATCCACCTCCACAAGGAAAGGTCGTTGTTCATCGGGATGGACTAGGACGGGAGCAACGCTAAATACCCTCTTAAGATTCCCGAAGGCCTGGACAGCTTGAGCCGGCCAAACCGGGGGGTACCCGCTTTTCTTAGTTAGGTTAGTTAGTGGTGTAACCAGGGCAGAGAAATTCTTAATGAACCTTCTATAAAAATTGGCAAAACCCAAAAACCTCTGCAGGCCCTTCAGATCTCTGGGCTGCTCCCATTCTAAAACAGCCCTCACCTTAGATTGGTCCATAGACAGACCAGATTTGGAGATAATGTAACCGAGGAACGGAACCTCAGATACCTCAAATTGACATTTCTTTAACTTGGCATATAAACAATTCTCCCTAAGTTTCTGCAAAACTAGGCACACATGTTTACGATGCTCGTCAAGGGATGAAGAAAAAATTAAAATGTCATCTAGGTAGACAACCATAAACCGGCCAAGATAATCCCTGAAAATTTCATTGACAAAACTTTGAAAGACCGCAGGGGCATTACACAGGCCGAAAGGCATAACCAAATATTCATAATGCCCTTCAAGGGTATTAAAGGCCGTTTTCCACTCGTCCCCCTGCCTAATTCTTATGAGGTTGTAGGCCCCTCGGAGATCCAGTTTAGAGAAGACCTGCGCCCCGACCACCTGAGTAAAGAGTCCCTCAATAAGCGGTAGGGGATACTTATTTTTTACCGTGATGTTATTTAAGCCCCGGTAATCGATACAGGGGCGAAGTCCCCCATCCTTTTTCTCCACAAAAAAAAACCCTGCCCCTGCTGGGGAAGATGAAGGCCGAATAAACCCTTTTTCTAAGTTCTCGGCGATATATTCCCGCATGGCAAGGGTTTCCGCTCGGGTCAAATTAAATATTCTCCCTCTGGGAGGCATCGTACCAGGGAGCAGTTCTATTGGGCAGTCCCAAGGTCTATGGGGAGGAAGTTTGTCTGCTGCCTTTTCTGAAAAAACATCAGCAAACTCCAAATATGGAGTTGGAATCCCAATAGGGAGTAGGCGCGTGACCCTGAGGGGAAATTCTAGGCAGTTCCGGAAACACTGGTGTCCCCACTTGGTAATTTGCCCCGAAACCCAATCAATTTGAGGATTATGCTCCTGCAGCCATGGCAACCCCAAAATCAAAGGAGTACCAGGCATGCTCAAAATCAGGAACCTGATAACCTCAGAATGACTGGCTCCTACTTTGATTTGCATAGGAGGTGATTGGAACCGAACTAACCCCCCGGCCACTGGAGTGCCATCAATGGCTGAAACCCGGATAGGAGTTGGCAAGGTCTGTACCATAATTCCTAGAGTCTGTGCTAGATCAGAGTCTAGGAAATTCCCAGCTGCTCCAGAATCTAGAAGAGCCTTTAGATTAACACATTTAGCACCATTCATAAACTGAACTGGGACGAAAACTGGAGACGATACTTGAGGAGATACCTTACAGCCTAGGAGGACCCCCTCGAAACCCCCTAGGCTCTGAAGTTTCCCGACGGTTTCTTTGGGCAAAGTCTAACCATGTGGCCGGTCCCACCACAGTAAAGACAGAGCCCCTCGGATAGGCGTCGTCGTCTCTCACCTTCGGTGAGCCTGGTGGCACCTAGCTGCATAGGCTCTTCTGAAGGTTGAGCGACTAGAGCCTCAGATTTTGCAGCGGATTCAGGATGTGATCCTTTCTCTAGGCGCCTTTCCCGGAGTCGGCGATCAATGCGGATGGCCAAATGCATCAATTCATCCAGAGTTTGGGGTTCCGGGTAGTTCACCAGGGTGTCCTTGATAGAGTCAGCCAGACCTAATCGGAATTGGCCGCAGAGGGCAGGATTGTTCCAACGTGAGTCAACTGCCCAACGCCGGAATTCGGAACAGTAGTCTTCGGCTGGACGGCGTCCCTGGCGGAGGGTACGTAACTTAGCGTCAGCTGAGGCCCCTTTGTCAGGATCATCATAAAGGACCTCCATTGCAGCGAAGAAACTATCCACCGACTGGCGGATGGGGTCCTGAGCTGATAAGCTAAAGGCCCAGGACTGAGGGTCTCCATGCAACAGGGAAATAATCAAGCCCACCTTTTGTTCCTGTGAGCCTGAGGAAACCGGGCGAAGCTGGAAGTATAGTTTGCAAGAGTCCCGGAAATTGGCAAATTTTGCCCTATCGCCAAAAAACTTTTCAGGGAGCGGGATCTTGGGTTCCACAGTCATTGCGGCCGGAGTCCCCTGAGAAGTGGGGACAATGGGAGTAGGACGGTTCTCCTGGGCCGCAACTCGATGAGCCAGGTGCTCCACCGCCGCTGTCAGGGCCTGCACCTGCTCCAGAATTTGGTCCATTCTTCTTTCTGGCCCGTTATAATGTCAGGACTGTACCAAACACCCGTCTGTCTTAAGCCAGTATCCCCCAATCTCCACCGCCACTTCTGCCTATAGACAAGCCCCCGCTTGTGGGAGACACGGGTAATGCCTCTCCCAGTCGGTTGCCCCCAGGACTTAACAGGCGCAAAGGATAATAGCTTAAGGTGCAGCTTGGTGTTTGGCAGGGAATCCCGAATGAGGATGCCGGGTGCGAAAGTCCGTAAATCAGGCCGAGGTCAAACCAGGAGGTCGCAGGCGAGGTATCCAAGGGAGATAACAAAGAATGGTCGAGGGTAGCCGAGGTCAAGTCCAGGAGGTCACAGGCGAGGTACAGGAGGGTCAGGCAAGAGAGTGGTCAGGCAAAGCAGGAGGTCAGGGCAGGCAGCTAGCAAGAATAGTCGAGGTCCAAATCCAAATCCAAATTCTTCACTAAGGTACAGCAACACACATCCAGAACCCAGAAGCTATAACGGGCACTGGGAAACTGGAATAGTGCAAATATATAGGGAAGTCTGGCCAATGGGAAACAGGGAAAAAGGAGGGAAGGAAGGTGCTTGGTGCAACAGTAAAAACGGGAGTGGTCCCAGGAACTGGACGGCCCAGGCCAGACAGGCCGACCAGTCCCTGGGCTCCCTCTATGAGCAGGGCCAGGGTTGGATGGAACAAACTCGCCCCCGGCGGGCGCGCTGGGGAAAGCGCCGCCGGGAGGCATAAAGGTGACGTGCTCGCGCGCGCGAGCACGTAGATGATCGAGCGCGCCCCCGCCGGGAGGCGGAAGCGCCGGACAGTGAGGGAGCCCGCCGGGCCCGCGCAGCCGCGCAGAGCGGGCTGCGGCGCGGCTGCCGACACCACCTCGCGCCGCCGACCCCTGACCGCCGCCACCACGCTGGGGAGTGAAGACGCCCGGGGAGCGCTGGGCAGCAACCAGCCGGGGACCGCCCGACAGCGCGTCGCGGGACCCGGGACGGTGACGAGGTAAGTGCCTAACACTGATACTCAACGAGAGAGAGGCGCATCGATACTCAGCGGCGATCTCCAGGTCCCTTTTGGTGACTAGCCCATCCCACTAACTACATGTACATATATACTCCCACCATTCGTCTGTCCCCCCCCCCCCAAGTGACCAATATCCCCGGGCACCGCCCCTGACAAGCAGTGCCACCGCAACTACCCAGTACAATGTTTACTGACAATTGTACCCACATCCCACACCCTCCCTTCCAACCCAGCCCACCTCAACAACAGAAATGGTGGCCCAAATCCTGCCCCCTACCAACCCCTCTATAGCCAGTCAGCGCAGTGTGCAGAACACCACATCTGCAGCACACTATAGCAGCACAGCAACGGCACTCCGCAGACGGAACTCCCACTGTTAGCTGGCCATACGCAATGAAATGAACAAATCACCCCACCTTCGGAGAACGCACAATCTTATACAGGTACCTTCCTTATTAAGCCTGATGGTACCCCATCCCGGACACCATAACAAAGCAGCATTCCTTTATCTTTCTATTGTAGACTTTAGCCAACACATTCCTCATAGACAAGCCCAAATTTCTTGAACCCTACTTGGGTCTCGCCAAGCTACTCTACTACACCAGGTAGAACAGTCTACAACTCTGATAGGCAAATACCTACACCAATTACATTACTTATTCATGCCATACCTTACCCCTACCTTACTCAGTTATGCACTTATTTTCACCCATAAGTTCACAGGAACCCCTCAAATATACATTACCCGAACTACAGTACAAGTAAGGTAAACCCACTGAACTAACTACCTATAAGTCAGGACCCACCCTGATCCAACTAGTACAATATTTCTATCCCTCAAGCTCCCCTTTCTTACCACGTCCTTCCATGTTCCCTCCAGATTCAGCTGGTTCAGCAACACAATAAGATGAACACGTTTTACCTTTTTATGAAGCCTTGATAAGCGAGACGCATCAAGGTTTAAACAGATGTACAAAAAATCCTGACATTGTCAATAAAGCTTGAGCACGGATTCCCATCAGTACTAATAGACATATAAGGAGTATTTCTGCGTCCTGCTACCGATGAATCACTAGTCAGGATACTGCATATCTCTATAGGGTCGATTCAAAGAAACATGTAACAGCTTGGATTTTGGTGCCGATCATCCTATTTTTCCCATCCTGAATTTTCCGTTTCATTTCTCAGGTTGCAACATTGGTTTTGCCCTTTTTCCTTTTTTGTCTGGACGTAAATCCTTCTGATCTTGCGGCTGCGCACTACAAACTTACCTCATTAAAGTGCATTCTAAATATTTGGTCTTATTTTTCTTTATTTCATTCATTTTGTAGTAACCAACCATTAATGAATGCATTTGCATAAGTAAATCTTACTTTGTTTAATTTTTAGTTAACTTGCATTTTTTACTTGAGGATTTAATTTAAATATTTTGGCTTCAAATGGTACAACTTAAAATTTTGGGTGTGGTTACCCACACCCTCTCCATACAGATTGCTCTCAAATATAAAAAAACACCCAGCAACTTCTGCATGTTATGAGCCTAGAAACAGCCAAGATGGCGGCACAGGTATTCTCGGGCAGCCTGCAAACAGAAAGGATGTGCTGTTACACAGTTAATATTTCATAATTATGTATGGTATCTATATAGTTAATTCCTGTATTGCTGTTCTATGGACATTTCTATAGTCAGTTATGCTGCCACCTTTGGTCGTTTTTGTGTATTGCACTTGTATGTATGTCATAGGTCAGAGCTTTGACTCATCTAAACCACTCCCATCTTCTCCAGGGAGCATTTCCTGGTTTATTGCTCATTGCCTTTCTGCCTTATGAGGCACACATGTGTATTCTCCATGCTACTCTGATCAAAGCATCATCTTTTGACCGCCGCATGATACTGAAATCCATTCATTTTGCTGTATCCCACTGTTGTGATGGACTGAATAAACTGGCTTTGTGGATGAACACAGTATTTGGTGAGTTCAGCTATCTGATAAGGATCGTCCCCAGCGTTTCTCTAACTTACACGGGTTGGCACTGCTCTTACAAGGGAAAGAATCTCTATCACAACCTTCTGAGTCAGAATAAAGGGCCTTGTGACTGTGTTGCTCTGCATTCTTTGATTTCTGACCTTTCCGTGCCCCCAGCTCTGCTGTGTCTGTGCAAAATACAGCAGTAACCCACATCCTGCACTTTATCCCGCTCTCCTCTCCTCAGTAAGTGTGATGCATCTGACCAAAGATGTGCTTAAATAATTAAACAAAGCAAAGGTAAACAACTACACCAATAAATTCAATCTAAAAATATTATTCTAGTACATCAATTTAAAAATAAATCACAAAGGACATAAGTTTCTTTAATTAACGCAAATATATGGATGTATTGCAAAATAAAGGTTTACATGCAAAGGACTAATTAAGGTCCACATTAAAATGCTTTTATAAGGCATACATGAATCAGGTATGCATTGCCATACAATTTATGGCCTCGGCCATGCTGATACATGCAGTTCATTGGAGCTCAAGACGCGCAGACTCCTCCACATAGCCAAAAAACCTGTTCAAGAACAGCAATACGACTGCTAAAAGGTGTCGCCAGTGGCTTTCTTTTAAAACGTATTTAGAGGTTGGAAAACTGTTCTCTGAATCACACCTAAACACATTCGATTATCCTAAGTTTTAGGTTTTGATCCTAAGTTTTAGGATTTGATCCTAAGTTTTAGGTTTTGATCCTAAGTTTTAGGTTTTGATCCTAAGTTTTAGGTTTTGATCCTACAATTTAGGAACGAACTTCCGATGATCGTAAGAGCATATACGCATTCGTACGTAGGCTCGTGCGAGTCGGAAATGGCCAAAAAAACAGGAAACACCCACCCAAACTTACGATTCTCGATCCGAAATCACTTAACTTTTGCTCTTTGAATCGAGGGGTATGTACTGTATACTGTAACACTGAACTGAAGTTTCTCACAATTGACTATGAATCTAACATTTGGTATACTTATGTATGAAGTTTGATACACACATGTACTACTTTATATGAATAAAATACCACAATACCACCAGGTGATGAGGCCTCGCTTTTATTTTATTTTCTTTCGATGCATTTTTGTTTATAGAGCTATGGACAATGTAATGTAAATATTTGTATGTGCACTGTTTGCGTAGGGATATAAAAAATGAAATTAATAAGAAGGAGTTCTGTGTATACAGCAATTACTGTCCAAATGTAATATTAGTGCTGTGTGCTCAGTTGTGAGCTCGCTGATCATCTGTGTGCGTTGCTTGTGGCCATGCCTCTAAAAATCTTAAAGCGAACCAAAACCCACAATTTTAACTAGCATCCCCTGAATTACTCCCCCCATGAAGAGAACCTTTTGACAATTTTCACTGCTCCTGCTTCACTCTTATCCCAGATAATGGCGTCTGTGTTAGCTGTAAAGCTCTCAGCATTCATTGCCATTGTTGTGAGTGGCAATGATGTCATTGCCACATCTATGCAATGACTGATCGCCTGCCTTCTTACAGAGAGGGGCGGCAAAAATGAAAGTGTTCCAGGACTATTCGAAAAGCGAAAATATCTATTTCTAGTTCTACATCCTAAGAGGGGAGGATCCACAGGGGCTTTGGCCAAATGTATTTCACAAGTTCAGTGGTCCGCTCACATAAAAAGCAAATAGAATACATAAATACAATGGCCTCGATTCAATAAAGGTAGAAAACAATTCTTATGGTAGTAAAAGATTCAATTCATGAGAAAAAAGACTGAGAATGTCACTGTTACTGAATCACCAGATAAAAAGACAATAAAAGTTAATAGCAGCTTTTACTACAGTGTAGAAAGGAGTAACCAGTTCTCTACTTGTCTTAGGAGTAAAAAAGTGCCATTGACTGTCATTGTTTTCTTCAGCAACAGTGAAACATTCTCAGGCTTTTTTCTCATGAGTTGAATCTTTTTACTACCATGAGAATTTTTTTCTACCTTTATTGAATCGAGGCCAATATCTCAAAAACATTTTACAATTAGTGCATACTGAGATGATTTGATCAGACCTTTGATCAAATATCAAATAGCTGATGAAATAGACCAATCTCACCACGCACTTGCCACTGCAACGCTAGGAACAGCTGTCAAAAGGTATAAGGTATTATTCCTCGGCATACCCCCAATATTGAACCGATACAAATGCAATCTGATTGAACAGAACTGTGCCAACTACTGCCACTTCTAGACAGAGATAAGATTTAACAAGGCAATTTGGAAAACCAGCGAGGTCCCTTAAAGTGTACCATAACCTACCCTGGAGTCTTTTAGACTTATTCCCTTCCCGGAGGGCATCCCAAAATGGGAGGCGAGGTAAGTGGTCTTGGCGACATGGGGCGTTTCCCACTGCGGGGCACCCGCAACCGGGTTCCCACAGAGGGACAGACCAAAACCCAGGATAGTGAAAACCCCGGGTAAAGTGGACCAAAACCCAAGACCATCGGCCCTCTATAAGATTCCAGGGCCGCTAGATTCCTTCCCCCCCACGGGGCATCCAGAATCGGGATGTCCCACTGTGTTAAACTCCCCAGGTCGCTTGATATACTCAGCTTCCCCCCTGGTCCAACAGCATGTGCAAGCAGCGGCCGAATCTATGCTATACCTTTAGCAGGACCCATGACGGGCATTTATGAATGTTCGGCACGGGCACACTCCCTGTTAGAGGGCAGTGGGGATGCGGGTGCAGGTGTGCTTGGCTAGACTCAGGGAAAGGTGAGTTGGAGTGGGCAACCTAGGAGGTTTCACATAACAGGGCATCACGCATCAGGGTGCCCTGGGGTCAAGGACCAAAACCCGGGATAATCAAAATCATGGGTTTCAGTCCACTTTAATTTTTAATTTAGAGCACATAGAGAATTGGCTAGGATTTTGGCTAAAAGTTTGGGGTCAGAGAGGTACGTCTATGCAACCCAAGCATATACTGTCCTCCCTCTTATCCCCTTGGTGGACCTTCTTCCCCGAAACGTAGGAAAAACTTCAGGTAGGTATAAGTTATAGAGGTTTTGCAAACTATACTAAATCATACACAAGATTGTGTAAAGGGTGCAGCTTAGGTTGCTCCCATTTATTTAGTATTTACATAGTGTTCATATCATACATACATAGAAAGCTAAGGTAATTTTCAACAGTTGTATAGTAGGCAGAGTTTGTTACTTGCCTGAGTAAAAGCGTTCCACCTCCTAGGCTTCGTCAGTACTCAGATTCTAAATAAATACTGTATATACTCGAGTTTTTCAGCCCACTTTTTGGGCTGAAAAAAGCCGCCTCGGCTTATACTCGAGTCCGGGGGCGGACTGCCAGGGAAGGCCGCAACCCTGAACCCAACAGATGCTGGAGGGTGAGGGTGAGGTAAGTGGTCTTGGCGACATGGGGCGTTTCCCACTGCGGGGCACCCGCAACCGGGTTCCCACAGAGGGACAGACCAAAACCCAGGATAGTGAAAACCCCGGGTAAAGTGGACCAAAACCCAAGACCATCGGCCCTCTATAAGATTCCAGGGCCGCTAGATTCCTTCCCCCCCACGGGGCATCCAGAATCGGGATGCCCCACTGTGTTAAACTCCCCAGGTCGCTTGATATACTCAGCTTCCCCCCTGGTCCAACAGCATGTGCAAGCAGCGGCCGAATCTATGCTATACCTTTAGCAGGACCCATGACGGGCATTTATGAATGTTCGGCACAGGCACACTCCCTGTTAGAGGGCAGTGGGGATGCGGGTGCAGGTGTGCTTGGCTAGACTCAGGGAAAGGTGAGTTGGAGTGGGCAACCTAGGAGGTTTCACATAGCAGGGCATCCCGCATCAGGGTGCCCTGGGGTCAAGGACCAAAACCCGGGATAATCAAAATCATGGGTTTCAGTCCACTTTAATTTTTAATTTAGAGCAATTAGAGAATTGGCTAGGATTTTGGCTAAAAGGTTTGGGGTGAGAGAGGTACGTCTATGCAACCCAAGCATATACTGTCCTCCCTCTTATCCCCTTGGTGGACCTTCTTCCTCGAAACGTAGGAAAAACTTCAGGTAGGTATAAGTTATAGAGGTTTTGCAAACTATACTAAATCATACACAAGATTGTGTAAAGGGTGCAGCTTAGGTTGCTCCCATTTATTTAGTATTTACATAGTGTTCATATCATACATACATAGAAAGCTAAGGTAATTTTCAACAGTTGTATAGTAGGCAGAGTTTGTTACTTGCCTGAGTAAAAGCGTTCCACCTCCTAGGCTTCGTCAGTACTCAGATTCTAAATAAATACTGTATATACTCGAGTTTTTCAGCCCACTTTTTGGGCTGAAAAAAGCCGCCTCGGCTTATACTCGAGTCCGGGGGCGGACTGCCAGGGAAGGCCGCAACCCTGAACCCAACAGATGCTGGAGGGTGAGGGGCGGCCGCTGCGGGTCCCTGCTGTACCCGCTGCTGCCGCCGCCGCCGCTCTCATACACACAAACACGCACACACATTCACACACTGACCGGCACTTCCAGGCTGCTGCGCGCTGGTCGTCAATGGGGCACGCTCACCGACGACCAGCGCGCAACAGCCAGGAAGTGCTGGTGTGTGTGTGAGAACGGCAGCGGCTGGCGGCTGCGGAGGAGGGGAGGGGGACCCCGCTGCCCCTCTGCAGGGTAACCTCGGCCAAACCCTGACCCTCGACACCTGCGCGTCTGAGAGCGGCGGCGGCGGCAGCAGCAGCAGGTACCCACAGTGTGTGTGTGTGTGTGTGTGTGTGTGTGTCTCTTTCTGTGTGTGTGTGTGTGTGTGTGTGTGTGTGTGTGTCTGTGTCTTTTTCTGTGTGTGTGTCTCTTTCTGTGTGTGTGTCCCTTTCTCTCTCTGTGTGTGTGTGTGTGTGTGTGTGTCCCTTTCTGTGTGTGTGTGTGTGTGTGTGTGTCTCTTTCTGTGTGTGTGTGTGTGTGTGTGTCCCTTTCTGTGTGTGTGTGTGTGTGTGTGTGTGTGTCTCTTTCTGTGTGTGTGTGTGTGTGTCTCTTTCTGTGTGTGTGTGTGTGTGTGTGTGTGTGTGTGTGTCCCTTTCTGTGTGTGTGTGTGTGTGTGTGTGTGTGTGTGTGTGTGTGTCTCTTTCTGTGTGTGTGTGTGTGTGTGTGTCTCTCTTTCTGTGTGTGTGTCCCTTTCTGTGTGTGTGTGTGTGTGTGTGTCTCTTTCTGTGTGTGTGTCCCTTTCTGTGTGTGTGTGTGTGTGTGTGTGTGTGTGTGTGTCCCTTTCTGTGTGTGTGTGTGTGTGTCTCTCTTTCTGTGTGTGTGTCCCTTTCTGTGTGTGTGTGTGTGTGTGTGTGTGTGTCTCTCTTTCTGTGTGTGTGTCCCTTTCTGTGTGTGTGTGTGTGTCCCTTTCTGTGTGTGTGTGTGTGTCTCTTTCTGTGAGTGTGTCCCTTTCTGTGTGTGTGTGTCTCTTTCTGTGTGTGTGTCCCTTTCTGTGTGTGTGTGTGTGTCTCTTTCTGTGTGTGTGTCCCTTTCTGTGTGTGTGTGTGTGTGTGTGTGTGTGTGTGTGTGTGTGTCTGTCTTTTTCTGTGTGTGTGTCTCTTTCTGTGTGTGTGTCTCTTTCTGTGTGTGTGTCCCTGTGTGTGTGTGTGTGTGTGTGTGTGTGTGTGTGTGTGTGTGTGTGTCTCTTTCTGTGTGTGTGTCCCTTTCTGTGTGTGTGTGTGTGTGTGTGTGTGTGTGTGTGTGTGTGTGTGTGTGTGTCTGTGTCTTTTTCTGTGTGTGTGGGTCTCTTTCTGTGTATGTGTGTGTCTGGTAAGTGTACCATTGTTAGGAAATGGTATGGACACGCATGCATAATAAGGAATAATAGAGACTGCTCATACAGTGGTCCCGGAAGAAAATCAATCGCAGATGGAATGAGGGGTAAGTGTTCACTGCTAAGAGGTGTGTTTATTGTTTAGCCATTTGACCAATTCGACCAATCATGTGCTCATCCATTTGTGTTTTGTTTTAGCTTACAAACTGGAGAAGGCTTGCCCAAAACTCTAGAATTTATGGGATGCTGCACCCCGACACCTACCAGGGGGTGTCGGGCACAATTGATACTGACTGGAATCACATGTCCACCAGTGGTAAGAGTTTGGACCAAACTGCTGATTTGGGGAGGGGGAACCCACAACCCCAACACATTTTTGCCAAACATGAGTGGCCACCAACAGTGGATGCTTTGCTGGGACACCCATGTTCGCATGCAAGGGCCCAGATGTGTCTACCTACAATTGCACTCCATACCAGCCATGAAATTGTTTCCAAATGTGTGTTGGACACACATGGCTGGTGTGTCCAATGTGTACCCCATGTTTACTAGCTTAAAGTGGACCAACACCCACGGGTGATCGGCCCGGGAATCTATAAGATTCCCGGGCCGATCACCCCCCACCCCGCGGGACATCCGAGATCGGGATGTCCCGCGGGGTGAAACCCCCCAAACACCCCAAACTCCTTACCCTATCTTCGGCGGCGGCCGGCCGCCGCCGCCTCCCTCGCGCTCCTGTAGGCGTGCGCGCGCCGGCCGTCTGCGAATGGCCGGTGCGGACGCGCGCGCGTCAAAAGTGACGCGAGGGAGGCGGCGGCGGCGGCTGCCGCTTAGACGTTCCTGATCCTCGCTTGTACGTCGGCGCTGGGAGCGGGGAGAGGTGAGTTTTTCGGGGGGTTAGGGGGGGTTTCACACAGCGGGGCACCCCGATCGGGGGTGCCCCACCAAAGTGGACCAAGACCCAGGATAGTCAAAATCCTGGGTGTTGGTCCACTTTAAGGAGTACAGCTAAGTAATGTGTAAGGCTGTTTCCATTGCAGCCCCAGCCAGCCTCTACCTCCAACACAAACTGGACCTCTGGCATCAACTGTTCCTCAGCCACCAACTGGACCCGCCCAAAGCCCAACCACGAGTGATGGGACCTAAGCATTAAATGAGGTAAATGTGGGGACGCATTGTGCTGATGGCAAGGTACATGGGGTGTGTGTAGAATTAGGCTATTTAAAGTGGACCAACACCCAGGTTTTGGTCCACTTCAGGGGGGCACCCCGATTAAGGGTGCCCCGCTGTTTGAAACCCCCCAGAAAGCCCCCAAAACTCACCTCACCACGCTCCCACGTGGCCGCGCTGACCAATCACCGCCGACGGACAAGCGGGTGACAGCGGCGGACAACACAGCGCGTCCGCCTCCCGCGCGCCCCTCTGACAGTGCGCGCGCCCGCACCGGCCATTCACAAACGGCCGGCGCGGGCACGTCTGAGGTAAGTTTTTGGGGGGGGGGGGTCCCTCACCGCGGGACATCCCGATCTCGGATGTCCCGCGGTGAGGGAGGTGATCGGCCCGGGAATCTATAAGGTGGGTGACGGTCCACTTTAAAGGAGCAGTATCGCGAATTTTTCTTGGTGACATATTTAAATGGTACTTTGAATGTAGGTAAGTGTTGGAGTAAGAATTACAAATTTAGAAAAAAATGATGTCTGTGTTGAGCAGCTGGAGACTAATAGCTCATGTTTATGTCTTCTGAGTGTCGAAGCCGACACTCTGGCCTGTTCCACACTGAGGAGAGGGGGGAAACAATGTATCAACTGTTCAGTGCTGGCAGCTGTCCAGCATAAGATAACAACATTGCAACATTGCCTGGCCAGAACTCATATATCTAAAACAGAGAGAAAAGCTCTAGAAGTCATTTAGCTGATTTTGACAGTTTTCCCTTCATGTTGGCTCTGCTGCAGAATCTTTCAGTTTACCATTTTCTCTTTCATATTCTTATTTTTCATTTTTCCATATGATCTTTCTTTCAGCTTTGTGTGTTTTGAGCAAAGCCCAACCCAGGATTTTCACTAGCTGGAGTTTTGCTTTGTGCCCCTAGGGGCATCCCGACTTGGGATGCCCTGATATGTGAAATCCCCAAGTTCGCCTGTGAAAACGTACCTTTCCCTGTCCCACAGCGCATGCGCGGGCTCTCATCCAATCAGCTCTGTTTGCACGCAGATGGGGAGCCTGAGCAGTAACCTTCCTGGCCGCCCGGCCTTTCTAAATGACTATCTGCGTGAGCGCGCCAGAAAAATGGGGGGATCTGTGGTTATTTCACACAGTGGGCATCCTGATTTAGAATGCCCAAGGGGGAAGGTCAATGGCCGGGTCTTATAGACTTCAGGGTCGGCAACTCAGGGTTTTGTTCCACTTTAATACCTTTAGATTTTCCTGCACAGTTATTCAAAGAAGAATTTCAGTCGTTTTCAGTCAGTTTAGTTTATTTTGTATAGATTTTACACATTTGAGTCACCTGGTCTCATAACAAAAGCAGCACCTCACACACACACACAGCCGTTACCACCGATTACAGTGTCAGCCTCTGAGGTAAAGTGTTGCTAGGAGACCAGTGGGCTAAATGAAGCAGCTCACTAAATACAACCCAGCAGATCCCCCTATTCAGCAAATGGACTGTGCCATTGTCATTATACAATTTAAAAGAAAGGCATATATTTTTTCCTTTTTCTATCGCCACATTATTTATACACATGTTAGAAGCTATTGTGTGGCTATTTAATTATTTATCTTTTTTAATGCAAATTTTGCGATACTGCTCCTTTAAATAAAGGTATGTGATGGGATTGAATTTTCAATCAATTAAACACTAATGTTTGCCTTTATCCAACACCACCAATCCTGGAGGATATACAGGAGATGGAGGAGTCCCAGGTGCAGAAGCTGCACAAGCCCAACACCCCATCACAGCAATCACCCATTTTGCTGAGGATACCCACACCTAGTGCCACCCCCTGGGAACACACACTGCCTCACACTTCCAACCCCCGGACCATGGGCTGGATTCCACCTCCTCCACTTCCACTGAGCGGACAAAACAAGCCCCCCTTACTTCTGCCGTCACTGCCACCACCGCCTCTGCATGTTGCTATGCATGTTGGGTATTGTTCTGTTTGGGGGACCTTGTGCTATCAGATTTAGCTTGTTTTTTCTTGTTTGCATATTGATATTTTAGGAAAATGTGGGAGGCATTACAAATGTAAAGGGTTGTTTTGGTTTTAAAAGAGCAGGGTTGTCTGCAGAGCTGAAATTTTCAAGTCAAATTATCCATACGCTCAATGCTTTACTTTAGGGTGTTTGGCAGCTCTTCCCTTGATGGTACATAAGCATGTTGGGTATTTTTCTGTTCGGGAGACCTTGCTTTTTTCAGATTTAACTTGTTTTTTCTTGTTTACATCTTGTTTTTTATTTGGCTTTTTATGTGGCTTTGATTTTGCTTTTTATTCTTTTTTTAGGGAAACCCTTTGCAACCAGAAAACTGCGCCCACATCAACAAGCCTGGTACACCTAGAAAGGTGTGTACTTTCAGAGCATATATACAGGCCGATTCATTAATAGCACCAGGTAGCGACAGATGAGCGCCAGTAGCGTGATTTTCACAGCGCCAGCTAGTATTCGCTGTGCTTGGCCGGGGTTTGCTTGTTGACAGCGACTCAGTCGGTGTGCGGTAATGTTGAATACGGGGTTAGGGGTCGCTGTTTCACAGGTTCTGCGTTGTATGGGTGCGCCTGACAGCGAATGGCCAGAGCGAACGGCTTGCTGCAGATTCATTAACAAATCACGCTCAAAAATTTCTCGTGCTGTGAATTCCTTGTTTAAACCCCAGAGCGCTGGCGGCGATGTGTGTAAAGTAGTTTTTAACCCCCAAACAAACATTTTTTTTTAATGTAAAAATTATACAAGTTTTTCTAAACATTTTGTAATATGAATACATTAATATCAGACCTGTAATATCAATTCTGCACAATTTTTTAAATTTTTTTTTTTTTTACTTAAAAAAAAACCTAACATTGCAGAAGTGGTCACAGAATTTTTGACATTAAAAAAAACAAAAAAAAAAATTAATAGCAATTAATTATGATTAATTAAAGATTGCTCCATTGAAATGCATTGGACCACGCCAGGGAGCGCCAGGTCATACCTGTCGCTGTGATGGGATTAGCAGCGGCGCTGTTCGTTGCAGTCCGCTACATGATGAATCCCGCGCTAGCTGACGCTCTCGCCGGCACTAGCCTCATTTAGCGTGATAAATGCGTCATTGTGACCGCCGCCGGGCGTACTTGATTCGTTAGCCGCCGATAGCTGGCGGTACATGGCGCTCGTCAGACACTACCTGGCGCAAGCCCTTGATAAATAAACCCCATAGTTTGTGGGGGGTATTTTAAATGTATGGTCCTATGGTCCATCTCGTCTGCCAAGATCTGGGATGGGGTAGAGATGAATTGGGATGGGGAACAGACTGCATTGGAGCAGAGTCGAATTGTGCTGAGGGTCAGGTTGATGTAGAGATGATATGGGTTTGGGGTCATGTTGGGGGTAGAGATGAATTGGGCTGTGGGTCGGGTTGAGGTATAGAAGAACTGGGCTGTGGGCCGTGTTGAGGTAGAGATTAATTGGGCTGTGGGCCGGGTTGAGGTCGAGATTAATTGGGCTGTGGGTCAGGTGGGGGTAAAGATAAATTGGGCTCCCTTGTCCCATCTGCACGCATGATACTGAAGCATTGTCAGCACTTACATTTACTTGTATCCACTCAAATCAGAAAAACACAGCATCTCAGCTATGCTGCTGCCTGGATTCAACTGACTATGCACAGTAACAGGAAACCCAGGAGCACATGTTTGCAGGCGGTCTGCAGATCCATGAGATGCCATTTTGTAAAACTTACCACAGCAGGAGTCAGAAAAAGGTAAATGAATATTTAAAGTGGACCAACACCCAGGATTTTGACTATCCTGGGTATTGGCCCACTTCCGCGGGGCACCCCGATTATGGGTGCCCCGCTGTGTGAAACCCCCCAGAAAGCCCAGAAAACTCACCTGACCCCGCAGCCATGTGACTCGCGCGTCCAATCGCCGCCGCCGCCGGACAAGGAGATGCAGTGACGGACAAGCTGAGCGCGGGCCGCTTCCCGTGCATCCCTCTTACAGGGACCGCGCCGGCCATTCACAAAGGGTGCGCGCCCTGCTAGAGGAACGCGCGGGAGGTGGCGGCGGCCCGCGCCGCTGGAACGAGGATCAGGTAGGATTTTCGGGGATCTGGGGGGTGCCCCGCAGTCAGGGAGCTTATCAGTCCGGGAATCTTATAGATTCCCGGGCTGATCAGGGGAGGGTGTTGGTCCACTTTAAGTGCAGCCATTTGAATTGCCCTGATGAGGGATGCACAGGAGCACTGTTTGTTGTATGGGTGTTGGTCCACTTTGAGGCAGAGACGAATTGGAATATGGGCAGAATTGGTGAATGGGGTCCAGCCGCAGGGTGTGTTTCAGAACTGGGTTGTGGGTCAGCTTTTAGGAGAGCACTGCAGGTACACTGGGCCTCTCGCCTGTATGGAGGGATCACGTGACCACAGCAGGGGCCCCTGCGACACGTCGGCATATTTGGAATATTTCGGCAGTAAAATGCGCCCAGTGTGAACTTGCAGTGTTTGAGGCGTCACTATGGAAACAGCAATTAGGTCATCTACACGCACACTCCAATAGGAACGCGAGCTGCAGTCACGTGGCGTGCCACCTCCGAGGCCGCTGCTTTTTTTTGTTTACATGTTTCAGCTCCCTAGACCGGATGTGCCTCCCTTTATTTACATCCCCCACGATCTCCCAACCGGAAGCGCTGCGCTAAATGTCTTCCCAGGAGCTGTAAACAAGGGTAATGATTCCGGAGGAGGTGACACGTGGCTCCGGCGGAGGGGCGGGGCTACTGAGTGGGCGTAGGGAGGACGGGGATGGCAGGGAACACGATCAGACCCCCGAAAGCTGTAACGGGACGTTCTATGACGTTGCTTCGTGGAGGCTGTGAGGTGTAACCGGTGAGCAGGGGCAGGGGTGGTGAACTACAAGTTCCAGCACGGCCGGCAGGATATGGGGGCAGCACGGCAGCCCTGGGTTCTGTGAGTTACAGCTGTCCTAAGAAATGCGTAGACGCCGCTGTTCTAGAAAGTTCCCTGCTTGCAATGGGGATCCCCCAGTTTGACCACCAGAGTGACGTCAGTAGCTGTCCCATTAGAGATGATGAATGGGGATTGCTGCCTCTCTGCCCAGCACCCTGGAGGAGTAACTAGGAGAGCCATGATAGTGACCGGCTTCTACTTAGCACAGTAGCCTTGTCTTATGTGTGTGCTGCGATTTCCAGTCCTCTCCGCACATCTCCTTTAAAAAGACCCTTCAGGCAAATAGGATACTATAAGTAGGGGGGCATCCCAAGGAGGCTGTGTAGGGGGGCATCCCAAAGAGGTTGCATACTGGCAATGGAAGCCCGAACCCCAGCTCCATTTCATCTCTCCCTCCTTTTAGCTGCCAGTCCGCGACCACTGAGGTTCACACAAGCCTTGTGGGCAGCCGGTGGTCATGTGGGAATGCAAAAGCCGGTGATGAAGGGATGGTGTAGCAATGTCCTGTACTAGGAATTCAGTGTCGGTGGGACATCCATGGAGGGGGTGATTGAACTTTCAGTTACTTATGACTGGAAATACAGATTAGAGGCCCTGGAGTCTTACGAGTCCTTGGGGCATCTCTAATTGTGTGAAGCCCTGCCACTCATCTGCTCCCCAACCCTCGGTGTCGCTAGCTGTGCGCGGCATTTCTGAATGGGCAAGCTAGACACTAAGCAGGGATGCGACCGCGCGGCACTCCCGGCTTCAGTCGGCCACTTAGCCTCTAGTAGAGTCCATTGGAGCCATGCAAAACAGCGTGCTGATTGGCTGTACAGCCCTGAGAGTGAAATTCCCGGAGTTGTTACCAAACTTGGACAGAGTTGGACCAAAACCCAGGATTTTGACTATCTTAGGTTTTGGTCTTTTCCCCCAGGGCACCCTGATCGGGTGCATGAAGCCCCCCAGATCGCCCTAGCCAACTCGCCTCTTCCTAGTCCTGTGGCCCATGCGCTGCCACTCGTCCAGCCACTCAAAGCCGCTGATGTCACGGCGTCTAAGGACGCTGACAGCCACGTCCCCTGCTGCCCTCTAACGGGGAGTGTTCCCACAACGGCCATTCACAAATGCCTGCTAGAGGGATAGCAGAGATTTGGCCGTGGCTCGCATATGCGCCGTTGGACCGGGAAATAAGGTAAGTGTATGGGGAAACCTGGGGGGTTTTGCACAACAGGGCATCCTGATTTTGGATGGCCCGAGGGAGGGAATCTTATAGATTCCCGGGCCGATCATGGTGGGTTTTGGTCCACTTTAAAAGGCATCTGTGAGAAAATGTTATACCCACCCTACATCCCGCACAGCACATCACTCCCATTTTGAATATAAATCTTTGTTATGCTACAGATGGCCTGGGATTTGTATGGTTGCCATGACGTCTGGTCCCCAAAACCCGGAGACCTGGCTCTGGCTGGGATTATGGGGGGGCTGAGAGGCAGCCTGGCCCAAAGGGCTTGCCTAAGGAATTAAATGTAGGATGCAGTTAGCTAAGCGGAGGGAGTAATCCATGCGTGTCATACTGTGGGATATGCTGGCGGACTCTCCATGCCGCCCCAGGAGCCTCATTATCGGGAGATTTTCCAACAGATTTATGGAAGGTGCACACAGAGCGCGGCCTTCTGGGTGCATGTGTCACGCTGCAGAGGATCTCTCTTCCATGAGGGTTAAAGTATCCTCATGTGGCTTCCTGTGAACCTTTTCTCCATCTCACCCTGGGATCCTCCCCCAGCCGGATTTCGTTCTAGCCGGCTGCTGAATATTCCAGCAAGCTGTCAGCGGTGCTCTGCGTCTCACCTCTGCGATTGGGGGAAGCCTGGTAAGAGCGTGCGACTAGCACACAGACCTCCATCGTTACATGGAAGAAAGCATTTTTATTTAACCCCTTTGTGATCCCAACACTTTTCTGCATTTTGGGTTCACTTTTTTTTTTCTTCTGCGTCTTCAGGTTCCCTTGCGCCCACCTTTTTTTTTTTTTTTTTATTTCAGGTGTCTTGTCATTCTGATTTTTGGTTGATTTTTTTAAGTATTTATATGTTTCTTTAGGTTTTTAGGGTCAGACCAGTCAATTAATTGAGAATGTTAAGAAAAGATGATCGATTTGCTTAATAATTTTTTATGTGTGGTACCTTTAAAATACTTTTTCTTCTAATAATGTTGAATATTTCATTATATACCTTCACACTGAATCAAATGTAATATGTAAAATCAAATGGAAAAATATCCTAATTGATGGAAGAAAGAAACTGTTGGGATATTTGTGTTGTACTATATGGAGTTCCAGAGAAACGTGTGGATTTTATGTACCTCTCTATGATTG
Source organism: Gastrophryne carolinensis (assembly GCA_027917425.1). Classification (NCBI taxonomy): domain Eukaryota; kingdom Metazoa; phylum Chordata; class Amphibia; order Anura; family Microhylidae; genus Gastrophryne; species Gastrophryne carolinensis. Next base: position 128,052,110 of record CM051241.1, on the reverse strand, counting down.
CAGTGGCAGGCAACTGCTATTGGAAAAAAAGATGATGTGGCTACAGCAGTTCCATGTACCCTGCCGGCTAGCAAAGGTGCCTAATGTAGGGCTCTCTGGGTGGAAGTAGGTTAATGTAGTGTCATGATGAACTGAGAGCCCGGACCAAACCCCCCACTCACCCCCCACTCATCTTATCTTTGGGCCAGCTGATCCAGGCCTGAACTGGTCTCTCTGTGCTGATATAAGAGCACTCAGCACTGTTGGTCTTGGTGAGCTGCCCTGCCCGTGCATTGCTGCTTGAGCCAGCTAATAACAGAAGGCGGTGCCTGCAGTTAGCTGCCCCTTTCCAGCCTGTCAGCCACCGAACCAATGGCATTCCTAATGGTGGCAACACACCCTACAATGTTTTTGTACGATCTCCATGTATTATGGGAGCTATATGTGAACAATCGGTTGAATTTTTCATCGGTCTGTGTTTTTGTCCTATAAAGTTTCAATAAACAACATGTGGATGAGACTTGCTCACAGGTTTGTCTTATGTAGTTATTGAGAACATCCACTTTATCCACGTTATTAACCCTTCCTTACCTGTGTTCTCCGCATACAGGATGATGAGGGGCAGGATTGTGACTGGGCTGTGCTTAGTGTGTCTGAGCCTCCAGCTCAGCGCTGCCTGTGTCCCGGGAAGTCGCGCCTGTAACAACACCAACTTGTCCTCCTTGGATGCCTGGATTTGCTCCCTGATTGGTTCTCTGCTGGTGGGGCTGAGCGGCGTCTTTCCCCTCTTGGTGATCCCTATTGAAGCCGGTGAAGCTCTGCGATCTGAAGGTAAGCTCAGTTTGTCTACTGATATTTTATTTAAACCGGACCTTCAGCATTATTTAATGAAAAGCCCAAACCTTTAAAAAACTATTCCCCAGTATCTAAAATTAATATATTTTAAGTTTTTAGTCACTTATTATTCTTTCCTCCACTGGGCTGCAACTCTGTTCAGGACTTTAGGATACAGGCGGCGCCATCTTGACTCGGAAGCATCACACATACTGAGGAGAGTGGGGTAAAGTACAGGGGGTGCACAGACAGAGCAGAGCTGGGGTCAGGGAAAGGACAGCAATCCCAGAATTCAGAGCAACACAGAAGACACTTCATGTTTGCAGGCTGCCTGATGCTCCATGAGCCGGATGTTTAAAGGCTCATAACATGCAGTAGATGCAGGTAGAATCATTTTTAATGTATGTACAGGGTGTGGTAAACATATAAGATATGCTTTTATTCAGGGTGAAGGTCTGCTTAAATTGATTGCAGCAGAGGTGGTTATCAGTAAAGCTGACACCTATGTGAAATTCATTTGTGTGTCCCAAACAGTCAAGTCAAGCTGTTGCTTATACAAAAAAAGAGCACCTCAGTCAGGTCCTATGGCTGTCAATTGAACCTGCAACCCTCCGGCCGCTTCCTTACCTCTAGGCCACGACTGCCCTTAATCAAGTACAATCAACTACTACTGCTTCAAGCAATAACACAATTTTTTTTAAAGTGTATTTAACATGCATATAACCTAAATAACTATTAGTTTACCCATTAATATGTGTTAATCCTATTAAGGTAACATGTGGTCTGGAATCTTTTAGACTCCAGGACCAGCCCCTGGCCTTCCTTAGGGGCATCCCGAATTGGGATGCGATGCCCCAGTGAAAAGTGCGTTTTTTTTTTTTTTTTTTTTAGCTGGCCGATGGGGTTTCACACAGTGTGGCAGCCAAGCATAAAACACTCTATGGACTGCCTGTGTGGGTTTTCATTCACTTAGACTTCCTCTTTAATAACCTGACTTCCCAGGATTGCTTAACCAGGGGGACATCCCAAATCATGGTGCATGGATGGTGGATAAAAGGAAACCCAAAGTTGTTTTTTAACACCATTGGTTCACTGAGGAGAGGTGAAGTTTTTCTTGAATTTTAACCCCTCTCTAACATACAGAATAGGTCTCCTCCTTATGTCTGGGGCGGGATCGCGCATACAACCCAAAAATGTAGCAGATGTGCCAGCTTGCGCTCCTCTTGAAGTGTTGTTTGCAGAATGACATAGTCAAGCAAACGGCACTTGTTGGACGAGAGCCAGTGCATAAGCCATTGGACCGGTAAGAGGTGAGTTGGTATGGGCAATCTGGGAGGGTTCACACAGCAGGGCATCCCTGGGGGAAGGCTAGCGGCAGGCCCTGGAATCTTGACCGCTCTGCGTTTTGTTGGACTTTAAGACTGACTGTGAACTTCTTATTATATTATTTTATTACTTTATATTATAGTTTTTATTGACTATTTCTACCAGTTCCTCTCACTTCCTGATAAGTCGGGTTGTATTGTATTTAGCAAAACACAATTGTCCTAGACTTTCCTTGTTTTCTTTTCTTCTCAAATTCTACCCGTCAACCAGAAATACACTTTTTCCTATACTGTATGAAATTGAAATGTGTTTTGGTAGGCCTAATCTTGTGTCATTTTTCCAGCACAGGTGTATTTTATCATCATGGACCCTTCCCACTGCATTGTATGTGTTATATAAATAGTTATTATTTTTTTTTTTAACAGAAAGCTCCAAAAGGCTGAAGCAGTTGCTGAGTTTTGCCATCGGTGGATTGCTGGGCGATGTGTTTGTGCACCTCCTGCCAGAGGCCTGGGCTTATACCTGCAGTGCCACCAGAGGTAGGTCATGGCCTATAAGACTTCCAGGGAAATGATCCCAGTAGAGGCATGCAGTACTTCAGGTGCATGCTCATACCCCGAGTTCACCTTCTAGTGGGTTGTGCTGTGTTTTCAGGTTCAGCATAGGGTGTTTAAAAATAAACAAATCGCACTCAGGAGTTTCCGGTTTGCCTCTCCAGATGACCAAACGCTGACCAAAAGTTTAATTAGATGCTGCCTAGCTTTCTGACTGCTCTGCGATGTATAATGATGCAGAATTCACCATACCAGGCTACCTACTCACCTTCTCTTGGGATCCCGTGGTGGTCAGCTGTAGCATTCTGCAGAGCATAGACATAGAAACATAGAAGGTTGACGGCAGAAGGAGACCATACGGTCCATCTAGTCTGCCCTTATGTAACTGTACTCGTTATCTTTAGGATAGATGTGTGCTTATCCCAGGCAGGTTTAAATTCAGTGAATTTGTGTTGGCATTCTGTCGGATGTGACCACGTCAGCCCCTTTCTCTCCCATTGGCGGTACGGCCAACGCGATACACGAGCATGATTTTCAAACATGGCCGCCCGCACAGTGGAAGAGAGCATCTCTACTTAATTAAGGTAAATGATTTTGTTCCTCCCACTCTCAGATGTTTTAAATTATAATGTTGTGATGTTGTATATAAGCATATGTTTTGCAACTAGTTCTCTGTCATGAGTAAGGGTGATAACCCGAAACGCGTAGACGTGTGAGGACACCTTGTTTATGCTGCTTTTATCTGGGGCGCTGTGATGGATTTTTAAACAGTATGGAATAAAAAAGGACTCTTAATTGCTCTACTACTACGTGGCTGGCATTTTCTATGTTCCTTGGATTACTACCAAGCTTGGAGGTGAGCTCTCTAGCCTTTTGCCCGGGTGTAGGGCTGTGTGCATTTCCTGATATTGAGCTGGCACCCTCGTAATTCAAATGTTTAAATTCAGTGACTGTTGATATTTCAACTACCTCTGCTGGAAGTTGAAGTTTGTTCCAAGCATCAACTATTTCCCTGTAAAATAATATTTTCTGACATTGCTCCTGATCTCCCCCCCGACTAGCTTCAGGTTGTGCCCCCCCCCCCCCCTCCGCATTGTACTCCCCCACCAGAAGGTTGTTAGGTTCGCCAGGGAACTCTGAGTGTAGGGAGCAGGAATGGAACTACAGAAGGGGAGACCACTTTGGGCCATGCCAAATTCGTGACCTAGATAAGTAGGTTAAAATACCAAGAGTATATATAGGTTTTTGGTCCACTATAAAGCCAGACCTGGGACTCCATAGATGGTTAACAGGAAAAAGGCAGAAGTACACACCACCTACCCTACCCTATCTCTCTTACTGACGTGTGGGGGGTAGATTAGATTCATTTAATGTCCCAGGACTCCCACCTTGGCAGTTAGCAGGGAGGGTGTAGGTCACCTTTAAAAAAAATAAATATATATATTTCAAAACACTGTATCAGTGTTAGCTGAGTTACAGAAATTATTGAAGGGCTACTTTGCCACTCAGTTTGTGATAAGTTTAATTTACTGTGTGCAGGGGGGTGGATTACCTCCTGCCTGTTTCATCCAGCCTCCTGCACAGGTCACACTGCCTGTATCCTGTTGTTGCATATAAGTGCTGCTGGCTGTGAATTGTACATTAGGACAGAGTAGACAGGCAAGCTCAGAGAGCTGCTTCTTCTTAAAGTAGACCTATCACCAGGATATTTACTATGGGTGAGTTCTTGTGCCCGGGGCATCCCAATGGGGCTGAAACCACCCAGATCGCTCACTCCACTCACTTTACCCACTCACATACCCATGGTGCATGCGTGGGCACTCGTCCAATAAGCGCTTTATGTGTTCATACTAATGCATGTCAGTGATGGCCCAATCCCCAGCTCCCGCACGCCCGGACTATCTGAATGGATGGGTGTGGAAGTTTGCACAGCTGCAGGGATACCTGGGAAAGGTAAGGGGGTTTGCGGGTTATCTAAGTGGGGCATGCTAAATCGGCATGTCCCAGGGGCACCTAGTCGGCTGACCGTTGACCGTCTTTTGGACTCCAGGGCCAACATCGACAGTGAAAAATCAAAAAAGACAGCTCAGTCCCGTACATAGCCTGGAAGCAAGGACATGCCACGACTGGCCCTTTAAATCCAAACAGCTACAGCATTTGTCCAGCTAGTTTAAAATATAACTTTTACTTATCTCATTAAAATAACATTTCCCTGTGCAGTCTGTGTCAATACAAGTAAGTTCTTAACGGCGACGAGATTCAGGGCATCTGCCTCTTAGTCATGCCAGGGGCGGATGCCCTGAAACGCGGCGCCATTAGGAACGCACTTGTGTTGACACAGACTGCATGGGGGAATTCGATCTTAAAAGTTATATTTTATAACGTGGTGTGGCTGGACACTGCTGTAGCTATTGGCGGTGATAGGTCCACTTTAACACACTAAATAGGGCTGCTGTGATGCTCTGGCAGAGGGTGACCTGACTAGAAAGAAAGTTGATGGGCATAGCTATAGAATATGGCCAAGAATGCCCTCGTAGGCCAGGAGTGCTCAGCTACCTGGGAGAAAAAGGTAAGTATGCTTTGGGTTTCATGCTGCCTAATAGTCTTCTAGCTTACACATACTAAATATGAAAGCAGTGCACAGTGCCACAGCTTCATTTGGGTTTTAAAGGGTGTAAGATCTTTATACTGTTACAATGTGTGGCATTTTCTTGGCTGTACGCAGCATAGAAGTAGTTTCTCGTTCATTCTCGGTCAGGCCTGTGTATACAAGTCTGAAGCTGACATGTCCAGGCTGAAGGCGGCATTGGCAGATGGCAGCTGATGTGTTTGTGCATGCAGAGGAGTTATGGAGGAGATTACTATGTGACCTTACATTCTTGTACCTTTAACAGGCTGGTAATTTTTAGTTTCTTTTTTCCAGTTCGTACTGATTTTTTTTGTCCTTCAGGACGACCCCTGGGAGGAAACACAAACTGAACATATATAAATATATAAACACAGAGCAGAAAGAATGCCTCTATTAGGTCTAATTAGGAGGTATTGGCTCCTTGGTTGGCTCCTATTCTTAGAGACACTACTCCTTTAACACTTCTAGTGTCAAAATTCAAATTAGGAATACAGAGCTCATTCTTAGAACGCTGCACCTTTAGCACCTCAGGTATCAAAGTTCAAATTGTAAGTATAAAACTACAGAGAAATGCTGCTAGCAGTTTTCTTAACAGGTGACACTGGCTCTTTAAATAGTCCTTGTTTATATAGTGGTAGAGTTATAATTCTTCCTCTTCCATTCAAAGTGATATCTGGCTGTAGTTCTTTCTTATACAGTATTTTCAGTGCCCATAAACTTATAAAGTCACCACTGTGCCCGTCACCGTTGCTAGGTACTCTTACCGGCTGGTGAATGAATATAGAGCTGTATATATTAACTCCTCTTAGATCTTTCTCCTCTATGTAGATATCCAATTAGGGGCTATAGGTGCTGGTTGCACTAGATTTCAGCTCACCAGGGTAGTACAGGTGTAGGATAAAACAAAAGAGAGAAAATCTAGTGTATTCCCGCTTTTTAATGTTAAAAATTATAAAATGCAACCTACAAGTGCGCACTCACATTTAAAAAGTGACAAATCGCTTGTTTTAAGGATAGGCGAGGCTCTCACCCGACTCCAGTCACCACGGCCGTTGGTGTTACTGTTTAGAAGGGCGGGATAGCTATCGCAAGTGGATCCTCTTTGGTTTCATATGCCTGTTGCCGGCATATGAAACCAAAGAGGATCCACTTGCGATAGCTATCCCGCCCTTCTAAACAGTAACACCAACGGCCGTGGTGACTGGAGTCGGGTGAGAGCCTCGCCTATCCTTAAAACAAGCGATTTGTCACTTTTTAAATGTGAGTGCGCACTTGTAGGTTGCATTTTATAATTTTTAACATTAAAAAGCGGGAATACACTAGATTTTCTCTCTTTTGTTTTATCCTACACCTGTACTACCCTGGTGAGCTGAAATCTAGTGCAACCAGCACCTATAGCCCCTAATTGGATATCTACATAGAGGAGAAAGATCTAAGAGGAGTTAATATATACAGCTCTATATTCATTCACCAGCCGGTAAGAGTACCTAGCAACGGTGACGGGCACAGTGGTGACTTTATAAGTTTATGGGCACTGAAAATACTGTATAAGAAAGAACTACAGCCAAATATCACTTTGAATGGAAGAGGAAGAATTATAACTCTACCACTATATAAACAAGGACTATTTAAAGAGCCAGTGTCACCTGTTAAGAAAACTGCTAGCAGCATTTCTCTGTAGTTTTATACTTACAATTTGAACTTTGATACCTGAGGTGCTAAAGGTGCAGCGTTCTAAGAATGAGCTCTGTATTCCTAATTTGAATTTTGACACTAGAAGTGTTAAAGGAGTAGTGTCTCTAAGAATAGGAGCCAACCAAGGAGCCAATACCTCCTAATTAGACCTAATAGAGGCATTCTTTCTGCTCTGTGTTTATATATTTATATTTGTTATACACTCTCTATTTGGGATAAGAGGTTCTAACACGTCGAGCAGTTCTCAATTTAAGTAACCATAGTGTTTTCTAAATTCAAGCCTTAAGATAGCAGCGCGGGTTCTTCACATTACTGTTCTACAAACTGAACATAGGTTAAAAACACCACCCCCTCCCCCTGCAATTCAGTTTTCGTGTTTCTTAGGAAAGCTACATCCCGTTTATTTATTTTTTTCAGCTCCAGGAGATGCCTGGAGAAGCCCGCTGAGCCCATGGACACTAGTTTGCTGGAGGCTCAGTTCACCTGAGGTCTGGAGACGGCCAGGGTTGTCCCCCATAGTTTTTAGTGTACTAGTTGTTGTTTTCTTCTTCCCCTCTCCCACTATTGTAGTAGCGTGTGCTGTGGAACAGTGAAGACATGGCCGCCCCTGGTACTCGCAGGACAAACTCGCTGAGGCTTGGGGAAGCGCCTCCTCAGATGGTGGAGGGACAGGAGCAGTGAGGCTAGAAGTTTCAGTGATGCGCCATTCCACTTCCGGGTTGCAGTGACTTCTGGGCTTGGCTGCAATCTCGTGGCAGACCAGAAGATCTACCTGCTTCAGCGTGTAATGAGGGGAGAGGAATCCCAGCTGATCTCAGGGACAGCACTTCAGAAAATGGTGGCTACGCGAGGGGGCCCTCGGACTACAATCCCCGATGGCTGCAGCTCTAAGGTCAGACGTGGTAGGGACAGGGTGACGACAGCAGATCTGCTTACTGCATCTAGCTAAGATGCCTCAGGATAAACTGGTAATGTAGAGATCCTGACTCCTGTTTTCTGCTAATGACACTCCTCTGGGTATGTATACATGTAACAGATTAGCTTGTCTCCTTAACCTAATCCACCTAATAGGGAAAAGGAGCCCCCTAAGGAAAGGCCCAAGGATTCCAGGCCCATTAAATGTTGTGATGCATGCAGCGCCACACTGCCTGACACATGGTTGATCACATTGTGTCAACTATGTTTACTCACTTATGCTCAAAATGGGAAAGGCATTATACAGGGAAATGTTAGCAATGAGAAACAACATGGCTTCCTTCTATGAGGCTCAGAAGTCGCTTAGTACCAAGGCTGAAGCATTTACCTCAGGCACATTCATTCCTGCCTCATCGGTGTCACAGATACAGGAAATACAGGAAACTAGACCTTCCGTTTCCCTTACAGCAAATCTGTCTAGCCCTCTGGACCCTTGTGGTTCAAGAGTTGCCCAGTTTTAGATGACTTCTATGACTTCTACTTCTTTGGGCATTAAGAGTAAAGATAGGCCTTTGTCAGTATAAGACTCACAGAATTTTTTTGAAGCAAAAGTCCAAGACTTTTTTGGTACATTCCATTTTAAGTCTGAATGGAAATGCCCAGCGATTTTCTTTATGCTGTGTTCCATAAAGCACAAGTTTCCATTCAAGGACACTGACATACAACCCTGTGTTAAGGACCCAAAATTAGACCCCCCCCCCCCTTGGCCAGGTCTCTAGATCCACAGACCTCAGTTTTGAGGACATGGGTGCCTTGCATGATCCGATGGATCGCAGAACTGAGGGCATCCTAAAAAGGTCCTGGGATGCGGTTTTCTTTATGTTCAGACCTACTCTGGCATCCGATTGCATCATCAGAAGTATGGGATCATGGCTCAAAAACCTCAAAGAATATTTAGAGAGCAATACCCCAAGAGAGAGAGTCTACCCACTGTTTCTTAACTGCGGCCTCAGAGGAAGTCATTAGAGCCACTGCCAAAGCCTCTGCTTTGACCTGCGCTAGAAGACCGCTCTGGTTAAAGACATGGCAGAAGATTTAATGTCTAAGGCTAGGCTGTGTGGTATCCCATTCCATGTCAGTTTACTTTTTGGGGAGGATCTTGATACTATACTAGCCAGGCCCACAGAAGGGGGCACGAAATTCCCTGCTAAGAAGAGGCACATTTAAAACCAACAAAGTTATAAACCCAAGAACTCCCTAATGCATTTTAGACCAAAGGAGCAGAGGAAGAGATGGGTTCAGCCTAGGCCATCCAAGAGTGGGTAGTTCGCTTTGCAAACCCTCGGAGACAGCCAAGATCCAGTCCTGACAAAGACCACCAGGTGGGGAGGAGACTTGCCAGCTTTGTAGCCGCTTGGCAGGCAATCTCCCAAAGTCAGGTTATGCTACAGACTCTGGAAAGGGGATATCGCTTAAAATTCCGGTCTACTCCTCATCCTTCTTTACGGGTAACCAGGTTACCTAGAGAATTAGCATAGTTGGAGGCCTTTCCATGGGTTCTTCAGGATGTACTTCAAAAGAAAGTGATAGAACAGGTGCCCAATCATTGTACAGGGCAGGGGTTTTATTCCTATGTGTTTCTGGTACAGAAACCTTCAGGCAAGTATCATTTGATACTAAACCTTTACATTAGATTCAAGAAATTCAGTATTGAGTCTCTCCATAAGAAGTATTCTGCAAGATGTCTATTTCCACATCCCAGTGTTTCTCCTACACTGCGATTTGCCACAGAGATGAAATTAGGCACCTGTTATCAACATTAAGGTCTTACGGTCTGTCCTCAGCTCCGTATATATTTACAAAGATCCTTGCGGAACCTATGGCACACCTAAGGCAGGAGGGAGTCACAATCATCCCTTACTTGGACAACCTCTTGCTACTAAACAGGTCAGGAGAAGCTACATTAGCATATTTGGAGAAAATGCGTCTGCTTTTGGTGACTCTGGGTTGGATTTTAAACCTGGAGAAGTCAAACCTGGTACCCAGCACTTGTTTCAGGCTTCTGGGATACGAAATATTCTCAGAAGATAGTGCTCCCAGTCGAGAAAGTAGACAGGACTATCGCAACAGTTTAGGGCCTTATTATGGACTCAACAGTTTCACTGACAGAAATCCTGAGACTACTGGGATTCATGACGGCAGCAATTCCAGCAGTCCCATGGGCTCAACAAGTATGCAGGAGTCTCAAAACTCCACTTACTAAGCCTCTATTTAATCTTTACATGCCATTACTATTTACCCCTCCCAATTTTCCCACAGCAGGTCAGGGGCCATATCACATGGCTCTGAGGGCCGCAGGTTCAGCATATATGGCTTATCTGGTATTTTTTTCTCTTCTGTTAGCAAATGTGTGTGTTATGGAATCCGTTTTTACTGTCTCAACCTTACACTAAGTATGTACACCAAGATATATAAGAAGAGAGAAGTGAGTCATTTACACACAGACCACTGCTGCTGGGCATGTGTAAGCATAAGTGAGCTCCCTCACCTCTCTCACTTCTCTCTTTGGTGTCCAGCCTTAATGCAAGGTCGTTAATAGCAACCGATTGCAGATAGTGAAAACATATGTTTTCCAACAAAAGATACTTTCGAAAAAAATGCTAGATAAGCTCTGCTCTTTGAAGTCTTTCTTTCAGCACAAATACACAAAATGCAATTAAAGTGGACTTTCCCTTTAAAGAGGACCAACAGTCTCTTTCTATATACTCCATGACATTATGCCACCTTTGCATCTCCTCTCTGAGTAATGTCCTGGAGTCTCAAAGAAAAATACATTGCTGGTAAGTATTTCACGTTTTCTTCACGGATGACTTTTGGTCTGGCACTCACGATCCCGCAACATCTGGGCGAGGGAGGCTGGAACTGTTAGAGAGTTAGGCAGGATGGTTTAAAAAGAGAAAAGTTCCCACCTGCTCCCCAAATCTTGTGTGTCTCTCAGGCTCTCCCGCTGGCCGCTTTATAGATTGAACACAGTGGTGAATGACACACGCAGTGGCCCATTAGCTGCAGTGGTGGCTGGGAGCATGCACTGAACAGGAGATACTGCTCTGTGCAGAATTCCTGGTGGACATCCCTGAAGTTGGGACATAGTAAATTGTTTTATTTAACCCCCTGGCTTGCATCAGGGTTTCCCCGGGGGGGGGGGCTTTAGGTTCACTTTAAACTAGACCAAAACCTGGGGCACTCCGATTTGAGATGCTCCTCTGTGTGAAACCTCCCAGGTTGCCTAGTAAAACTTTCCTTCCCCTGGTCCTTCTGCGCATGTGTGGTCTCTGCTGCAATCAGCATGGTCAGCTTCGATTGCCAATATCGGCTAAGGCCCAAGTCTAGCGAAGGAAGCCGGGTGGAGCTGAGCACGCCAGCAGCCGCATCTCTGGTGCCCTCTAACAGGGTGCGTTGGCTCGGAGAGAAGGTAGGTTTATTTTTAATGTACTGGGGGTGGGGGGGTTCACACAGCAGCGCATCCCGATTAGGGATGCCCCAGAGGAAGGTAATTGGGCAGATTCCTATAGATTTCAGGGCTGTCCACTTTTGGTTTTGGTCCACTTTAAGTTTTGGCTGTGACGGTTGGCTATGGTGTGGAATCCTGGCAGAACAGGGATGCCGCCTCAGACGGTGGCAGGCTTTCATCCAGAGGAACCCAGGTTTTAAACCTCTTTAAAGAGACCCTAAAGTCTGTAACCACACCCCCTCCCCTCAGTGCTCAATTGCATTAAGTCAATTAAACAAAATAACTAAATTGAGCCTAAATCGGGAGTTCCTCTCTGCATTCTCAGCTTCTCCTCCACTGGTCTGCTGCAGATCATGAATGGCACTCTTGTCACCCAGTCATGTGGCCTGTTCACGTGGATCTGTTGCAGTGGACAGCCCTACTTCTGACATGGGTTTGGGATCACCAAAAATCCAGGTGAGTTACTTATTGTTGCACTGGGGGAAGGGGCAGGATGTAAGCATGGACTGGGTGTTGTTACAGACTTCAGGATCTCTTTATTCCGAACTGTACTATCTACCTACCTACATTTACAGACTGTGAACTCTAGGCGTGCTTCCCTGCTCTTCAAGTCCTGACCCCTAACCTGTCCACAGCAGAACTGTATGAGTTATGATTTTCTCCAAAGTAAAATGTCCTTGTGAGGTTAATGAAGGCCTCTGCATCCTTGTAAACATCTCTGCAAACTCTTGCAGGACACTCCCAGACTCTCCAGCAGCAGAGGCTCCTTGGCTTGTGGGTTATCATCGGATTCTGCGCTTTCTTGTTTCTGGAAACAATCTTTACTGATGAGAAGGGTGAAGAAATGGAGAAAGGTTCCAGCTCCACTCCAGTAAGTTCTGCACAATATTTCAGCGTGTAGTGCCGCTAACCTGCATGCTTAAACTCACAAAGTCGTGCAGGCTCCTGTTCTCCGGTTTCAGTGCCATCAGCTCCCTTGCTGATGGGCACGCACCTTGGTAAAGGGATGTGGCGCTCGGCTCCACTTTTGGTTAGACTCGGCCCCCTAGCCGAGCGCACTGATTGGAGGAGAGCCTGTGCATGCGCTGTAGGACCAGGGAAAGATGATATTTTCCCCTGGCCTTGCTCCAGGTCTCTGTGGCCGCTCACATGAGAGCCAGCTTCCTCGCCGATTGGCAGCAGGATGGACACATCGAAAACATCTCGCACTGATTTGAATTTAGTGCAAGATGGAAGAAGGCCAGGGGAGAAGTTTGCTGTTGCCACGTGTGCTAAACCAACACAGAACTTAGTTGGATGGCGTCTGCAGGCTGGCAGGTAAGTCTGGATTGTCTCTAATGAATCCTGGAGTCTTCTGCAGAGTTCCCCAACCCTGAGAGCCACTTTTCCGTTCATTCCTCATTCAAGACAAAGAGATTGGTGACTATAAAGTAGGAACAAAGGGTAGCCAGTTTCTGAATGTACCATTCCAATTTTATGGAGGAGTATAAAAAAACCTTTTTGACTCCCTATGGGGTCATAAGCCCTTGCCATCAGGCTAGATTTTTTTTTTTATCACAACATTCACATGTATTGGGAAATATATGTAATCTTTTTATTGAGGAAGATTAAAAACAATAACAGTGTTACAACCAAGCAGAAACACACCAAAAAATCAGCAAGGGTCTGGGGTATATAAATGAGATCTATTGGCTATTTAAAGGTAATAATGGTAATGGGGAACCTCTATAGCACTAAGCACACTAGCTAGTCTAAAGATTAATTAGATATATAAAAAAAGAAATCCCTCTGTAAATATGTAAAAAAAAAAAAAAAAAAAAAAAAATATATATATATATATATATATATATATATATATATATATATATATATATATATATATATATATATATATATATATATATATATATATATAAAATAGGCAAACAAAAATAGTGGGTAACAGATAAATATAAAAATAGATAACACATATAAATCTACCAATAGCATACCAGAGATCTCAAAATAATCAGCAGTTTGTAGCCCAGCCATTACACTTGTAAGTGTCCAGTGTTCTATAATCATGCGACTATAAGCATCTTCCTAATATATATATATATATATATATATATATATATATATATATATATATATATATATATATATATATATATATATATATATATATATATATACCTGCTTGTCCCATGCTGGCTGTCAGGGGAGGCCTCTTTCATTCCCCAGCGCTCTGCATTCCCCGATGAACACTACAGAACTTTTTTCCCTCTGACACATTTTTTCAGGGACATTGAGCTTCAAACCTAAATGCCTTGCCATCTGATCTTGAGGAGGACCTGTAGAAGTGATGAGGGTTCACTGGGAATTATTGAGAAATATAGAGCAGGCTCAATGAAAGCTGGATGAAAGATGCCGCCCCTGACAGCCAGCATGGGAAGAGCAGAAAGCAGAATCATTTAACCATTTGCCTGGAATGTCCCTTTTAACCTTTGTCAATAAAGATTAAATATATCCTCAAATACTAGCCCAGTGGCCAGACCTTATAGGGAGGACCTTAAAGTGGACCAACACCCTGAGGTGATCGGCCCGGGAATCTATAAGATTCCCGGGCCGATCACCTCACACACCGCGGGACACCCCCCAAAACCCCCGAAAAACCTTACCTCTCCAGCCGCTGCTTCCGCCGCCGCCGCCTCACTCGCGCTCCTCTAGACGTGCCCGCCGTCTCTGAATGGCCGGCGCGGGCGCGCACACGTCAAGAGTGACGCGCGGGAGGCGCCGACAGGCAAGCTGCTTGTCCGTCGCTGTCAGGGAGAGGTAAGTTTTGGGGGCTTTTTGGGGGGTTTCACACAGCGGGGCACCCCCGATCGGGGTGCCCCGGGGAAGTGGACCAATACCCAGGATAGTCAAAATCCTGGGTGTTGGTCCACTTTAATTGCACATACTGACACGTGTGGATGCTTTCACTCCTTATGCAATGCTTTGTGCAGAAATTACTCGTTTATCGCGGTGTTTTTGGAACAGGCAGACGTGCAGTTACATTTCAGTATTCCCCTGTAAAAGTGGAATAGCAAATCTGTAAACCCTCAAGCCTCCTTCCTGCATCTCATTGCTTATGAAAAATGGCAGCCGAGGCGCCAACGTTTTACTCCTCTAGAATCCTGTTGCCCTCACATTGTGCCACTCCCTAACCCTCCAAGTGCTCTCATAACTCCTCTATTCAGACACACCTATCATCTTACCTTAAAGTAGACCAATCACCGCTTTGTCTAAAAGACTTCAGGGTGGACCGACTAGATGCCCCTTTTGCATGGTAATTCAGCATGCCTCACGGTGGAACCCCCCAGATCACCCTTACCTTTGCCTCGATATTGAGCTGCTGCCACATCCCCAGCATCCCTGCAGCTGTGCATGCTCCTTCACCCAGCCATTCAGATAGGTTTGCCACAAGAGTGCGCACTTCACAGGAGAGGCGGGGATGCAGCCGCTCCCTATGGCGATGCGTTTCCATAACAACGGCTTTATGCTGTGCATCAGTATGCATGGCATAAAGCACTGATTGGACGAGTGCCCACACATGGGTCGTGGGAAAGCTGGAAATGTAGGGTGGGCAACCTGGGGGATTTCACGCAGCGGGGCATCCTATTTCAGGATGTCCCTGGGGCAAGGACTAATCTCCAGGATAGTCAAAATCCTGGTGATTGGTCCACTTTAAAGGGGAAGTCCACTCAGATCAGGGGATACCAAGTGGCACAAGGTCCCCCTCTATACCTGCCCTCTGCCTCCGCATGGTTGATCGCTCTCTTGCAAACCCTGGTATGAGAAGCTGGGCTATGGGCCTGGGGACTAGTATTAAACTAGAAAAGAAAAATGCTCCTACAGTGTAGCTTTAAGACTTCCACATACAGGCAGATTTAAATATCAAAGATCGGCAAGTACAACCAAAAATAATGTCCTTTTATGTTTTTTTAGAAAATATCTTCAGGCACTTTAATGAACGGAAAGCATGATATGGGCAGGAAGGAGAAAACCAAAGAACAAGGCTCTACAGGCAGCGGTATTAAGGTACGTGGCCTAAGATTTATCCTCTGGGGGGCTCATCATCCTCATGTAGTTTATTCCCGGCATGACTGTCCTTGCATTATAAGGCTAATAATATCCAAAGGGATGTTGGCACAGGTTTCCATGCCTGAAAATAAATTATTCAGACTGTTTAGTTCACCTTTGAAAATAGTATAAAGGGAAGCTGGGTGACAGCAATATGAATTGCCTTTCCTGACCTTCTTAAAAAAAGGTTTTCGCAGTTCTGATTTTTTTCACCAGTGGCAAGTTTGTCCTGTGGAAGTGTCTTTGTAAACATTAGACATCTCGGCTTCCTAGTTTGAGACCTGGCTGGGGATGCAAGGCGACATGTTCTCTAGAAGACTCCAGAGCAGCCTGCTCAGCTGCTTTCGGCCCTTAGTCGAGTGTTAACCGAGCATGCTGATTGGACAAAACCCTGCGCATGCCCCATAGAACTGGGCAAAGGTGGGTTTCACACATCCTGAAAAGTGCCCTGGGGACTGGGACCAAAATCATGGATAGTTAAAAAAAAGTTAAAAAGTTTTGGTCCATTTTAATAGTAGCACCATATATTATTATTATAAGTGATCCCCATTGTTAGAGCCTTACAGTAATAAGGCCTATGTTGATCATAATATATATTATTGCTGTATTTTCTTTTTGCAGAGTTTATCACAGATGCAGAGCATAATATAAATGTGAGGAGCAATATATTAATGTAAAACCCGTGTAATTATTGCCATAATATTACTGGGTGATACAGCGACCAAATAGTAGGACTAATATCACTGCTCCCCTATTAGAGGCACAGGAGTAGTGCTAAAAGGAAAATGTTCCAACCCCCAGCTTTAATTAGAGAATAGCAATGACACCCAGCACCCCTCAAAATAGGTGGCGGGATTTATTCCAATTAGGTTACTAATATATTGACAGAGCTGTGTATAGAATAATAGACCAGTGGCTATTACAGTGACTAGGATTTCCTGTAAACCTTTGCAGTGAGGATGGAACAGGACCACTGGAAATAGGCTCCCCGTTTGGCAGCACAGGCGTAGATGGGGAATTAAAAGTACCTACTACCACCTTTCTTCTTTGTCAGCATTACCCAGCATGCTCCCTTGTCTGATCTTTTGCTCATTTGTTACAGGCTAGCGGGTATCTTAATCTCTTGGCCAACAGCATTGATAATTTTACACATGGCATGGCAGTAGCCGGCAGTTTTCTGGTCAGTATAAAGGTAAGTGCTGCTTTCCTAAAGCACCAGACTATTCTATAAGTTGCCCCGTGTTTGCAATGCTGAATATGTTTAACCAGGATCCCATGCCTTTTTGTTTATGATGTATTAAGGAGGAACAATGAAAAACACTAGGTTCGCCATAAACCCCTCCCTAGGGGGCCATCCCAAATTGGTATGCTATGAGTTCTATGAGTGTAGAACTCATCCAGTCCAGTATTCACAATGATATCACCAATCAGCAGAGCGCACTGAATTACCTGCTCAACCTGCCGACCTGAATGTCTGCTGCAGGTGCGCGCACAGTGGCCAGAGCTGGAACGCTGCAGAAATGCAGAACTCTCTGTGGAATTCACATTTGATCACCAGACTTAGTAAGTTTTACATTGCAGTGTATCCTGATTTGGATGATTCGCAGGGAAGGGTTTATGTCGGATATAGTCAGGGCAGGATTTAGAGGAGGACGCAAGGGGCATGCACCCCGGGGCCTCAACCACTTGCCCTGCAAAGCGGGCCTCCACCAACCTTTGGGTTGCGGTCTGGACCAGGAGGCTTTTCAGTCTTTGGTCTAACAGGCCACAGGTCCGGCAACAAAGCTATCAGCGGCAGTGCCCCCCCCACCCCCCATGCCAGGGCAAGCCTTTTTTTTGTTTTTGCAAACCTGCAGCCAAAGCCACCACAGGACAGGACAGAGTCTAGAGCAGCAAAGCTGCCGTCACCAACGCTACAGTGATGGGTGTGTGCAGAGCTGTCAATCAGCGCCCGCTCACTGCACATAAGCCACCAAGCACAGCCGCTGGCAGCTCAATGCAGGGAAGTGTTTTCTGTTGGACCAGCTGGACGACTACACTACGCCCCCCCCCCCCCCCCCACCCAGAATGGCAAAGCAGGAGATCCCGAGCAGCACACACCCGCACAAGGGTGGCACACGCGACTTGATTTAGTGTGGTGGAGGCCCCTGGGCACAAAATCTGGTGGAGGCCCCAGATACAGTATTTTCTTTTCTTTTAAAATAATAGTCCAGCCAAGTAACTGATTGGTGGTTGTCTAGCACCCGCCTACTTACTGGAAAGTCAGATCGAGTTTCTTGTGCCCCCCGTGTGCGGGCTGCTCGGAAACTTCTGCTTTGCCATTTTGGGCAGGGGGTAGTGTAGTCGCCCACTGTTATTCATTCATTCTCTTTCTTTGTTTCTGTCATTCATTATATGCTCCTGTTCTTTGTTTCTTTTCATTTATTTTTCATATTTCTTTATTTCCATCTATTCTTCTCCTTCTTTTGTTTTTTTTTTCTCTTTCTTGCGCTCATTTTTTTTCTGTCATTCCTTCTAGTCTTTAGTTATTCTTAGTATACAGTACGTCCTGCTCCAGATAAGATTACTTACACTTGGGAACTACTCCGCCAGATGGCGCTGGACTGCAGAGACAGCGAAATTGGCTCCTCCCGGCCCCTCAAAGCACCGCTGTCAGGTGCTTAGGAGCGCTGCTCCACCGCAATCCCCCACCATAGGGTAGAAGGTATAGGCATATGGTGAGCCTCTATGGGCTGCCCCTCCCGCACTATTGCCCCTGTCTATCGGTGGGTCCTATGTTAAGTGGCCGCTGTCCTCCCTCCCTCGGGGGGGGATGTGTATGTGAATTTGCCTTGGTGCTTCACTGTATTCTGTTTTGTCTGGTTGGTGTCAGTCGCCACGCTGACTTGGTTGCACTGGTTGCTCTTTTAAATGTGCCGCCGCGCGCACTTCCTCTGTGCTCCGCGCTTGGCGGCGGCGTTACCTCAGGCGCTGGTGCGCTGTTATTGGCTGCTTGTCACGTGTGTGGCTTTGCGCTCTTCGGGGGGGGGGGGGTGCGGGGCCCGAGGTATACCTGCCGCAATTTTCTCTGGATCAGGCTGCTGCGGTCTGTGAGTGCCCTCGCGGGCGTTTTTTATTACCCTATGTCATTATACATGTCACTTACGGGGTTCTCTTCGCTTATGTTTTCCAGACGGGCCGACCTCTACTGGTTCTCCCGGCCCTACTCCCTCTATTTAGTTATTAATCTTGTGAGGCCTCGTTTGTAAATTACTCCCACTTCCCTAGCAGGCTATTGGGGCATCCCGGGTTGCTTTTTGTAGCGTGAATCCCTATCGGCCTATTGTGCCGCTATAATCACCATATGGAGGCGTCTCAGGAGTCTCAGGATACTGTGCTCGGGGTTCCTTCGGGACAAGCCCGGCTGTGTGTAGCTTGTGGGGTGTCCCCTACTAGTGCTGACAATGTGCGGGTCTGTATAACTTGTGCCCAGCAGGTGATTGCGCTGCAGCCTGGTTTACCAGTAGCTGGGCCTGCACAACGTATGGCTTCACCTACTCCCCCAAGCTTAAATCTGACTCCCATTGAGTTGCATACCAGTGGGGATTCTCAGCCTGATGTGTCTTCCAGACTGGCTAGTGTTGAGAAGTTGCTTGCTAATACCTTGGTGCGTAAGGCCTCTGCTAAAAAGCGGCACTTAACACCTGATGTCACTCTTTTCCCTATGGAAGCTGATGAGTTTTTGGAACTGTCTGGCTATACCCCTTTGGAAGGAGGGGAGTTATTCTCTGACTCTGAGTCATCTGATGAGAGGCCCAGGGGTCATTATGATTCTGGCTCTGACCCCTGGGCCCCAGATGATACTGTTGGATCAGATTTTTGAGGTACTGTCTATCTCTCCCCCGGTTACAGCCCCCAGGCAACAGGGGGAATTGTTTCATACTGCTAAGCCACGTTTAGAATTTCCTAAGCAAGCCCATTTTAATAATCTTGTGCTCAAGGAATGGGAGCATCCCAGCAGGCTTCCTGGTGTACCTAAGAGTTGACATAAGAGGTATCCCTTTCCTGCTGATGTGGTGAAGCGTTGGGCATCCCCTCCTGAAGTGGATGCCCCAGTCCTAGGGTTGTCTAACACCTCTGTCATGCATTCCCCTGACTCTACTATGCTGCGGGATGCTGAGGACCGGCGAATTGATCAACTGGCGCCCCATGCCTTTGCATGTGTGGGGACGGCGCTGTGCCCGGTCTGTGCCTCTTCCATTATGGCTGTGGCTATTATGACCCTGATCAGAAGTATCCTTGATGGTGCCCCTGATGATGTGTCTAGTGAGGAGTTTAATGCACTCTCTCGTTGTGAGGTTTTTGTGGCTTATGTCCTCTCTGCCTTGGATGATACCATTAGGATGTGTGGCAGAACCTCTGCCCTTGTGGTGGCTATACGCCGCTTGGTTTGGCTGCGCCAGTGGGCTGCTGACAACGCTGACAAGAAAGCTCTCGCTGGTTTTCCCTACAAAGGACTACGCCTGTTTGGGGACCACCTGGACCTGTTTGCTAAGGGAGGCAGGTTACCCCAGCGCAGGCGGCAGTCTCTGCCCTTTCGGGGTCAGGGATGCTTTTCTTCGCCCTACCGTGGTGCCAGACAGGGGAGGGGGGTTTCCTTTACTGGGGCCCGAGGAGATTTCTTGGGTAGGGGCAGAGGACGTGGTCGCCCTGGCTCCTCCTGGGGCTCCAAGCTTAAGTCTTCTCCCAAGCCCCCTCAGGCATGAAGGGGTGCCCTCACCCATCCGGATGGGGGGATGGCTTCAGCACTTTGCTCACGTCTGGAGACTTCATGTCTCAGACTGGTGGATTCAGGAGGTAGTGTCCTCCGGTTACAAGATAGAGTTTGCTGCCTGGCCGCCCCCAAGATTCATCAGATCCCGGATTTCTCAGGACCCTGTGTCAGCTCAGGCTCTAGTTCTGGCGGTGCAAAGCCTTCTGGAGCTGGGGGGTCATCTGTCAGGTCCCCTTACAAGAGGGGCAAGGGCTTCTATTCCAACCTTTTCACCGTGCCCAGTCAGGTCCATCCTGGACTTGAAGATTCTCAACAAATTTGTCAGGTGCAGGCGCTTTCGCATGGAAACTCTGCGCTCTGCCATCAGTTCCCTGCGTCCAGGGGACTTCATGACGTCCGTGGACATCAAAGATGCTTATCTTCATATTCCTGTATTTCCAGGTCATCAAAGGTTCCTCAGGTTCGCTCTGGAGGATCAGCACTACCAATTTGTGGCATTGCCCTTTGGTCTCACTTCAGCTCCCAGAGTGTTCACCAAGGTGCTGGCAGGAGTGATGTCTCTGCTCAGATGTCAGGGCATCCGCGTGCTGCCCTACCTGGACGACATTCTCATCACTTCCCAGTCTCTACAACAGGCAGAGTTGGATACTCAGCTGGTAGTGTCCACCCTGGAGTCATTTGGCTGGGTGATCAACCATCCCAAGTCTTTCCTGTCTCCCTCCTGGGTGACTCCCTTCCTGGGAATGAATCTGGATACAGTTCAGGCAAGGATTTTTCTTCCTCAGCAGAAGGTGGACAGTCTGATTGCGCAGGTTCAGCTCCTGCTATCTTGCCCTCATCCCTCCATCAGGCAGGGAATGCATCTGGCGGGCCTGATGGTGGCGTGCTTCGAGGCGGTCCCTTATGCCCGGTTCCACATGAGGCCTCTGCAACTCCACCTCTTGTCAGTATGGGACAGGGATCCTGCATCCCTGGACCAGGTCCTTGTGCTTTCCCCCCTCTCGTGGTGGCTGGACTCCAGGAACCTGTTGGGTGGGCAGATCCTTTCTGGCCCCCTCCTGGGAGACAGTCACCACGGATGCCAGTCTGACAGGTTGGGGGGATTTCTGGAAGTCCCTGCAGTTCCAAGGGCGGTGGGGCCCTCAGGAGGCCCACACACCTATCAACATTCTGGAACTGCGGCCGATCAGGTTGGTTCTGACTCATTTGACTCATCACCTTCGGGACCTGCCTGTTCAGGTACGCTCGGACAACAAGACGGCGGTTGCCTACATCAATCATCGGGGAGGGACCCGGAGCAAGAGGGCCCTCCAGGAAGTTTCTCTGATCCTGGCCTGATCGGAGGACAATGTTCCCTGCATATCAGCTGTGTACATCCCAGGGGTGGAGAATCTGCAGGCAGACTCTCTGAGCAGGGGGACCTCTCGCCTGGGAGAATGGTCCCTCTGCAACAGGGTGTTTCAATCTCTGTGTCACTGTTGTGGCCAACCAGATGTCCATCCAGCCCCCTACTTTGAGAGACACCAGGACAAGGTGGTGTTTCGCTTCAAACCAAATTTTCTGCCTAAGGTTGTGTCTGCCTTTCATTTGAATCGGGAGATTGTTCTTCCTCCCTTGTGCCCTAATCATAGTAATGCTAAGGAGAGGGTCTTGCATTCTTTGGATGTGGTTGGGTGTCTGAAGTACTAACTGGTGGCTACTGCACCTTTCAGAAAAACTGATGCTCTTTTTGTGGTCCCTTCTGGTCCTAGTGCCAAACCTATCAGCAAATGGATCCGTCAGGCTGTGATTCAGGCCTACTCTGCTAACGGAAGAATCCTCCCTTCCGCCTTACTGCTCATTCCACCCGTGCTATTGGTGCCTCTTGGGCTTTTCAGCACCAGGCTTCTGTTGAACAAGTTTGCAAGGCCGCTACTTGGTCTTCTGTTCATACCTTTTCAAAGTTTTACAAGGTTGATGTTAGGGCCTCAGCTGATGCTGCTTTTGGCCACAAGGTTCTGCAGGCGGCAGTGGTCTGACCTGTCTGTTGTTACCTTTGGGGATCCCACCCTACTTTATGGACACTGCTATGGGATGTCCCAAGTGTAAGTAATCTTATCTGGAGCAGGACGTACTGTATACTAAGAATAATACAATTCTGTGATTACTCACTTGTAGAATTGATATTATGAGTATACAGTACGTCCTGCTCCACCCCACCCTTGGTTTTGCATTATCCTGGATCCCCTGTGTGGTGATTGTTATCCTTGTTATAGTTACTAGTTTGGTTCTGTTTTAATTCCCCTGGCTTCTCGTTAACTGCTTTTCAATGCTGGGGATTTGTGGGAGGTCCCGGGTATTTGAGGGGCTGGGAGGAGCCAATTTCGCTGTCTCTGCAGTCCAGCGCCATCTGGTGGAGTAGTTCCCAAGTGTAAGTAATCTTATCTGGAACAGGACGTACTGTATACTCATAATATCAATTCTACAGGTGAGTAATCACAGAATTGTATTATTTCTTTCTGTCATTTCTTCTGTTTTATTTCTTTCCATTCTTTAGCAGTGTTCACCATATATGCAAATTTATCAACATGTATGACGTGTCATACTACACCGCAAGGTGCCCATTGAGACTCTATCACCCAAGGGCCTCCATAATCCGCGAGCCGGCCTTGCATATCAGACTGTAGCCTGCTTTTTTACCATGTGAATTAGTATATTTTTGTGTGTAGGTGCCTTTTGGTATGGCTGCAACATAAATGACTGGGCCTAGACTGAGGTTGTAGCTGCTGTGTGGGTGACGGGTGAAGTTTTAATTTGTGTTTTATTTTGCAGGTTGGGGTTCTAACCACTGTGGCCATCTTGTTACATGAGATTCCTCATGAGGTGAGTGGTGTTTCCGCCATATTGCTGCAGGTCATTGCTGGCATGATTACTCCTTGTGTTTCTTTTTTCATGCTCGACAACCTCTTGCTTGCTTTCCCCTTCCAGGTTGGGGATTTTGCCATCCTCCTCCGAGCTGGCTTTGATCGCTGGAGTGCTGCCAAAATGCAGCTGATGACGGCGATGGGGGGAATCTTGGGTGCCGGCTTTGCTGTCTGTGCCCAGTCACCCAAAGGTGCCGGTAAGTGCATGTCTAATTCTGGCCATATGGGATTGTTTTATTCAAAGATGCACATTCGAATATTTGTACCATTCCATTTTATAGGTGTTTAAGGAAAAAAAATTAAAAAAAAGATTCTTTCCTAAAGTGGACCAAAACCCACCACGATCGGCCTAGGAATCTATAAGATTCCCAGGCCGTCCGATTCCCTCCCCCCTGGGGCATCTAAAATCGCCCCACTGTGTGAAACCCCCCAGATCGCCCCATACATCTATCTACCTTGCTTCCTGGTCCAACGGCGCATGCACGAGCCACGGCCGCGGCTTCATCCCCGATATCCCTCTAGCAGGGCCACACTGAGTCAGGATAGCAAAGGAAATCTGAATGGAGCAAGTGTCCCCGACCACCTCCCCTCCCCTTCCTCTAGCTCTGCCTGTGCCGCCCACCCAGAAAGGCTTGGTGCGGGTGCACCTATAGATAGACGTGTGGTGAGGATGCGCCATGGGCAACTCAATCAGCCGATCTGGGGGGGGGGGGGGGGTTTACACTGTGCGGCATCCCAATTCTGGATGCCCTATAAAGAGTTAGAGCAACCCTGCAAATAGTCTTAAAGAGTCGATGGTTATGTTGCTCCCCTTTAAAACAATGACATTGTTTCTGCGTGGCAAAAAATAAAAACTACTTTAAATGTTGTCTCACTGGCTGCCATAAAATAAGATCTGCTGTAAAACTTAAGGATGGCTCACCTCCCTCCTACCCCAATGCAGCTTCCTCCTAGTCCAGAGCTCATATTCCTGGTTTTCTGTGGTGTGCACTCGAGGTTTCCTTGGGCACCCAACCAACTCAGAGTGACTGGACCACCACCACTGCATGCACTCGGCACCCCCCTTCTTAGGCTTCAGGGTGTGCTTGTGCATAGACTGGTATATTTGTGAATGCTGGACCTGGAGCAATCTGCAGTGAGGAAGAAAAGGTATCTATATTCTAAGTATACAGCACTTCCTGTTCCAGAATATTCCTTACACTTGTGGGGTAATACATCCACAAGATGGCGCTGGACTGCAGAAAACAGCTTGTGTTCCCTCCCGGCCCTATATAAGTCAGGGACCTCCCACAAATTCCCCAGTTCTTATCTGCAGTCTGCGCTGAGAAGATAGAAGATAGCTCTCTTGTGGCGCAGATGCGTGCGGCCCTGCAGGACTATTCCCACCTGTTCCGTACCATATATTGCCTCCCAGCCTCGGGTGAAGGTAGGTCAGTAAGCACCAGGGTAGGTGCTGAGGAACTACGCTCCTACCGCAGTCCCTGCTTTAACAGGGTAGGCGGTTTAGGCTGATGGTGAGCCTCTTTGGGATGCCCCCACTGCTTCTTGGGTTTTGCCAGGCTCCTCCTGTGCATTTAATCCAGTGACCAGGGTATTCCCCTCCTCCCTCATTTTCCGGGTGCCCCAGGAATCTCGTATGTAACCTCTCTCGTTCCCCCTTTGGGGGGGGGGATTCTAGTTGTAAGCTTGTGTTTTATTTTTGTGTGTCATTTTACTGTATATCGCCGCCGCGCGCTTGTACTGCGCTCCGCGGACAGCGGCGTCATTCACCTCAGAGCTGCCGACCCGCTATTGGCCAGCAGGATCACGTGGGCGCGTATCGCGCTCTTTGGGGGGCTCCGGGGATGATGATTTTGATGTCACTTTTCCACGGAGCCCACCCCTCGAGGTCTGCGGATGCCATTTTGTTGCCATTGCGGTGTGGGCTGCCTAGCTCCTGCGGTCCACGAGTAACCCTTGTGGGGTAAAATCTTTTTGGATTTTCTGGCTGTATGCTCATGGGAATGCTTGTTATGTCTTTCAGGCGGGTTACAACTTCAGCACTGTGGTTTCTCCCGGCCATCTCCCCTCATTATCTCCCATTTCCCTAGCAGGTTATTGGGGCATCCTGGGTAGCTCTTTAGCGTTAACCCTTATTGGCCTACTGTGCCATTCAAATCACCATATGGAGGCTTCTGGGGATAGGGGGCCTGGGGTTCCTTCAGGACAAGCCTGGCTATGTGTTGTGTGTGGGGTATCCCCAATAGGTGATGATGTCAGGGTATGTGTACCCTGCAACCAGCAGGTACTTGCACTGCAGTCTGGGTTTCCTGTTGCTGGGCCTGCGCCCCCTCTGGCTTCGCCTACCCCCCCACGCTTACATCTGACCCCCAGTGAGGTGCATACCAGTGGGGCGTCTCAACCTGATTTGGCTGCACGGGTGGCCAGCATTGAAAAACATCTTGCAGGGTCTGCCCTGCGTAAGGCTTCTGCTAAGAAGCAGCATTTATCACCCGCTGTTTCTCTCTTTCCCATAGAGGATGAGGAAATTTTTGACACTACTGGTTATTCTCCCTGGAGGAGGGGGAATTGTTCTCTGATTCAGAATTATCTGAGGAGCAGCCTAGGGTTTATGGTGCTACAGGGTCTCCCTTTGGGGAAGATCTATGGTCCTCAGATGACACTGACAGTTCTCTGTATATTCCCTCCTGCCGTGGCTCCGCAGCAGCAGGGCGAGCTCTTTCATACGGTTAAATCCACGTTTGGAATTCCCTGAGCAGTCTCACTTTAATAATCTGGTGCTCAAAGAATGGGAATGGCCTAGCAAGCTGCCAGGAATGCCCAAGAGTTGGGACAAAAGGTATCCCTTTCCTGCTGATGTGATTAAGCGTTGGTCATGTCCTCCCGAGGTGGACGTGCCCATTCTGGGGCTGTCCAATACATCTGTCATGCATTCTCCTGACACTACTACTCTGAGGGATGGTCAGGACCGGCGTATGGACCAACTGGCTTGCCATGCCTTTGCCTGTGTGGGGACCACGCTACGTCCGGTTTGTGCCTCTGCCATTACAGCTGTTGCTATTAAGGGTTTGATGACGCGGGGGGAGAAGAGTATAGATCTCTCCTGCTTTGCTATGAATTTGTTGCATATGTCCTGTCTGCTATGGATGATGCCATTAGAACGTGTGGAAGAACGTCTGCCCTGTTGGTGGCTGTACGCCGCTCTGTCTGGCTAAGTCAGTGGGTAGCTGATAATGCTGTTAAGAAGGCTCTTACTGGTTTCCCTTTCAAGGGCCTGCACCTTTTTGGTGAAAGCTTGGATTTGTTTGCCAGGGGCGGTAAGTTCCCGGTCCTTTCGGGGGATGGGTGCCCTTCTCCCATCCTTCCGTGGTTCCAGACCTGGCCAAGGAGTCTCCTTTACTGGGGCCCGCGGAGATTACTGGGGAAGGGGCAGAGGACGTGGCCGTCCTGGGGTCCCAAGCCAAAATCCTCAACCAAGCCCCCTCAGGCATGAAGGGGCGCCCTCACCCATCCGGGAGGGGGAAGGCTTCGGCTCTTTGCTCCCGTCTGGAGGCTTCACGTCTCAGATCGGTGGATTCAGGAGGTGGTTTCCTCCGGTTACAAGATAGTTTGCAGCCTGGCCGCCCCCAAGATTCATCAAATCCTGGATGGCTCAAAACCCCCTGTCAGCTCAGGGTCTGTGCCTTGCTGTCCAAAACCTTCTGGAGTTGGGGATCATCTGCCAGGTGCCTTTGAGGGAAAGGGGCAGAGGCTACTATTCCAATCTTTTTACTGTTCCCAAAAAAGACGGGTCCATCAGACCTATCCTGGATTTAAAGTGCCTCAACAAATTTGTCAGATTCAAACACTTTCGCATGGAGACTCTGCGCTCAGCTGTCAATTCACTACGCCCAGGGGACTACATGACCTCTGTAGACATCAAGGATGCTTACCTTCATGTACCAATCTTTCCAGGTCATCAGAGATTCCTCAGGTTCGCTCTGGAGGATCAGCACTATCAATTTGTGGCTTTGCCTTTCGGTATCACCTCGGCTCCCAGGGTATTCACCAAGGTGCTGGCGGGTGTCCTGGCTCTGCTGAGATCTCAGGGCATTCGCATCCTTCCTTAATTAGCCGACATTCTCATCATGTCTCAATCTCTCCAGCAGGCCGAGCTGGATACTCAACTGGTGGTGTCCACACTGGAGTCCTTCGGCTGGGTGATCAACCACCCCAAGTCTTTCCTGTGACCGTCAATGTTGAGGTCCTTTCTGTGCATGACTCTGGGTACATCTCAGGTCAAGATTTTTCTCCCTCAGCAGAAGGTGGAGAGTCTTCAGGCCCAAGCCAGGTTCCTTATGTCTTGCCCTCATCCCTCCATCCGGCAGGGGATGCAGCTGGTGGGCCTGATGGTGTCTTGCTTCGAGGCGGTTCCATACGCTCAGTTTCACATGAGACCTCTTCAACTTCACCTCTTGTCAGTTTGGGATCGGGACCCTCGGATCCTGGATCAGGTGTTGATTCTGGTGGCCCCCTGTTGGCCAAGAAGGGTGTGGTTCGCAGACATCGTGCAGTTGGCAGTAGATCAGTACGCCCTGCCCAAGGATCCAGACCTGCTCACTCAGGGGCAGCTACGCCATCCCAATTTACAAACACTGGCGTTAACGGCCTGGCTGCTGAAACCTCCATCTTGATGGAAAAGGGGCTCCCTGCCTCTGCACACTGACTGCCATTGGCTGGGTCTGGTCTTGCTGTTGTCAGATTAGCACATATTCCTGTCACCTGGGACCCAGCATTTATTGAGCAGAGGCTGTGCTGCTTATTAGAAGATGCAACATCTACTGATGTGGAAGACCTGCTTGAAAGCGGTTCAAAGCCCAGGATTTTTACTGATTTTGATCCCAGGTTTTGTTTCCTGCCATGGGGCTGCTGATGCCCCACTGTGTGAAACCCCCCAGATCTCCAGTAAAACTAACCTGACTGCCGATCCCACAGTGCATGTACAATTCACGCTCAATCCGTGCCATATGGTGTGCATATAAATGATCTACAATGCGGCTTTGTTTCGATGCAAAGCACTGCAATCAGGAGTGGCCGCATCCCCAGTTTCCTTTATATTGGGGAGCGATCCTCCCTCCAGCCTATCTGGATGGCTGAGTATGGGAGTGCGCCTCAAATGCTAGGGATGCGTCCGCCATTGCTTACCTCACCAAAAGACTTGCCAGAAAGATTTGCATTGACCCCGGGGGGTTCACACAGTGGGACATTCTGATTTGAGATGCCTCAGGGGAAGGCCAGCGGCTGTCCCTGGAGTTTTTTGGCGTGCCAAGGTTTTGTTCCTCTTTAAGATTGAAGTTACAATAGGCAGTAGAACAGGTCTTGTGTTGTGCTTGAACCCGGGGATTCCTCTGTCACTCACAAGTAAATTAGTGGCTGAGATATCGCAAGCTCTCTCTGTATGGCATTGGGTGCATGACAGAACAGCCACATGTTCTCCTCCTGTGAATCAGCTCACCAGCGACCGAACAGACTGCTGAAAAGCAGAAGAGGTGAGTATAGATTTTTTTTCATGCCCAGACAGAGACTTTAATGATGGCTGCAAACATTTTAAGGTGCCCGTGGATTTACATTCTGTCTTGTTTGTACTTGTAGGAGAAGCAGTGGCCTGGATTTTGCCATTTACGTCAGGCGGGTTTCTCTATATTGCCTTGGTCAATGTGCTACCAGATCTCCTGGAAGAGAAAATGGTGTGGTATGTATGATTATTTTTTGGTATGGATCATCACTGTACTCTTTATCCCATTAAAAGCCGCGTTCTCATGTTATCTATCTGCTTATTGCAGAGAAAACTGTTGTTTTTTTTTTTTAATTGGAAATTTATTTTTTCAGGATAATTGCAGGCTTTTCAGACTTTACATAGGCCGAGGGACTAATGTCTTTTTACACTGTGTAGGTCTGTTTTAATGTAAGGCTGCAGAAGCCAATAACTTTGTATCATGGTCCTTAATAAATAAATGAAGAAGCATAATGTGGCAACTGGCAGGCAAATATACCTAGGAAGCCTAGAATTGTGGAGAATTACCTCCCAGACTTCCTGGGCTGTGGCAACTGCATCCTTAAATAATGATAATATTAACAGCACCATACGCTAAAATACCCGTTCCAAATCTCCCTATTATAGACAGTGTACATAATTCCCCCTGATCACACCATTACAGACCCCAAATTACAGACAGTAAGCAGTATTCCAAATTAAAGGCAGTGAGGGGCATCCCAAATTACAGGCAGTGAGCCATATCTCACATTAAAGGCAGTGTGCGGGCGCCCCCAATACAGGCAGTGTGTGGCATACCCTGAAAACCAAGCAAAAAAAAAAAAAAACTTACTGTACATTCCACGGCGTTCCTGCGCTCCCTGACGCAAGTTCAGAGCGGCCTGATTCCCGCCCGGGGGCGTGGCCTGTGACTCCTGCCAGTGTCCAATGACTCACAGGCCACGCCCCCCAGCCAGAATCGGCCAGCTCTCAGCTCACTGACCGCCGCTTCCCACCGCCTCTGTAGGAGGCGGCAGGGAGCGGCGGCTATAAAAGTGGCAGACAGCCACAAGTTCAGAGAGAGGCGGTTTCAGCTTCTGGGTAGGCGTGGCCTGTGACTCCTGCTAGCGTCATTGGACGCTGGCAGGAGTCGCAGGCCACAGCCTACCCAGGGGCCGGAACTGGATGGCTCTGAACTTGTGCGGAGGAGAAGGCAGACAACAGAGACTACGGAGTCGGGGGGGATCCATGGAATGTACGTTCTTTTTTTTTTTTTTCATTCACCGGATAAGATGCACTGAGCGCACACACACACACACACACACACACACACACACACTCTTTTGGGGATATGGTGCTAATATGTAATCTTTTATTTTTATAAAGGCAACATATTTAGCAGCTTTTGCAAGCAAATAGACAGTTTAAATAGCAACACACATCATCAATTGAAACAAAAAGAGTGAGGGCCCTGCTTAAAGGGCTTAGAGTCTTAACTTTAGTTTCACTCCTATGCCCTAAAAGTTCTTGCTCTGTGCCATGGTCCTAAGGAGAACATATGAAAGTATATGAAAGCTGTATTGGCCAGCCAGCAGCCGATATGTTAGTGCTTTTGGGTGTAAGGGTGTTGTGGATGGTGGATCAGGTTCAGAAGAATGATGCTGAAGGTGGGTTAAGAGGAATAATTAGATTATGGGATATAGCAGGATACCCTAATTTTTATTTTTTAACAAAGTGCCTTAAACTGCCATCAGAGACCTGGTGCTGCTTGGCATAGCTCTTGTAGTGGGGTGTGAGAGGTTTGGAAAATTTGCAGAGCGTAGAGCATCGATTAGGGCGGTAGAGGGAAAAGATTTAGCAGGTACAGCACCTTCAATTGATGCCTGATTCAGAATGCTGACCTACTTCGGTCTCTTCCTAGTTAAACAAGGGTGTTGTTCTATTGAGAACCTCTTTCCTCCCAGGCGGCTGCCTCCTACTGCTTTATTATTACTGGATATTGTGAAATTGGAAAGAAAACTATTCTACAGGTGAGAATCACAGAATTGCATTTTCTGTTCTACATGCAGCAATGCACAGCAGGGCAGCCTGGGTTGCGCTGAACTGCTGCTATATAGTGCAGAGGAGCTATGATCATTTTTGACCATATTTCCTCTTTAAACTGTATCATATACTGTATGGGTAGCCAGTACAATGACTGGTAGTGGCTGGAGGCATCAGGGTAGCAGTTAGCTAGATGAGCTTGGCAGCATTAAGGCTGGATTGCAGAGAGGAGAGTTTAATGAGGTGGGGGGGATCGGTTAGTTATCAAGCGCATTTCTCCATTGGAGACCAGGGTTTCGCAGGGTGAACATGCGCATGGTAATAGAAGGGAAATCAAGACAGACAGATTTAAGCTTTAGTTCCGATTTGCTCTATGCATCCAGAATTTCCCTGGTCCAGTAATGCTCTGCTGAGCACAGTGTAGCTGATCCATCTCGAGTCACATGTGAGTGCCCCTGTATGTCCTCCCGTAGACAATGCCCAAAACAACATATCCAATTTTTTTCAGACTGGAAACCGTGCCCAGTAATGAGGTCAGATGAGGATAAGCGGGGTCCTTAATAGGATTTGAGAGAAGATTATTGGAGAGAGCCTAAACAGCAAGTTAGAGGAGCACACCCAGTAAAGCTTTAGCTACTAAAAGACTGATACGGGAGAAACAAACTGAGCTTTCTTTCATGTGAGCACAATTCTAAAAAATAAGTAAAAGAACTAGAATATGGACCCCAATGCAGGAGCCACACACACCCACACCCGTACTTATTTCTCTATCAGTGACCTATGCAGGCATGAGTGTGCTCTCCTGTTCTGATAGACTGCCCATGCTGCTCTGGGGTCTTTCTGGATGTAGCATATGGCTGCTAATGAAACCGTTGCCTGCAAAAAAAGAAGCGTCTGTTGCTTTCGGCTTGTCACAGGAGTTTTGGCTCTGGGATAAGGTGAGGTTGCCTTTGTTTGCTCTTTGTTTTTCGTCCTTCAACTGTAACGAGTTGTCCTTCATTCTTTCACAAAGGTCTAAATAATACTTTATCGGTCATTGTGCCTCTGCATTGTTCCTACTCCAAATGTTTTTAGTGCCAGACTATGGAAACAATAGTCAATAGACAATAATCATTCTTAGACTGTAGTCAGACCTATACCTTGTTTTCAGTGGGTGGCTTCATATCTGTGTTGTGCTGCATTGTGGTAGCACACAGATGCTGGCTATGGGAGTCAGCAGCGCATTGTGTTATATATGGGAAAAATGTTGAAGGTAAAACCTACAATGCAATTTGAACTCAAAGCAGACCAAACCCCCCCCCCCTTTTTTTTTCTGCCCCCGGGTTTTGCTCCACCTCCCTGTTTTATCTCACTCCATGCTTCCATGGCACATGTTCCGGCTCTCTTCTACCCAGCATTGATTGCCATGCAAATCAATTCTAATTCAGCAGTCGATTCTAATTGAAATGATTGTTGGACACCACCTATTGCTGCACGCACCCACCACCAGCCATTCAGAGGAGGGCGAGGACACATGAGTGCTGTAAAGGAGGGCGAGGACACATGAGTGCTGTAAAGGAGGGCGAGGACACATGAGTGCTGTAAAGGAGGGCTAGGACACATGAGTGCTGTAAAGGAGGGCGAGGACACATGAGTGCTGTAAAGGAGGGCGAGGACACATGAGTGCTGTAAAGGAGGGCGAAGGACACATGAAGGCTGTAAAGGAGGGCGAAGGACACATGAGTGCTGTAAAGGAGGGCGAAGGACACATGAGTGCTGTAAAGGAGGGCGAAGGACACATGAGTGCTGTAAAGGAGGGCGAGGACACATGAGTGCTGTAAAGGAGGGCGAAGGACACATGAGTGCTGTAAAGGAGGGCGAAGGACACATGAGTGCTGTAAAGGAGGGCGAAGGACACATGAGTGCTGTAAAGGAGGGCGAGGACACGAGTGCTGTAAAGGAGGGCGAGGACACGAGTGCTGTAAAGGAGGGCGAGGACACGAGTGCTGTAAAGGAGGGCGAGGACACATGAGTGCTGTAAAGGAGGGCGAGGACACATGAGTGCTGTAAAGGAGGGCGAGGACACATGAGTGCTGTAAAGGAGGGCGAGGACACATGAGTGCTGTAAAGGAGGGCGAGGACACATGAGTGCTGTAAAGGAGGGCGAGGACACATGAGTGCTGTAAAGGAGGGCGAAGGCCACATGAGTGCTGTAAAGGAGGGCGAAGGCCACATGAGTGCTGTAAAGGAGGGCGAAGGCCACATGAGTGCTGTAAAGGAGGGCGAGGACACATGAGTGCTGTAAAGGAGGGCGAGGACACATGAGTGCTGTAAAGGAGGGCGAGGACACATGAGTGCTGTAAAGGAGGGCGAGGACACATGAGTGCTGTAAAGGAGGGCGAGGACACATGAGTGCTGTAAAGGAGGGCGAGGACACATCAAGTCACACAGGTAACCTTGTCTGTCTGGAGTGCAATGTCTGAACTTGCTGGCTCTACCCCAGCCTACTGCCATGCTGGGCACATGGCTGAATCCCCCTGCTGCCAGCCGGCTCTGTGCCCATACTGTACTGCCGCCACCATCTTGCCAGCTGCCTGAAAATAAGCCTTAGCACCTATTTTTGGCTCAAAAATTAATTTAAGACCTGTCTTATTTTTGGAAAACACAGTAATAGGAGGTTGCAAGTGAGATCAACTTTATACTGGAAGGGAGGTATACTGATGAACCTGGGGGATCTATACAGCAGGGAATCCAAATAAGAATGCACCAGGATGAACTTTCTCCCAGTCCTGGAGTCTAGGCTTTAGTGGGTTTGGGTCTGCTTTTAAAAGAAAAAAACTACTTTTATAGAGTTTCTCAATCAGACTTTGCTCCCCATCTCGCTGGTCACTGATTCGATGTCGTCCATGGTTGAGGTTTATCCAGGAGCTCCCTGCCAGGTCCCACACTTCGGACTGTATGCTGGTGTACAAGACCACCCTGAGGTGGCCATAGCTCGTACACTACACTTGCTCGCCTGCAGACCAAGATCCAGAACTGTGGGGAGATCTGAGCAATGCTGAGGCCCCAAATACTGAGGCTGTAGATGAACTGAGGAGCCTCATGGCAGTAGGTAAGTCTGCTTTAGAAACTCCACTTTAAAATGGGCCAAAAACGGCTGGGCCTGGAGTCTAAAAGAATCCAGTTGATAGCCCTCCCCAGGGGCAACCCGATTTTGGGTGTCCTGTTGTGTGATTGCCAGGCTCCCATGGTACATGCTCAGGCTTCTTCTGGCATCCCACACCCCCCACCCATGAATGGCTGACAGCTGATGGTGCCTGGAAATCGTTCCATGCAGATGCACTGTGGGAGCGAGGTAAGGAACCAGTGGTTCCATAGGGTTACACACACAGTGGCAACCCAAATTGATATGCCCCTTTTAGTGGATAAAGCTCTGGGTCTAGAGGTCTTGTAGGGAGGGTCCTGGTATACAGGGACACTAAACCATTCCACTTCCCGCATCCTCAATAAGCCCCTACATTAGAGATGTACTCACCTTTTCCTAGTGGAGCTGCATGTGACAAGGGACAAGAAACCGTTATGTCACATGTGCATGCAACTAGGAAGGTTTCTGCCACAGCAGGTGCTAAAATGCCGTTGCAATGCAGCAAAGGGGTATTTGAAGCTGCTGGTTTTCAGTTGTGTCTATTCGGGCCACCCCCCAACCAGTGCTCACTAGCAGAAACAGTTGCAGTCTTGTGTTACTGGTGAGTGCTGTTTAACCCTGGATGGTCCAGATGGACGGAGTAGTGGTTGGTTGGTGAATGGCCCAACAAGTCTGTGACATTGGCAAGGAGGTGGTGAAATCACGGGGAGACAGCTGGTAGGACCCTTTAGTGTTCTTGAGAGATCATCTTGCAAAGAGTACCTCTAAGTCATTGGCTGCTATAGGCATAAAAGGATGGCCAACATCCTTCCCTGACCTCATCCCTATTGCGAACCTTTACAGTATCCTCAAGGTATATAAGTGTGGGAGTTCACCCCCAAACAGCAGCTGTGGGAGACTATCCTAACATCCTGCAAAGAAATTCAAGCACAAACTCTCCACACGCACAAGTTCAGTGGATTCAAGAAATGTGAAGGTGATGCCAAGAAGGGCTCCTATGTTACCATGTCACTTGCCCTGTTAAAGAGGAACATCAGGGGAGGTTAAAACCTCCCCCACGGGCACATCCCCGCTATCCCTCTAGCAGGGCATATGGCTGCACCAGGCATTTGTGAATGGCCAGCACGGGCATGCTCCCTGTAGGCTCGGATCCACTTGTATTAAACGAGCTCCAGGCTGAAGGGGCTTGAGCCTACTGGTTGGACGAGCGGCTGCGCATGGGCCGTAGGACTGGGAAGAGGTGAGTTTGTTTGGGTGACCTAGGGGGGGGTTTCACACAGTGGGGCACCCTCGATCGGGGTGCACGGGGCAAGAACCAAAACCCAGGATAGTCAAAATCATGGGTTTTGGTCCACTTTAAGATGTTTTTGATTTAGGTACATGTGACATGTTACTGCAGCAGATTCAACACTGACCCTTTTCCGTTTTTTACAACATAGAAAATGTATTGATTCCCTGTTGTGCAAAATAATTTGGAACCGTGCATTTTGAGTATTTTAATTTGGGAAACCCAATCCTCTTACCATTAGAAGGTTTATTCAATAAATTATGATTTATAATCTAATGATTGGTGACATAAAATTATTTACATCGACCGCTTGAAAAGGGCTGGAGAAAAATAACATAATGATTTTAATAAATGATGCAAAGAACATACAAATGTATACACATGAAATACACATTAGCATATTCCAACCTCGCCTCCATCCTCCTGTGCAGGCACAATTTTTTACAATAACATAAAAAAACAACTCACTTGGGGGGGGTAATCTGCATGGAAGCTGAACCTGGGACCTTGAGTGACGGGTCAGTTGCCTAATCCTGTGCAGCAGTGCGACTGTACTGGCCTGTCACTCAGGTCTACAGCAGCCATGAAGAGTCCCGCCTCCCCCATCATTAGATGGTGTGTTGGATGGGTGCCTGGGGAGTTACAAACAGCCTAGACCCCCTCCACTTTCCTAAGGAAAAGGCCTAAGTGTAAAAAAAAAAAAAAAAGAAAGTAACACTGGCTGTTTTGGCGCACTGGCCTGGGGATAGAAGGTGACAACATAAATGTCATTTTTGAGTATATGATCACTTCAAGAGGCGGAGCCAGCAGACCACCCAAAGAAGTGGCTGGGCATTAAGCCACGGAACGCGTGGAATCTCATCTTCTGTCTTAGGGGACGGCGGGGCACCATCCATTTGGGCATCACTTTTAGGTGACTCATATTTTGCACTACATTATCTTCAGCACTTTATTTAGCACTAGAGCACTTTGTTTCTGAGACATCAGAATCATGTTTGCACATAATAGATATCTTTATTGATTTGTGGTTAGGATTTAGATTAAGAAAACATTTTTTGTCTTTTTGGCTTTTCTCTTGCCCGGGGGTGGTCCCCTGCTATGGAATCATGTATGCTTGTAAATGGATGTTTTTTATGATGTAGTGAATAGGATTTCTTATTAATAAATTAAATTTGGATGAATTTGATTTAATTGTATTTATTTAAGGGCTTTTTGGTGCAGTGGGTCAATTTTTCAGTGGCTGCTGGAGCCGCAATTAATTGCGTCTTTGGATTACTTATTAAGGGAATCACCGCCAGCACATAGCCCCGTTTTTACATATCTGTGGATTGGTGATGCACCGAGTAAATAGTTTTCAGGTGTCAGGACTAGCACACACTTATGGAACCTGCAGGGATTTTTCTTTTGTATTGTCACCCTTGTGTGTGTGTTTGAGGGCGGGGGGGAGATAACCACCTTACCATTCCTATACATGTTACTAAGTGACTTCTATCTGCTCTTTTCAGGAATTCCCTGGTTCAGGTGGTGCTGGTAGTCTGTGGCATCACGGTCATGACTGTCCTGTCATTAATCGTATAATCACTTGGCGATGACATTCACTGAACCAGTTCTCACCTCAGAAGGGACCTTTCCGGTGATGCCCCAGCGTGGTCCGATCATCCACAGG
This sequence comes from Gastrophryne carolinensis, assembly GCA_027917425.1. NCBI lineage: Eukaryota > Metazoa > Chordata > Amphibia > Anura > Microhylidae > Gastrophryne > Gastrophryne carolinensis. Next base: position 128,015,274 of record CM051241.1, on the reverse strand, counting down.
ACATCGCCAGTTGTACGCTTCATGGGCCGCATATGGGGAACAAGATGCAGCTAGGCACTTAACATCTGCTTGGTTCACTTTGTTACTTGGTTGTCCTTTTTTTTTTTTTTTTTTTTTTTAATTTAGTGTCTGGTGCATTTCACATCCTGTGTGTATATGATGTCTGTATACTGCTCATGCTGATGTAGCTTTACTGCCTACAAAGTCCCTGCACTACAAAACGTGTGTTGCCAGTCATGAAAATACCTGCTTCACATTAGCGGCTCCCTATGTGCAGTACGTAAAGGAGCTGTGTTACAGCCAGAAAGCCAGCATTTTTATTATGAGATAATCTATAGTAGCCTCTTTTTATACTGGTTTCTTATAAAGGGGTACATTTAAGTTTTTATGTGTAATGTACTGTAATAGTATAGACCAGGGGTGCGCAACCTGTAGCACGGGGGCTGCATGTGGCCTATCAGCTGTGGCCCCCAGCAACCTAGGGACTGCAGTGCAAGGAGCTGGCCACTAGAGGGCAGTGCATTACTCAAAGCAGGAAGTGAGGCACTGATGACCTTCTCTATATAGGTGGATGATACACATGCTACTGGGGAGTTATTTGCATTGGATGTGTCAAGAGATGCTTATGTAGATTCCATCTCTCCCCAGTTTAACTCTGCCCACCTCACCTCTGGTTACCTCTCTTTGCTTGCCTCTACTTGCCTCTTTACTGCTTGTCCTCTGCTCACCTCACCTCTGTCTACTTCTTTTTCTTTCTGACTTCTGTCTCCCCACCCTGCCCCCGATTGTTCGTAAACACCTTACCTTACCTCCTGTTGGTCGCTGCGATCCCATGCCCAGTCATTCAGATAAACTAGGCGCACAGGAGCGTACACTCCACAGGGGAACTGGGCATATGTCCACCCACGCTCCTTATGCCAACGCACCGTCCAAAACAACAGCTTTATGCCGTGCATTAGTATACACAGCATAAAACACCCTGCCCCTGGGACAAGAACCAATCACCATGATAGCTAAAATCCTGATGATTGGTCCACTTTTAAGGTTAAAGCTTGCCTGCAGTTTTGTGTTTTTGTAGTATTGTACTTATTATTGTGGCCCCTTGAAGTGGTGAAGGTTGTGCACCCCTGCTCCAGACCCTTGTGAATAGAGCATACCTTTCTCAAGTTTTTATGACCGATTATTTGCTTTCCTAGAGTTTCTGAACAGATCCAGGGTCGGAATCGCCTCCCAGCATGACGCTCACCCGCCACCACTGCCGCTGTGTTCCTGATTCCACTGTCTCCAGGAGCTTCCTGTAGGGTTTTGCACTCCCGGATAAAGGTGCACACCAGTGTATGAGACAAACCTGAGCCACCCTTTATTAGTCTGCTCGTACATTGCACATGCCCACCTACAGGCCATAAGCCAGAACTACAGGGATATCATTTAGATACCGCAGCCCCAAGCACAGCAATAGCTGCTGTAGGAGTGGTGACAGGTGAGCAGAGAAGCCTTGTGCTGGGAGGCTGATCTGGGGTCTGATTGTATCCTAATCGGGCTCCTTGGCTACTAGGTGTGGATTTAAGCTGAGCCAAAGCCAAAATCCCCAGGAAGCCTGGCCAATGAGGCTTCCTACGGGGCCTCCAGCAGATGGGCATCTCAAACTGAGATGACAAGGGGTGCTGCATCAAAATACACTGTAAGTCTGCTTTAAATTGAGCGGGTTCGTTCATGTTCCAGTGAAGTCTGGCGTATTATCTCAATAACTTCCTGCTAGAGTGAAATGACCTCTTTTCTTGTGGATTATACCAAAACACTAGTATTAAATGGTTTGGAGGTCCCCTTGCTATAATAGGGGACATCCCTATTGCTTCAGTGCTCAAATTTGCTTTGGTGCTCGTCACCTCCCTGCATCCTCACCACATACGTGATGGGTGCTGTGCAATACAAACTAGAAGTGGTAGGTATCGGGGTGCAGGAACCTGGGCTGTGGGGTGGTGATAATCAGCCCCCTTGTTATTATAGCAAGAGAACCTCCAATCTTTTTTTCTTTAAAGAAGCTGTGTCTCCAGATGCACTCCGTGAAAGGGATTAGCAGTTCAGCAGGGAGCAGGGCCATGACCCACCAGCCAAACACTCCTCCAGGCTAGGCTGTGTCAAGATTTCTATGACAGGGCCTTGTCTTGGACTGAAGTTCACCCTGGAGTCTGAGATTCCAGGGCATGCATTCAGATTCAGGAGGCAACGCTGTGTCAACCCCCCAGGTCGCATGAAAACTGACCACCATTCCCTGTCCAATGGCGCATGCGTGAGCAGGGGCCGTATCCACACTATCCCTTTAGCAGGGCGCGTGCCAGGCGTTTGTGAATGGCTGGTGCAGGCACACTCCCTGTTAAAATGGACCAAACCCAGGATTTTGACTATCCTGGGTTTTGGTCCTCTCCAGCGGAGCACCCCGATCAGGGGTGCCCTGCTGCGTGAAACCCACGAGATCGCCCGAAAAACTCACCTCTTCCCGGTCCTACGTAGCATCCTACGGCCATTCATACAATCAGTGCGCTCTGAGCCGCTGACATCATGCCATCTAGGATGGCGTCTAAGGCCAGCGGCTCCAATCGTGCTGGCGGCTGCATCCCCCACTACCCTCTAACAGGGAGCCCTGATAGAGGGATAGCGGGGATGCGCCCATGGCCCGCACATGCAGAGAAGTAAGGTAAGTGAACAGGGCGACCTGGGAGGTTTCACACAGCGGGGCATCCCTATTTTGGATGCCCCAAATCGATCGGCCTGGATGAGTGGCTGCGCATGCGTTGTAGGACCGGGAAGAGGTGAGTTTGTTCGGGTGACCTGGAGGGTTTCACACACCGGCCGGGGTGCTCCGGGGGTAAGAACTAAAACCCAAGATGGTCAGAATCCTGGGTTTTGGTCCACTTTAATGGTACCTAATGGCCTACAAGTTTCAGGCCACAGTTCATATTCTGATCGCACAGCACAAGCCTCTCCCTCATGTCTGCTTGGTGATCGTTTGTAGAACACATTGTTCATGGACTAGTTTTATACAAAGAAGGTCAGTAAATACATGACCGGCCCATCCAAAGCTAGATGTATTGGAGTTACCCACACCTGGGCCCTGCTTCATGTGACTCCTATGTCACTGCTTTGCTCTCCCTGATCCTGTGGTGATGGGGGTTACTCTTCAGTTGCAATGGGGGGGTTAAGAACTTGCATTGTATTGGCTGTTACTTTTTTCACATACTTTTTTTTTTTTTTTTTTTTTTTGTGAAGCATTTTACAGGTTAAACGCACAAATGAACCTAGGTAGTTACTGACTTGTTACCCAAAACCACTGTTTATATTTTATAAAAGTTATTTTAAGTTCATCTTATTGTGTTTGAAATTGGAGAGGAGATGGTTTGCCAGTCCAGAGACACCCCCGCAATGAAGCAAAGTCTGAACAGACACTTGTATTAATCTTATCCTATCGCTAATTGTTATAACAGGGTTTTCTTATGAAAAGACTTCTGGTCCAATCAAAAAGGGTGTTCTGATTTTGGATGCTCTATAGTCTGTAGATGTGCAGAAAAGCCTGAAATCGGGCTGTATACTCTCCTCCTGCCAGGTTTGTGTGGTGGTCATGCAGCAAGCAAGTGGAAAGCCTGATGGTCTGATGGCGGTGACGCTCATATTGAAGGGAATAGGAATACTGCTTCCGGGGCTTGTACTCTGCTGAATCCTGCATTTCATTGCTGCAGTAACCTGTAAGAAATCAAGTAGGTAGCCTGATCTCAGGCGTTTCTGTAGATGTACACACTGCTGGGCATCCCAAATTGGGGACTTGAAAACCTTGCTTGCTGGACTAAAATAGGCACTTCCATAATTAATAACACTAACATGCCTAAAATGGACTAAAATATCTAAAATCTTTAAGATTCTAAGGTGCTGAATGAACCCTATTAGTCAAAATCCTAGGTATTAGAAGTATACAGCACGTCCTGTTCCAGAAGATATTCCTTACACTTGGGTAATACATCCAGTAGATGGCGCTGGACTGCAGAGACAGAAAAGTGGCTCCTCCCGGCCCCATATATACCAGGGACCTCCCACAAATTCCCCAGTTCTTCTCTGCAGTCTGGGCTGCGATGACTAGAAGATGGCTCTCTCTACTCGCAGGTGAGCGGGGCTTATTAGCCTGCGGCCCTGTAGGACTATTCCCACCCGTTCCTTTTACTGCCTCCCAGCTCAGGCTACGCTGGTTCCAACCGCAGTCCCCCACCAAAGGGTAGGCGATACAGGCCCATGGTGAGCCTTATGGGATGCCCCTCCCACACTTTATGCCCCTTGCCCCCTGTCCTCGCTCTCCCTTGTAGTTCTGGGGGGGGGGGGGGGGGGCGGGGGTGCATGTCTTTACAATATGTTGTATGCTGTGTTTTGATCCCTTTTGAATTGATTGCACTGGTTTCTTTGCTGCCACCGCACACTTGTGCTACGCTCCGCGGTCGGCGGCGACATCGCCTCAGCCGCTGCTGCGCCATCATTGACTGGCCTTGTCAGGTGGGCGCGTTTTCACGCTCTTCGGGGGGGGGGGGGGGGGGGGGCCTTGCGGCTGACGCATTATGCATCACTTTCTCCGCGGCATGCCCCTCAAGATATATGCGGGCGCCATTTTAGTTCTCTGCTGCGTGTGCCTGGCGTCTCCCTATCGCGGTCCGTAAGTGCCCCTGCGGGCTGATTTATTTGTATATTTCTCTGTATTGCATATTGCTTATGGAATCTTTTGCTTATGTCTTGCAGGCGGGTCAAACTTTGTGGTTTCTCCCGGTCCTATCCCCTCTATTTAATGTTGACTCTTATTGGAGGGCTATTATATTTCATTACTCCCACTTCCCTAGCGGGCTATTGGGGCATCCCGGGTTGCTGTTATTAGCGTCCATCCCTATTGGCCTGTTGTGCCGTGATAATCACCATATGGAGGCTTCTCAGGATAATGTGCTCGGGGTTCCTTCGGGACAAGCCCGGCTGTGTGGCGTGTGGGGTATCCCCTATAAGTGATGTTGTCAGGGTATGTGTACCCTGCGCCCCCAGCAGACGCTTGCGCTGAGTTACCTGCTGCTGGGCCTAGTGCTGCGCCCCCTTTGGCTTCACCTACCCCCCCACGCTTACATTTGACTCCCAGTGAGGTGCATACCAGTGGGGAGTCTCAACCTGATTTGGCTGCCCGGGTGGCCAGCATTGAAAGGCATATGGCCGGGTCTGGTCCACATAAGGCTCCTGCTAAGCGGCGGCATCTGGCACCCGGTGTTACTCTCTTTCCTGTGGAAGCTGAGGAGTTTTTTGGTATTACTGGATATACCCCCCTGGAAGAAGGGGAATTATTCGAAATCATCTAAGGATCAGCCTAGGGGTTAAGCTGCGTCTGGGTCTGACCCATGGGCTTCAGATGATATTGACAGACTATTCTAAGTATGCAGCACGTCCTGCTCCAGATAATGATTCATAACAGATGGGATTACATCCGCCAGAGGGCGCGTGACTGCAGAGATGGCAAAAAGAGGCCCCTCCCGGTCCCATATATACCCGGGACCTCCCACAAATTCCCCAGTATCTTCTCTGCAGTTGGCTGCGAAGGACAAGATGATGGCTTCTCTTCTCGCAGGTGAGTGGGGCTTAGCAGCCCTTGGCCCTGTAGGACTATTCCCACCCGTTCCACTTTTTATTTATGCCTCCCAGCCTTGGCTGCGCTGGTCGGGTGATGGTAGGCAGCACCTCTTACAGGTGCTTTGGCTGGAGCCCTTGCTCCAACCGCAATCCCCCACCAAAGGGTAGGCGGTGCATGTTATGGTGAACCTGGTTTGGGATGCCCCGTCCGCTCCTTGCCCTCCCCCGCATTTGTCATTTTGGTTCTCCTTAGCTGATACCCGCTCTTTCCCCTTCCTCCCGCTATCCCGTTCGGGGGGGATATATATATATATATATATATATATATATATATATATATATTCACATGCTTGTGTGTGTGTGTGTGTGTTACTACGCTGCGGCGTCCACGGTCAGCGGTGACGTCACTCCAGTCCCTTACGCGCGCCTATTGGCTGCTGGGAGGCAGGAGGGGGCGTGGCCTGTCGGTTGCCGCTTTATTTAGATGTCATTTCTGTGTACTTATGGGTGTCCTTATTGTGTCTTGCAGGCGGGAAAACTATATTAAGAGGTTTCTCCCGGTCCTGTCCCCTCTATTAATTCTCAGTAACTTTATTAGAGGCCTAATCTGTTAAATCCTCCCACTTCCCTGTGGACATTTGGGGCATCCTGGGTTGCTGTACAGAGTAATTCCTAATGGCCAATTGGCCCACTGTAATCACCATATGGAGGCTTCACAGGATATTGTGCTCGGGGCCCCCCTCGGGACAAGCCCGGCTGTGTGTGGTGTGTGGGGCATCCCCTGTGAGCGATGATGTGCGGGTCTGTGTACCCTGCGCCCAGCAGGGGCTTGCGCTGCATTCTGGGCTATCTGTGACTGGGCCTGCGCCCACTAGGTCTCCACCCACTCCCCCTCGCTTGAATTTGACTCCCAGAGAGCAGAATACTAGTGGGGAGTCTCAGCCTGACGTGTCTTCTAGGTTGGCTTACATTGAGAGGTTGATTGCTAGCTCTGCGGCCCGTAAGGCCCCAGCTAAGAGACGGCATGTGGCGCCTGGTGCGTCTGGCCTTCCTATGGAGACTGAGGATTTCCTTGACTTGTCTGACTATACCCCACTTGAGGAAGGGGAATTATTCTCGGATTCAGAGCTTTCTGATTATCAGCATTTCAGTGGCGCCAACGCTGGCTCTGATCATTGGGATGCTGATGACACCAATAGACTGTTGACTCTGTTATTTGAAGTGCTTTCCATTTTCCTTCCTGCTGCGGCTCCCAAGCAACAGGGGGAGTTGTTCAGTACTGCTAAGCCACGTTTGGAATTTCCAGAACAGGCCCATTTCAATAATCTTGTTCTCAAGGAATGGGAACGGCCCAGCCGGCTTCCTGGAATCCCTAGGGGCTGGGATAAAAGGTATCCTTTTCCCTCTGCTGTGGTTAACTGTTGGTCAACCCCCCCAGAAGTGGATGCTCCAGTCTTGGGGTTGTCCAACACCTCTCTGGTGCATTCCCCTGATTCCACTACCTTGAAGGATAGTGAGGCTCGGCGTATTGACCAGCTGGCTTCCAATGCTTTTGCCTGTGTGGGGTCTGCCTTGCGTCCTGTCTGTGCTTCTGCTATTACTGCTGTGGCTATTAGGACTCTCATCAAGGGTCTACTGGAAGGCTCCCCTAATGATACTTCTAGTGCCGAGTTCAGGGCCTTGTCACAATGAGAGATGTTCACTGCTTATATCCTTTCTGTTTCTGATGACACCATTAGGATGTGTAGTAGGACCTCTGCCTTGGTGGTTGCTATACGCCACTCGGTTTGGCTGCGTCAGTGGGCAGCTGATAACGCTGCTAAGAAGGCCCTTACAGGGCTCCCCTTTAAGGGGCTGCGCAAAGGGGGGTAAATTGCCCCAACTCAAGAAACAGCCGCGGCTCTTTCGGGGGTCGGGTGCTTTTACCCCCTCCTCTCGTGGATCCAGGTCTGGGAGGGGGGTATCCTTTGCGGGGCACAGGGGAGACTTCTGGGGCAGAGGCAGGGGACATGCCCGCCCCGGATCCTCCTGGGGTTCCAAGCCCAAATTTGTCACCAAGCCCACTCAGCCATGAAGGGGTGCCCTCACCCATCCGGGTGGGGGGACGGCTGCGGCTCTTCGCTCATGTCTGGGGACAGCAGGTCTCAGACAGGTGGATTCTGGAGGTTGTGTCCTCCGGCTACAAGCTAGAGTTCGCTGCCTGGCCGCCTCCAAGATTCCTCAGGTCTCGGATTCCTCTAGAACCCCTGGCAGCTCAGGGTCTGTTTCTGGCTGTGCAAAACCTATTGGACATGGGGGTCATCTGTCAGGTCCCTCCTGGGGAGAGAGGTCTGGGTTTTTATTCCAATCTCTTCACAGTAACCAAAAGGGATGGTTCCATCAGACCCATCCTGGACTTAAAGCTTCTCAACAAGTTCATCAGGAACAGACACTTTCGCATGGAGACCCTGCGCTCCGCGATCATCTCTTTGCGCCCGGGGGACTTTATGACCTCCATAGACAACAAGGATGCTTACCTTCATGTACCAGTCTTCCCAGGGTATCGGAGATTCCTCAGGTTCGCACTGGAGGACCAGCACTGCCCTTCGGTCTTCACCAAGGTGCTGGCAGGTGTTATGGCTCTCCTCAGTGCTCGGGGCATTTGCATTCTTCCTTGTCTGGACGACGTCCTCATCACTTCTCATTCTTTCCAGCAGGCAGAATTGGATACCCAGCAGGTGGTGACTGCTCTGGAAACATTCAGATGGGTGATCAATCACCCCAAATCCTCCCTGTCTCCGTCTCTGGTGACCTCCTTCCTGGGCATGAACCTGGATACTGTTCAGGCCAGGATTTTTCTTCCTCAGCAGAAGGTGGATTTTCTTCAAGCTCTGGTTCATTTCCTTCTGTCCTGCCCTTGCCCTTCCATCCGGCAAGGGATGCAGCTTGTGGGACAAATGGTGTCCTGCTTCGAGGCAGTTCTTTATGCTCAGTTCCACATGAGACCTCTTAAGCTCCATCTCCTATCAGTCTGGGACAAGAGTCCCCTGTCTCTGGATCAGGCCTTTGTTCTGTCTCCTCTGGCCCGGCGGTCCCTCTTGTGGTGGCTGGACTCAAGGACCCTGTTGGGGGGCAGATCCTTTCTCGCCCCCTGTTGGGAGACGGTCACCACGGATGCCAGTCTGTCAGGTTGGGGGGGGGTTTCTGGAGAACCCTACAATTCCAGGGGCTGTGGGGCCCATCAACGTCTTGGAACTGAGGGCGGTTCGGTTGGTACTGGCCCAGTTGACTCCTCACCTTCAGGGCCAGCCGGTCCAAGTTCGCTCAGACAACCAGACGGCGGTTGCCTACATCAATCATCAGGGAGGGACTCGGAGCAAGAGTGCCCTCAAGGAGGTGTCGATGATTCTGTCCTGGTCGGAGGACAATGTCCGTTGCATTTCAGCAGTGTACATTCCGGGGGGGGGGAGAATCTGGAGGCGGACTCTCTGAGCAGGGGGACCTCTCGCCTGGAGGAATGGTCTCTCAGCAGCGAGGTCTTCCTGTCCTTATGTCACCTTTGGGGGGTGCCGGGCGTGGATCTGTTTGCATCTCGCCACAATCACAAGCTCCCAGTCTTTGTCTCTCTGTCCCAGGACCCCCTAGCCCTTGCGGTGGATGCTCTGTCCTGGCAGGGGTTCAGTCTCCTGTATCTCTTTCCTCCGTTCCCACTACTGGGCAGGGTTCTGCGCAAGCTGGTGCAGGATAGGGTGCCAGCTATTCTGGTGGCCCCCCGTTGGCCAAGGCAGGAGTGGTTCGAAGACATCGTGCAGCTGGTCGGTAGATCAGTACGCTCTGCCCTTGGTTCCGGACCTTCTCACTCAAGGGCGGCTATGCTATCCCAATTTACAAACGCTGGCTTTGACGGTCTGGCTGCTGAAACCTCCATCTTAAGGGATGACTGGCTTTCTGATTCTGTGGTTAATACTCTAATCAGGGCTAGGAAGAAATCCTCTTCTACCATCTACTATAGGATCTGGGGAGCCTACATTGACTGGTGTGAGTCTAGGATCCTTCCCTGTCAGGTGTTCTCCATTCCTAGGATCTTGGAGTTCCTTCAGCATGGCTTGGATCTGGGACTTCAGCTCAGCACGCTCAAGGGTCACGTTTCTGCTTCGGCTGTTTTCTTCCAGAGATCTTTCGCTCAACATCCTCTGGTCAAGACCTTCTTCCAGGGGGTTGCTCCCCTGCAAACCTCTGTTCCCAGTTTGGGACTTGAATTTGGTTTTGTCTGCCCTTCAGGGCCCTCCATTTGAGCCTGTGCATGAGGCTGCTCTGTCTATTCTTACCCTTAAAGTTGCCTTTTTGGTGGCTATCACCTCGGTCAGGCATGTTTCGGAGTTTGTGGCCCTTTCTATTCAGGCCCCCTACTTTGAGAGACACCAGGACAAGGTAGTTTTCCGCTTTAAACCTGACTTCTTGCCTAAGGTTGTCTCTGCCTTCCATCTCAATCAGGACATTGTGCTTCCTTCCTTGTGCCCTTACATTCCCTGGATGTGGTCAGGAACTTGAAATTCTACTTGGTGGCTACTGCACCTTTCAGAAAGACTGATGCCTTGTTTGTGGTTCCTTCTGGTCCCAAGAAGGGTCTGGCTCCTGCTAAGTCTACTATTAGCAAATGGATTCGTCAGGCTATTTTTAGGGCCTATTCTGCTAGGGAAAAGGATCCTCCTTCCCGTGTTACTGCTCATTCTACCCGTGCTGTTGGTGCTTCCTGGGCCTTCCAGCACCAGGCTTCTGTTGAACAAGTTTGTAAGGCTGCTACTTGGTCTTCTGTTCATACCTTTTCCAAGTTTTACAAGGTTGATATTCAGGCCTCAGCGGCTGCTGTTTTGGGCCGTAAAGTTCTGCAGGCGGCAGTGGTTTGAACTGCGAGTTGTTGCTTTTTGGGATCCCACACTATTTACGGACACTGCTATTGGATGTCCCATCTGTTATGAATCATTATCTGGAATAGGACGTGCTGCATACTTAGAATAATACAATTCTGTGATTACTCGCCTTGTAGAATTGGTATTATAAGTATGCAGCACGTCCTGCTCCACCCCACCCTGTTTGCATTATATTGGATCCTTTGTATGGTGATTGTTATCCTTGTTAACGTTGTTGATTATCATTGGCTTCTCCTGGCTATCTTTACTGCTTTTCTATACTGGGGAATTTGTGGGAGGTCCCGGATATATATGGGACCGGGAGGGGCCTCTCTTTGCCACCTCTGCAGTCAAGCGCCCTCTAGCGGAGGTAATCCCATCTGTTATGAATCATTATCTGGAGCAGGACGTGCTGCTGGATTCAGCTCAGGTCAAGATCTTTCTTTCTCAGCAGAAGGTGGAGGTCCTTCAGGAGAAAGCTCAGCTCCTGCTGTCTTGTCCTCATTCATCCATCAGGCAGGGAATGCAGCTGGTGGGCCTGATGGTGTCCTGCTTCAAGGCGGTTCCATATGCTTAGTTCCACATGAGGCCTCTTCAGCTTCACCTCTTGTCAGTATGGGATCGGGACCCTGTGTCCCTGGATCAGGGGTTTGTCTTGTCCCCTCAGGTCAGGCGGTCTCTGGTGTGGTGGCTGGACTCAAGGAACCTACTGGGGGGCAGATCCTTTCTGGCCCCCTGCTGGGAGACTGTCACCACGGATGGCAGTCTGACAGGTTGGGGGGGGGGGGGATTCTGGAAGTTCCTGAAATTCCAGGGTCAGTGGGGCTCTCAGGAGGCCTCTGCCCCTATCAACATTCTGGAATTGAGGGCAATCCGGTTGGTTCTCGCCCACTTAACCCCACGCCTGAGGGGTCGGGCTGTTCAGGTCCGCTTGGACAACCAGACGGCTGTTGCCTACATCAATCATCAGGGAGGGACCCGGAGCAAGAGGGCCCTCAAGGAAGTGTCCCTGATACTGTCCTGGGCGGAGGAAAATGTTCCCTGCATCTCAGCTGTGTACATCCAGGGGGTGGAGAATCTGGAGGCAGACTCCCTCAGCAGGGGGACCTCTCGTCTGGGAGAATGGTCCCTCAGCAGCAGGGTGTTTCGCTCCCTGTGCCACCGCTGGGGTCAGCCAGATGTGGATCTGTTTGCATACCGTCACAATCACAAGCTTCCAGTCTTTGTCTCTCTGTCCCAGGATCCTCTGGCCTTGGCCACGGATGCCCTGGCGATGTCTTGGACGAGGTTCCAGCTCCTGTATGTGTTTCCCCCGTTTCCACTGCTGGGCAGGGTGCTGTGCAAAATAGTTCAGGAAGGGGTGCCAACCATCCTGGTGGCCCCCTGTTGGCCAAGAAGAGTGTGGTTCGCAGACATCGTGCAGCTGGCAGTAGATCAGTACGCCCTGCCCCGGGTTCCAGATCTGCTCACTCAGGGACACCTACGCCACCCCAATTTACAAACGCTGGCTTTGGCGGCCTGGCGTTCACAAACGGCCGGCGCGGGGTGCGCGTCCTGCTAGAGGGACGCGCGGGAGGCGGCGGCGGCGGGCGCCGCTGGAACGAGGATCAGGTATGGATTTAGGGGTTTCTGGGGGGTTTCACACAGCGGGGTGCCCCGCAGTCAGGGGGCTGATCGGTCCGGGAATCTTATAGATTCCCGGGCCGATCACGACAGGGTGTTGGTCCACTTTAAGGTGGTCTGCGTGTTTCTGAGTTGGCGGCGCTTTCCATCAAGCTTCCTTATTTTGAGAGACACCAGGACAAGGTGGTGTTTCGTTTTAAGCCAGATTTTCTGCCTAAGGTTGTTTTGCCTTTCATCTCAATCAGGACATTGTTTTGCCTTCTCTGTGTCCTAATCCCAGTAACCCTAAGGAGAGGGTTTTACATTCTTTGGACATAGTCAGAACTCTGAAGTTCTATTTGGTGGCTACTGAATCCTTCAGGAAGACTGATGCTATTTTTGTGCTCCCATCTGGACCTAAGAAAGGTCTGGCTCCAGCTAAGTCCACTATCAGCAAGTGAATCCGTCAAGCTGTGATAAAGGCCTACTCTGCTAAGGGGAGCCTCCCTTCCCCCTTCACTGCTCATTCTACTCGTGCTATTGGTGCCTCTTTTGAGCACCAAGCTTCTGTTGAGCAAGTTTGGAAAGCCGCTAATTGGTCTTCTGTTCATACTTTTTCAAAGTTTTACAAGGTTGATGTTAGGGCCTCAGCTGATGCTGCTTTTGGTCGCAAAGTTCTGCAGGTGGCAGTGGTCTGACCTGTCTGCTGTTACTTTTGGGGATCCCACCCTACCTTACGGACACTGCTATTGGATGTCCCAATTGTAAGCAATATCTTCTGGAACAAGACGTGCTGTATAGAATAATACAATTCTGTGATTACTCACCTGTAGAATTGGTATTATACGTATACAGCACATCCTGTTCCACCCCACCCTTATTGTCATTATCCTTAGTTACCTCTTTATGGTGATTGTTCTTATGTTCAAATTTTCATAATGGTTATAGTTCTCCCGGTCTCATTTTAACTGCTTTTCAATACTGGGGATTTTGTGGGAGGTCCCTGGTATATATGGGGCCGGGAGTAGCCACTTTTCTGTCTCTGCAGTCCAGCGACATCTACTGGATGAATATCCCAGGTGTAAGGAATATCTTCTGGAACAGGACCTGCTGTATACATATAATACCAATTCTACAGGTGAGTAATCACAGAATTGTATTTTGGTCTCTTTCCCCGATGTGCTAAACCCCTCAGATCATCAGTGCCAAGTTACATCTTCCTAGTCCTACGGCTCATGCAAGGCCGCTCGTCCAATCAGCGCTCTTGGAGCAGCTCACATCATGTTGTCGATAGCCTTTGTCTAAGGCCAGTGGCCCTGAGCACGCTGGCGGCCGCATCCCCCGCTTCCCTCTAACAGGAAGCGTGCCCGCGGCAGCCATTCACAAATGCCTGGTGCAGGCACGCTCCCTGCTAAAGGGATAGCGGGGATGCGGCTTACACATACGCCGCTGGACCGGGAAACAAGGTACGTTTGGGTCACGTTCCCCCAGTTAAAGACATAGAGGTATGACTAGGGACCTTATGTATAGTATCCCCAAACCTCCAGGCAGTGCACATGTGAAAGGCCAATAGATTCTACAACAATTATGGGGGGTTGCCCGGTAGGTGCTTTGTGTCTGTATGTTGTTTTTTTTTCTTGCAGTATTTTAATGTTTTTTTTGTGCTTTATCTCAACTTTTTTACTAGAAATTTTTTCTATGCCTGTCCACTGCTAATATTTCTACATGACAATGAACACTAAATAATACTGAGGTAGCTTTACCTGATGGACAACCAACATTTGCCTAGTATTAAAAAATCTAAAACTATGTTATAAGATGAAAAAAAATAACAAGGGGGTACAGGAGTGACGGGTGATGCACCATTGCACCTTCTTAGGCAGTCAGTGCTTCTGACATTAAAGGGCACCGCTGAACACTGAGATGTCGTTATATGATTGGCTACAGGAAAAGTAATGCTTCCACAGTTAGGGCTCCGCTGTCTATTATGAGTGCAAGTCCTCTGTGTACCAAAACGTGTTGCGGTGAAAGGTCCAGAGTTTTATTTTCTTACGTTTCAGTTACAGAGAAAAAAATATTTAGGGCTAAAAAGTGTCACATTTTCACCCCCTGCCCTAAAAGAAATCCCCTCCCAGAGGGGCGGCGGGGTGACGCCTCCCCTATAATATATATTTTATAAAGGAATGTGTTTGTATATACATGTATAGAGAGAGACGGTTTTTACCAGAGTTGGCAGAGATCTTATTTTGCATACCTCTATGAACGCGATGAGAGAATCTATTCTTTATCTTTTGCATGAAGTTTAAATAATAAGTTAAAAGGAATAAAACTTTCTATTTATTCAATATAACCTGTCTCCTGCTTCTTTTACAATGTAAGGGCGCGATGGGGCTGGGGAGTCATCCAACTCCATGAGAAAATCCATTCCTTTAAAGTTAAAGTGGACCCACACCCTGAATTGGCTCTTAGGACCCCATTGGAAAAGGCCAAAAATGAGCAGTTCCTCAGCCTGCTGTTCATGTGACTGCCAGTAACCAATGGTGTTCACAGGCAGAAGCTGGCCGTCACTGTTTGTCACTAGCAATCACATGAAAAACAGGAGTATGGAAGGAATAGGTACATGATTACGGAGGGTGTTGGTCATATATTCTAAGCATACAGCACGTCCTGCTCCATCTATAATACTTACGCATGGGTAATCCTCCGCCTGAGGGCGCTGTGCACTGCAGACATGTAGAAAACAGGCTCCTCCCGGCCCTTCATATACCGAGGGACCTCCCACAAATACCCAGATTTCTCTGCAGTGCTGACTGCGAAGACATGAAGTATCCCCCTCTCGCAGGCGAGCAGGGCTATTCAGCCCGTGGCCCTGTGGGACTATTTCCACCCGTCCTCTTTGTGAAGAATATGCCTCCCAGCCTGGGCTGCGTTGGTCGGGTGAAGGTCGGCAGCACCTTGTGTGCTTAACGGAGCCATGCTCCACCGCAATCCCCCACCATAGGGTAGGCTGTTTAGGCTGATGGTGAGCCTCTAGTAGATGCCCCTCCCGCAGTACTGCCCCATGCCCCAGGTATCGGTGGACCCTGTGTAGACGGGTTGCCTTCCTCCCTCGTTTCCCCCCGTAGCTCGGGGGAAAAGAAAGGGGGGGGGTATGTGTGTGTGGCCTTATCAGTATAGTGTTGTACACGCTTATGGTTGTTGCCCTGTATTGACCGGCAAATGGGTGTCAGAGCTACTGGCGTGCGCATTTTCCCCTTGGTTGATTACGCGAGGAGGTCCGCCGCCTCAGGCGGCATTTTCATTCATTCACTACAATGTCATGTACATTACGTGACTGAGCTTCGCGCTCTTTGGGGGAGGCGGGAAAATAGTTGACGCGCTCCGCGTCACGGCCAAACGGGACCCGCCCCTCGAGGTTCGCTTGGCACCATTTTGTTGGTCTTCGCGCGCGTGGTCTCGTTTCTCCTCCTCCCTTGGTCATGTAAGTGCCCTCGCGGGTGGTTTTGATTATTATCCTTTCGCTTGCTGCCCATAGCTCTGACACCCATTCTTCTCCTTATGTCTTTCAGACGCCAAGATTCCGGTGGCTTCTCCCGGCCTGATATATATATCTCAGCGGGTTCCGATCTAAATTCTCCCACATTCCTAGCGGGTTTTGGGGCATCCAGGGTTGCTTATAGCATAAATCCCTACTGGCATATTGCTTAGATAAATCACCATATGGAGGCATCTCAGAATTATGAGTCCGGTGTCCCACGGGGACAAGACCGGCTGTGTACAGCGTGTGGACGGCCCCATGCTGATGCTGACAGAGCACGGGTCTGCGGACCGTGTGCTGAGCAAGTACTGGCCCTGCAATCAGGTCTACCAGTGGCTGCACCTCGCTTTAATACTCCTGTCTCCCCGTGCTTAAATCTCACTCCGGATGAGTCGCACTCGAGCGGGGATGACCAGCAGGTGGTGCCGCGCAGGCTACCTACGGCTGAGCAGGTGATCTCTAGCTTGGCGGAGCGCTTGGACGCTGGGAAGAAGCGGTCCCTGAGGCCTTCTGGCCCTGGTTCCTGGGGCCTGTGTGACACTGACGAATTACTTATAAAGATCTTTGAAGTTCTGTCCATCTCTCCTCCGGGAGAGTCTCCCAAGCCCAAAAGGGACAGTTTCCACACAGCGACGCCGCGCTTGGAATTTCTGGAGCAGGATCATTTCCAGGCTCTTATATCCAAAGAATGGGAATCACCTTGTAAACTTACAGGGGTGCCAGGGGTCTGGGATTGGAAGTACCCTTTTCCCCCCGATGTGGTTGACTGTTGGTCGGCCCCTCCCGAGGTGGATGCACCGATCATAGGGGTTGCTAACCCCCCCTTCATGTCAGCTCCTACTTATCGTACCCTTCGGGATGCTGAGGACCGGCGCATTGACAGACTGGCTTCCCACGCCTTCTAGTGTGCTGGGACGGCCCTACGTCCGGTATGTGCTGCGGCCATCACTGCGGTGGCTGCCAGGACCCTTCTTAGAAAGATACTTGATGGCCAGCCTGAAGATCTCCCTTGGGAGGTCTTTAATGCACTTTCCAATTGTGATGTTTTTGTGAGGTTTATCCTCTCAGCGACACCATTAAGATATGTGCTAGAACCTCTGCCCTTGTGGTAGCTATTTGCCGCCTGGTCTGGCTGCGACAGTGGGGGGCTGACGATGATACAAAAAAGGCTCACACGCCTGTTTGGGGCCCGCCTGGATCTTTTTGGAAGAAAGGGTAAGGCTCCCTTGCGCAGTAGGCTGTCTCGGCCTCCTCGGGGCAGGGACATCCCTCCCCCTCCCTACGTTAGTGTCAAGCGTGAACCAGAGGTGTGCCTCCAAGCATGAAGGGACGCCCTCGCCCTTTTGGTGGGGGGACTGCTGCAGCATCTTGGCTCCTATGGCAGGGCGCCTTGCCCCTTCTGGTGGATCCAGGAGTTGGTTCCCTAGATGCAGGTTAGAGTTGCTGGGTGGTCCCTTTCTGAGGCGGTCAGGGTTCTTCCAGTCCCTGTCTCTTCTGGAGTTGATGCAGGCCGCGTTCGGCCTGCAGGGCCTGGTCTCTCTTTTGTAGATTGGCCCTTAACTGGTTATTACCTCTACTCGCCTTTCCCTCTGGGGATGAGGAAGTTTGGCCCAGGCCGGCATTTTGGGGTCTGGCAGTCATACTTTCGCAGGCAGTTCCTACATGGTATCCTTGTGTTGGTCCGCAGGTGCCCCTTGCCCAGTGGGCCTCTTGTTGATTGTGAAGATCTAAGATCCTTCTTTAGTTCCCTGTGCCTTCTAGACACCTAGGCCATTACTGGTCAGTGTTGAAGGACCAACTCTAAAGGACTGTGGCCTCGTTCTTTAGTCCCTCTTCTGCTTCCTTACGGCTCGCCAAGGCGAGGATGGGAGTGATATCTTGGATGTGTCCGGGTGGTGTCCCGCCAGAACCTGCTTGTTGTCCTTCTTTTCTTCCGACTTCTATGTCAGGCCTAGTTGGCTATTAGACTGGGTTTTCTTTGGGAGTCTCTTGGATTGGTGCTCAGGCACCACTATTACTCAGTGTCCCCTGGTTCGGTATATCGCTCCTGGGTGGCATTTGGATTCGGCTCAGGCTAGAACCTTTTTCCTTGGTTATAAGTGGACTTCTGATTGCAAGGCCTCTGTCCCTCCTTGAAGCCACCCTACCTTCACCATCGCAGCTGGTGGGCCGTTGGTGGCGGCCCAGTTGCTGTCCCTTTTTACTCAGAAGCCCTTGGGCTCTGTGGCACCTTATGTTACTTAGCCTGGACAGGGTTCCAGTACCCCTGGTCCTAGGTCTGTGCGCGTTCCCCCTTGTTTCAGTGGTTCTTCTGGGGACTGTTATATTCAAGGATTCTGTCAGGGGGCATCGCCTCCCTTCTTGCATCTTCCTGTGGATGGTCACCTTTGGTACCAAGTCCTGCAGGTTGTCGGGGGGTTGGTCTCCTCTGAAATCCCCTGCGGTTCCTAGGGAGAGCCCTTAGGGGGCCCTTCTCCTACTGCCCTTGTTCATGCAGTGAGCTTTTGACTCTATCCTGCTGGTCTACTCTTCTTCCGGACCTGTCTGATTGGGGAGTGCTGGCCTGTTTTAGGACAGTGGCCTGTGCCATTTTTATTTGGATAAAGTCATGGAACGGGACGATCCCCTAGGAGGGGTCTGATCCTGATCTAAGTGGGGGTCCACATTCCTTGTGTTTCATTGGTATTTGTTCCGATGGCTGTCCTCCTGGCAGGAGGTTCTATCCTAGTGCCCCGCTGAGGTACTACTAGAGTGGCTCTGTTTGGCCCCGTCACTATCACAGGGGCTCTGCCCTCGTTTACTGCTCCAGAATACTCTGACATTTGTCTTGGAGGCTTATTAAATTTTATGTTTGTACATTATAGTCTATATGTCTTACCTTCGTTCACCCTGCTAGGTGGGGTTCTGCGCAAGATTGCTGAAGAAAGGGAGAGCCGTTATGCTGGTTGCCCTGGGTGACCCAGTGGGGGATGGTCCGCAGATGTTTCTGCCTAGGACAGTGGTTCTGTACGCTTCTTACGAGAGCTGTTCTGCCTATTCAGGTTTTTCTTTTACTATGTCGCCCCAATCTTCAGGCTCTATTATGGAGATCTGGCGGTTATTCTTCACCCTGTCGGAAACGGCGTATTGCTGGGTGTTTTGTGTCTATTGGAGGGCTAGGAGCTAGCTTTCTCCTCTTCTTCTTCCCCCTTTTCTGCCATCTATGTTAGGGTATGTTTTACCCGTATTGCTTGGCTGGGTCTAGCTCTCTCCCCTGGTGGACGTTCTCTGTCCCCAGGATTCTAGAGTTATTGCAGCATGGTTGGAGTTGGCTCCCCAACTTAGTTTCCTGAAGGTTTCTAGGGCTCGCCCTGTTCGCCTTACGGTAGAAGTCTGTTTCAGTCTTCCATTATACTTCCGTTTGGGGTGACTTTATTCTGATTGCACTGCGAGGGGTTCCCTTTGGTCCTATTCCGGTTCTTGTCTGGATGTTCACTACATCCTATTGCTCTTCTGGGGACTGTTGCTTCAGTCAGAAGTGTGCCGTTGAGGATGTTTCTGCTCAAAAAAAAAAAAAAAAAAAAAAAAAAAAATATATATATATATATATATATATATATATTATACATACATACCTCGAGGTGGGGGTGTTCCGCCTTTCGCCGGGCTTTGGTCCAGGCGGTGTTTTAGGCCCCTATATTCTAGACCTTTTCGGCCTCTGGGCTTTTTTCCTGCATATCTTTGTGGTGAGGGGATCTGCATCCCTCATCAGGTGTTGGAGATTTTCCTGGAATGTCTCTGGTTACTGAGGGGGCCTTATACCCCTTGGGGCTTGCAGGCGTCTCCATCCTTATGTGCCGGATCTTGACTCTTTACAAGGGTGTGCGTGCCCTTTAGTTTGGTCTTGCTCGGTTGGATTGTCCTTCTGATCCTAATAGTAAACGTTCGGCTCTTACTGACCCTTGTTAGTGTAGTGGTCAGTATGCCTGCCTGTCTCTCTGGAGGCCAGGGTTCACTTCCCCGTTGGGGAGAGTTCTAAGTTTTCCATGGCTAACTTTTGTTGCAAAGGCATAGTCAGACTGTTACTCTGACATTTTATTTCAGGGGAAGAATCTTCTTCTCTTCTTTGTTGGTTCTGTTTCTACTTGTGCTTGGCTTGGGCCTTTAAGCACCAGGTTTCGCTTGAACAGGTTTGCTAGATCACGGTTGTGTTCAGTTCATCCTTTTCAAAAGGTTTTTCATAAGGTTACGTTAGAGCTTTGCTCTTGTTGCTCCTGGTAGCAAGGTTGCAGGTGACAGCACTTTTACTGTTTGCTGTGCCTTTTTTGATGGGGATCCCACCCTACTTTATGGACACTGCTATTGGATGTCCCACGTGTAAGTATTATATATGGAGCAGGTCGTGCTGTATGCTCAGAATAATACAATTCTGTGAAATACTCACCTGTAGAATTGGTATTATACGCATACAGCACGTCCTGCTCCACCCCACCCTGGTTTCACTCTGTTCTGGATCCCCCGTATGGTGATTGTCATCTTTGTTTTCATTGCCAGTTTTTGGGTGGTTGGTTTCTCCCGGTTTCTCCTTATCACTGATTTTCAATGCTGGGGATTTGTGGGAGGTACCTCGGTATATGTAGGGCCGGGAGGAGCCTGTTTTCTACATGTCTGCAGTGCACAGCGCCCTCAGGCGGAGGATTACCCATGTG
Source organism: Gastrophryne carolinensis (assembly GCA_027917425.1). NCBI lineage: Eukaryota > Metazoa > Chordata > Amphibia > Anura > Microhylidae > Gastrophryne > Gastrophryne carolinensis. Next base: position 127,994,920 of record CM051241.1, on the reverse strand, counting down.
TAAGTATTATAGATGGAGCAGGACGTGCTGTATGCGTATGATACCAATTCTACAGGTGAGTATTTCACAGAATTGTATTTTAAAGTGTACCAAAACCCACAGCCCAATGGCCCTGAAATCTATAAGATTCCAGGTCCGCTCGATACCCTCCTCAATACAAGATACAATAGGAAAGAGAGCCCGGTCCTTGCAAACTTACAGTCTAAAGGATAAGGGGTGGAGACGAGGGGGAAGGATCACAAACAGTCAGTATTGAGCTTTATGGCCTGTGCCCTTTAGAGCAGGGTTCCCTAATCCCAAGGGCCCTGTCAGGTGGGCCATGGCACCACAAAAGGCAACAGCAAGACCTGGGCAGGCCACTGTTGCGCTGCCTTTACTAGTTGGATGTGTATGCCTGGCGACTGCCTTCCTCCGCCTTCCTACACTCCGCCTTATCCTCCCTCTCCCCTTATCTGCCTTCTGTCCACCCATCGGCTCTGTGACTGAAAGCAGCAGGATCCGCAGGTAAAGAGACGAGTGACAAGGTAAGCAGCACAGTGAGTCTGTGTCTGCATTGGTATACACTATGTTTTAAAGTGGAACCAAACCCGGGATGGGTTTACCTATCCTGGGTTTTGTTCCTTGGGATGATCCACTGTATGACCACCCCCCCCCCCCCGCCCCGATCGCCCTGTTAACTCACCTCCTGCCAGTCCTATGGTGCATGTGCTGGTTCTCATCCAGTCAGAGCCATTTGCTGAATTATATATGCACGGCAGACAGCCTGATAGGAATCAGATCTGGGGGGTTTCACACAGCGGAGCATCTCAAATTGGGATTGCCTGGGGGAAGGCCCTACCCCAAATCCAACCCCACTCCCAGACCCCAGTAGGCCTTGGAGCAATTGACTCCAATAAAAGTGGTCCCTGGTACTAAGAAGGTTGGGAACCTCTGCTTTGGAGAATTGTTTAAGCCAGATTGTATGGTTATCTGAATAGGTGGGTTTTGAGGGCACCTTCGAAAGCTTTGAGGGTTGGGGAATGACTGATTGGGCAGGGGAGTGCATTCCAGAAGTTCGAAGTGGCACAAGAAAAGTCCTTGAGGTGGGCATGAGAGGAGGTGACCAGGGTGGGGGACAGAAGAAGGTTGGCAGCAGAGCGGAGGCTGCATCTAGATTGATAGTCAGGTACTGCTCCAAGTTTGTGGGGGCCCTTGGGCAAGAGAGTCTTAGTGGGCCCCAAAGTAGTGTGTCACATGATCTCACCTTTCAGCTCTGCGGCCACAAATGGGTCATCTCCTGCTGCTGATATCCCTCCAGTCCTTTTCAATTGTCACCTGGTTCTCTCCACCTTCTGAGCTTCCATCAATTGCCCTCCATTTCATGGCACCTTCTCCATTGTTGCTGATCATCCCCTTTCAGCCATGAGCAGGTCTGCACACAGCACCCGGGATTTGGTGGTTCGGGTCCACTGTAAAATAATACCATGGCCAAGTGTGAGCCTGAGTGGGCTCCTGAAGATGCCAGGGTTCCTGGCAATTGCCCTGTTCTGGCACCAGCCCTGTTGATACTGTTGGATTAGAGATGACGGGGGGGGGGGGGGGGCAGCTGGCTGGAGAGAGATTTGTAGGTTTTGTTTTTTAAATCGGATTCACTGTGGGACTGGCAGGCAGTGTAGGGATTGACAGAGAGGAGCAGAGCTAGATAAGCGTGAGGGGAGATGGATGAGGCGAGGAGCAGAGTTCAGGATAGATTGGAGGGGTGCCAGTCTGTTAGTCGGTAAGCCACAAAGAAGATTGTTGCAGTAATCCATTTGGGATATGACCAGGGCGTGTCTGACCTTATCCTCTGCAAAGCCAGTTTCTGACCCCTGCCGCCTTCAACCACATCCCAGTTCTGTTGCCAACCCAGTGGCACATCTGACCACATCTAGTGTCAATCTCCATTTCCCCACCTGTACTAAAAATGATGAAGAGACTGGAGTGGGGCAGATCATCAGCAGCGGTGATTTCAGAAGGTGATTCCAGAAGCTGACAAGGAATGGTTAGGACAAAAAAATCTGTCATCTTCATATAATGCTGAAAAGGGTCATTTAAAGGAGGATTCTAGCCTCAGATAGGCTCCCTCCAGTCTTTCTGCTTTTCCAACTCTGCTAATGATTTGCAGAACTTCCCATAGGATTCTATAAAACTCCACAGACACTAATCCATTTTAGCAGCAGAGCCGGAGGGAGCCTGTCTGCCAATTCCCTTGTTAATCTTTGACATGAGATTGGTGACAGGCATCACTTAGGTAAGTATAACTAGGACACCAGATTTCTGAAAAGCCTGGAATTTCCCTTAAAGCAGAACCAAACCCAAAGCAGCCAACCCTGGAATCTTTTAGATGCTGCTGGCTCTCCCCTGGGGTATCCCAAATCGATACCTGGCTCTCTTACCGGTGTTAATATAATCCCGCCCCCCAGCTATTCAGTGCTGGGGATGGGGCCACTCCCAATTGCCATAAACAGAGCCATTTGGTGAGCATTAATATGCATGCCAAACTTGTTTTATAAAAACTTTTATAAAACTGATTTTATATTCAGACAAGGTACTGCAGGTGGTGCGCAGAAGGAGGAAAGTCACTTAGCTGCTAAGCCACCAATTACTTTTTAAAGTGGACCAAAACCCAGGATTTTGACTATTCTAGGTCTTGGGCCTTTCCCCGGGGCCCCCTGATGTGTGAAACCCCCCAGATCGCCGATGCCAACTCCCCTTTTCATGGTCCTCCGAGCGCACTGGCGTCTGCATTGCCTTCTTTCCTCTAACAGAGAGCGTGCCCGCCCTGGCCATTCACGAATGCCTGGCGTGGGTGCGCGCCCTGCTAGAGGGATAGTGGGATAGCTTGCATATGCTCCGGGGAATAAGGTAAGTGTATGGGCTACCTGGGGGGTTTCACACAGCTTTCTTTTAGTCAGCCCGGGAATCTTATAATTTCCCAGCCTGATTGGCATGGGTTTTGGGCCACTTTAAAGTGGACCAACACCCATGGGTGATCGGCCCGAGAATCTATAAGATCCCGAGATCGGAATGTCCCACGGTGAGGGACCCCCCCAAAAGCCCCAAAACTCCTTACCTCATAGGCGGCGGCCACCGCCGCCTTCCGCGCGCCCCTCTAGACGTGCATGCGCCCGCCGTTTGTGAATGGCCGGCGCGGGCGCGCACCCTGTAAGAGTGATGCGCAGGAGGCGGCGGCGGCGGACGGGCTCTCTTGTCCGTCGCTGTTACCGCTTGTCCGTCGGCGGGGATTGGATGGCGCGGTCACGTGGGAGCGGGGAGAGGTGAGTTTTTTGGGGTTTCTGGGGGGTTTGACACAGCGGGGCACCCCTGATCGGGGTGCCCCGCCGAAGTGGACCAAAACCCAGGATAGTCGAAATCCTGGGTGTTGGTCCACTTTAAGCAACAATAAGCAGCACATGGTGTCTGTAGCCAGCTTAGTTCCAGCTTTTAATGTGTCACCTATTGGACTTCCAGTCACCAAAAACGTAAAATTCATTTTATGAAATTAAATCATTAAAACCTATTTCAAACATTCATTTATACTAAAATAAATCTTATACTTATTGGAAAATATTTCCATTATAAAAAAATGTATTACGGTATGTACTTGCTTTTGTACATTTTGCGCTGTTTGGACAACTGCATAGAGGTAGAGCACCCTCTAGTGATGAGAGTTCTATACTACAACTGCTCAGTAGCTAGATCAGCATTTCCATATTGTTCATTAATGGCCACAGTGTTACCTTTAAGGTATACGTCCGACCTATAGGAAGGTGATACCCCTCTGGGTTATGCTCCTATCTGTAGTATATATATATATATATATATATAGGGGGAGAGAGAAAACATATACAATAGATACTCACCCTCCAACAGCTGCTCTCAGGGGAGCAGCAGGTCAGGGAGTGCCAAAGTAGGACCTGAGAACAGGTGGGGGGTGCCTTTTCGAATCGTTGCCCCGGGTGCCAGAAAGCCTAGCTACTCCTCTGGCTGCTCCATTGCAGCCGTTATACTGTTAAAGAGGAACTTCGGAGGCCCTGGAATCTAAAAGAATCCTGGACCTCCCGAGTTCCTTTCCTTTCCCGAATTGGGATGAAACCCACCAGATGCCCAGATCCACTCCTCTAGCCATGCAATCGCCCGCGCCTGGCCTGTCTGAATGAGCGGCGCGGGCGCGTCTCGGCTGCAAGGTGATGCGGCTGTTGGCGCACCTGGCTTCCTTCGACACCGCTTGCGTGCTTAGAAGTCCAGGAGGATTGGCCGTCAGTGGCTCCAAAGGGAGCCGAGCGACAGCGAGCACATTGATGGGCTTCCAGCTTGAGCCTGCGCTGTGGGAGCGACTGGAAGGTGAGTTGACTGGGCGACCTGGGGTAATACACACAGCAGGGCATCCCAATTCAGGACTGATGAACAACACAAGGGAAAGTGAAGTTCCTGTGTGTTGTTCCTCTTTAAAGTGCTCCTTCAACTGTAATCCTTTTTTCTCGGGTGGTGCTCAGCGTGCCGAGGCCAGAAAAGGAAGCTATTCATTGTTGCTGGCCAGGCAATACAATGATTCCCCGGAGAGCCCAATTGATTACCTCTGATAGGTCGTACTAAGATTTTTGGATAGGTTGTACACCCACACACTTTCCTGTCCAAATCATGTAGTGGGGGCTTAGTGTTGGCTTATAAATAGTTAATGTATATTGATTGATTAGCCCTTCATAAGACCCCTGTGTCCTTTGTTCCCAACTTTCAGCTGCTACACCCAGCGCTTAAATCTCAATTTGCCGCCATATATTTCTTAGTGATCGTTCCCCAGTACAGCTGGAGTCATGAAGAGAACAAATTGCAACTCAAACAGTAATTAAAGTATTATTAACCATGCTACGGAAGATGATGGTGCTATATAAATAATAATAATAATATTAAATTGTCAATAATCATTTTTTTTAATATTTAAGTGTTATTTGTGCAAAACAAAGACACCACAACAACAAACTGCATATTCTTGGATTGTAGCATCCACTTACTTTCACATCATATTTCATCATTTCATTTCACAAAGCATTTAAAGAGTTGACATATTTCACCGTTGTTCAGCTTTATCATAAAATTTGGAACAGTAACAGTAATTAAAGAATTATTATCAGCGCTATGGAAGATTATGGTGCTTTAAATAAACAATAATAATAATATTAAAGTGTTGATAATAATTTTTTTGTAATATTACAGTGTTATTGGTGCAAAATAAAGACACATCATAACCACAAACTGCATATCCTTGGATTGTAGCATCCACATATTTTCATATCCTGAAGCATTATCAGCGTCGACATATTTTGTCGTTGTTCAGCTTTATCATAAAATTTGGGTTATAAATGAAAGTAATGAGTAGGTGGGAGGGAAGAGGGAAGGATGCGAATGTCAAGACAAACTGATAATGTGTTATAAGATTATAAGTGTTGTCATATCACTGTGATTTGGAAAGAAGTATTGAATCCAAGGATTCCAGATGTTAATGAATAATTCCAAAGAATCATTTGGTATAGCAGATATTTTCTCACTTGTCATTACTTTATTGACTCTGGTTGAAATATCTTGGAATGGCAGTGGATTGTTGTTCCAGGAGCCTGCTATAATTAATTTAGCTGCTAAGATATGTTTTAGTTGAAACCAATTTCTATTACATTCTGGGGGTTTTATAGCCAGCAATGCATATTCAGTAGAAGGATTGACAGTAAACTTGAATAGTTTAGATATTAAGTCAAAAGTTTTGGTCCAGAACTTTTTAGCTAAAGGACATTCCCACCAAGTATGAAAATCTAAGCCTAAATCTTGACAGTTTCTAAAACAAAGAGGCGAAGCGCTTGGTAATAATTGATGAATACGTTCTGGTACTGGGTATCAATGCATGAGTATTATTACATTGATTCCCAACATATATCCTTGTAAAATGTTTCTCTAATTCCATTTCATTTCAATTTCATTCCTTGGCTGACCATGTGAGAGAAAGATCTGCACACCATTTAGGAAGTGTCTTACAATTATCATTGAGAAGATTCTTGTAGATCATAGAGATAATTCCCTTATCCCATGTTTTAATTAATACAAGATTTTTTAAATGCAGACATTTTGAAAGGTTTATTTCCTAAACTAAAGTGTGATTGTATAAAATGCTTCATCTGAAAATAGCGAAATGTTTCTGAAGATGGCCAATCATTGTTGGCCTGATTTGTGGGAAAGGACTTCATCCACTACACAGCGTGTGGATAAATCCCAAACGCTTGTTCATTTTTCTTGCTTCCACCATTAGTGGTAGATATAATGTGAGTACGCTGGGAAAGAAGGACGGTCTATGACTGAGGCAAGTGTAAAATGGGAAGATATTAGTTTTCCTTTCTTTTTGCATCAATCCCAAATTCTTAGAGAGTGGAGATAAGAGAGAGTGAGATATCTGTGTTATCTAATGATACACGGGTATTTGGGGGAATATTATATATTCCAATTTTTCCCGGTGCATTTTACTCTCACATGAATGACGGCATGACCTTTTTCATTTAAAAAAAAAGCCACGTTGCAATAATAATAATAATAATTAAAAAAAAAAGACATAGGGACTGGTAACCCAGGGCTCAGGGTCTGACCATCTTGCCCCTGCCCCTATGGGTTTATCAGCAATGGGTCTGTTGCCCCTCCACACCCTTCCATTGACTTATTTAGTCACAAAGGGGGGGCCCTCAGAGCCTCTCTCCCCATATCCTGGCCATTACTCCTGGCTGGGAGCCAGAAGTTTTATCCAGTTCACCAGCAACTATGTCCTTTGGTATGGGTCAGTTGCCCAGGAAATCCCCCTCCACACCCCTCCCCTCCAGTGACATATTTAGTCACATAGGGGGAACCCTCAGTGCCCCCCCCCCCCATATCCCAGGCAATACTCCTGGCTGGTAGCCAGGATGGAAGGAGGAGAGATCTGTGTCTCCCTGTTCAGGGGATGTGGTGGCAGTATCTAAATTAAATGCATGCTGCCAGCAATGAAGACACCACCCTGTTGGATGGAGAAGACCCAACAGATCAAGATGAGTATGCCACCTGGTGTGGGAGAGAAGGTAGAAGGCACAGATCCGCAAGTGGTCAAATTTAGAATAATAAATGTATTTCTTATGTTGTGTTTTTTTTCTACTATTTTTGGTGAACTGTTAAGGGGCCAAGAGGCCCTTATACCTGTTTACAGGATAGGGGGGCTGACATGTCACCTACCAGGACCAGCAGGTGACATGCCGTACCACTGGTAGATTACTCACACCCTCTCCTGTGGCATCGGGGGTGTGGAAGAGCTATGGGCCCGATGTTCGTCACCTTTGGAAGAGCATCAGACCAAAGGGCATAGGGTTAAGCGGCAGGGCCAGGGCGGCAAAGCTTATATAATGCAGGAGATGAGATTACCTGAAGGATTTGCAAGAGCAATGTTTCCCCCCTTGTTTAATTGGACCAATATTAAGGAGGATGGAAACATTTGTCTAGATTTTCATTTATAGTATATTTGGACTTGCTAGAGCTCTTCCACTTTTTTATTATGTTCTAGCTACTTCTATGATTTTCTCACTCTTCCTTAATAATTTTCTATCTTACTTTTCCTTTATCATTTTCTGCCACTATCATTGTCTGTTCACCCTCTTTTTTTTGTCTCCCCCTCCCTCATGCCATCATCTGGAGTGAAGGAGGGAGAGGTAATGACAGGAGCCTGGTGAAGTTTTTATACCCGCCTCTGTGGAATCTCCACAATGTGATGTTAATGCCACTGGCAGGGAAAGGTATATAGAGGGATAACCCCACAAATCCCCCTCGATACCCCGTCCCCTCCAGTGACATAGTTAGTCACATGGGGTGAACCCACAGAGGCTTCACCTTTGGACTATAAAAGCCTCCCTTCCCCAGCTCCAATCATTACATCTGACTGGGGGGAAACCCTTAGTCTACCTCTATTTTTTTCTATGGCCTTCTATAAGTTTATGTGTCTTTCCTATTATCATTTTCGGTCTCTCTCTTTCCAACCATCTCTCATTCTCTCTCCCTCTTTCTATTTCTTCACCAATCATCGTCTGTGTCTCTCTCCCTTTAATTGTCCTCTTTGTGCTCCTCTGTCTTCCCCTCTGTCATTTTCTGTCTCCCTTTCTTTCTTAATTATTTTATTTCTCTCCTACACTCCATTTTATGTTGCTGTTTCTAAATTTTTTCCCTTCTTGTCCCACCAGGACCCTTATGTGATGGCTGGTCCCAAAGACAATCCGACTCTCCTCCGTATTCAGTCAATATAGGAAATTAAAGTAGAAACTATGGGCCCAACCATCACATTATAGGTATTAGGGGGCCCAGACAGGGCATATGCTGGTTGCCTTTGGGTCCTAGTTCAAGGTAGGGACCCGGCCATCACATTTAGGTTATGGGGTAAGGGGACACCTTAATTCATCATTAGCACAAGCAGCAATTGTGTAGCAGGGCTTAAAACAGTCCAACAGCCTGGCACTGTTGGAACAGAAAGGTAGCAGCCATTTTGGAGCTTCCTCTCCCAGCATCTCAGCCATGCTGCTGCCTGGATTCAACAGACATAACTGACAATGCACAGTAACAGGAAGCCCAGCAGCACTTCCTGTTTGCAGGTGCCTGCAAATTTTGTTTCTAAAATGTACTACAACAGGAGTTGGAAAAAGGTAAATGATTTTTTTATGTGCAGCAATGTAAATTGCACATGGGAGGGATGCACACGAGCTCTGTTTGTGGTTTTGGTCCGGTTGGTCCACTTTAAGAATAGGCTGCTTGGCTGGGTTCTCTGTCCCTCCTTGTGTCTGGGCTATAGACTGGAGTATTGGCTGTCCTATTGGTCCTCATTCTATCTCTCTCTCTCCCCTTTTCTATTTTTTAGCATTTTCTGTGTTCTACACATTTTTGGCTTTATCTTTCTTCCTCCAGTTTTCCTTCTGCTCTCTCTTTCCTTTCTGATCCCTCCACCTGCCCCTTTTACCAAATGTTCTCCCCTCTTCTGAGCATTTTCTCTACTCTTTTTACCCCCTCTCTTTCTCTCTGTCATTTTCTCCCTTTCCTTTTTTTTTCTTTTGCTCATTTAGTTTTTCTGTTAACTGCGACAATTAGCCTTTGTGTTTGTGTAATTGTAAATAGATGCAGTCAATACTGATAATTGCCAAGGCCCTCCTGATTACAAGGGCCCCCATCAGGGATTTCATTGCCATGATTGGTTTTCCAATACTCTCTAATCAGCAGAAGAAGATAAACCAACAGATCCCATTATAAAGTGTGAGGGGCAGAAAGAGATGGATGAACAACAAGATCCTGGATTTTTCGACTCCATCTACTGATAATGAAGCTTCCATTGACAGTATGGGGCAACTGGGCCAAGGATGAATGAAGCGGAATTGTAATTTGAGTGATTAACTTAAGGACTGCATTGCACCTATCTATTATGAACCTCGCTGCTCGTCTCATCCACCTCTCCTCTCAATGCCACTGTAGATCCCTTCGGTGAGTCCCTCCACTGCTGCCAGTCTCACAAAGAATTAAGTTTAAAATTCTAAATCTAACCTACAGGCCTTGCCCGTCAGGCTCCTCCCTACATATCATCACTAATCCAGCAATACCAACCCAGAGAAAGCCTCTGCATTGTCTATGACCTTCTCCTGTCCTCCACTTTGGTCACTTCTCCTCACGCAGGAGAGCCAAGACTCCAGTATAGGGCCCAGCTGTAAATGGGGTGGGCCCTGGCCTAATGGCCACCCTGACCTGAGACCTGCAGTCTGCCACATTACTGCTGCTGGCATTGTTAATGAATGAGGTTGTCTGCCCCCTCCCCCCAGGCTGGTTTGCCTTTGAGCCTAATTCTAGGGGCTAAGCCAACATAGGTTAGAGAGGAGCCAGACTTTATAGAGCATTAATTGTCTGGGCCCCTTATAACCTATGGATTAGCCGCTAGTGTGATTTTCCCTTTATGGCCTTTTTTTTTTGAAAGTTTTTATTTTATTTGTTTGCATGAAACACCAAAAAAACCAAACATGACATACAGTAAGATATGCAGTACAGCAACAGGACGCCGCAGGCGCCTAAAACAGTCTGGCCTACTTGCACGCAAGACGTCCACTCACACCCCACAAGACATTCACACCGGACTCAAGCCCTATCAGGTAAGAACTCTGCTGGGGGACCCAAAGAGCAGAAGATGATTAGAAGTACCTCCGGGTGTTCAGTCTTTCACATAGAGCTAACTTCCCACCTCCCTCCCCTTCCACCCGGGATTGGATACCGATCCACCATCATATCCCTCTGCTCCACGTATCGCCATAAGAGCCATAATCCCCGTGATGCGACACACTCTCTTCTCAGCCATCATCAGAGGCCGTGTCCTGGCACTGTAGCCAAGGATCCCAGACCTTGGTGAATTTGTCTGGCACATCTCTCGCCTGATATGTCAATTTATACATGGCAAGCTTCTGATTAACCAGCCTTTTCCATGCCTGCAAGGACGGCCTAGCCGGGTGCTTCCAGTTTATCAGTATGCACTTCCGGGCATAAAAGAGCAGCAACCGAAGCAACGCCTTCAATGTATGGAGCTCCGACAGTGGCTCCACCACCCCCAGAAGGCACACCGAAACCGAACTCCCGATGCGAAATCCCACTATTTTGCCGATCAGGTTCATTACATCCTCCCAATAGCCAGCAAGTATTCCACATGACCAAGTCATATGCACCCATGTGCCGCTACCACCCTCACATCTAGGACACGTGTCCCTATCCAGGAGTTCCATCCTGTGCAGACGGACCGGGGTAATATACTCCTGGTGGATCCATTTGGTCTGAATCATTCTATCTCTCGCCTCAACCACAGAGGAATGCAAATTGTCCATCACCTCCTCCCAATCATCCTGGTCCAGGCTCAGGTCTACAGCCCGCCACTTCATCTCAGCTCACCCAATAGGGTTTTGTATAGTGTGGAGACCGTTTTTTTAAGGTTCGAGTCTCTAACCACTTCCTTCACCCGCAAAACCGACACCTGTGGGCCCACCCTGGAGAACTGCGCGTTCAGGGCATGTCTGATTTGCAAGTAGCGGAAAAAATCCCGGTTAGACAGGTGGAAGCTCTCCTTGAGATGATCGAAGGACACCAGTACCCCTTCTTTATATAGTTGGCCCAGCTGATGCACCCCCCTCCCACTCCAGAACTGTGGATCCTGCATAGTCACGAGCTTCCGGAAGCCCAGGGTTAGCCCAAAGAAGGGTGAAGGGGGAATATACCCCACACTCTCCAGGCTTCGCACATAATTTGGCCACACGTTCCCAGATACTGCAGACCGTTCTCATACATGTGGTCGCCTCCCTGAGTCCCCTAGTATCCCCGCCCGGGGGAGCCAAGCACCGCCTCCTCCAAATGTATCACCGGATTGTCCCCCCTTTATGGCCTTAAAGAGGAACTATAGGCAAGTCACCACTTTCTCATTTGCGGCGTATGGAACAAAATGGCAGTTAATCATGTGACCAACAAAAACTCTTCAGATTGGATGCGCACTGGAAAATTCAGCTTAGTCACCTGCAGTCACGTGATTAACTGCCATTTTGTACCATACACCATGAATGAGTAAGTGGTGACTATAGTTCGTCTTTAATAATAAGGTAAGCCTGGCTGCCTTGAGGACAGAGGTCCAGTTCAAACTAACGTCCAACCATCACATATAGGTTACAGAGGGACCCAGTCTCTATACAGACTATATTGTGTCTGAACCCCCCAAAATATAATGTGATGGCTGGACCCCTAGCCCCTAGAGTTCTTGTTTCCTAAATGGTTAGGAGTTTGAGGTAACCCTGGTTGCCTTCGGGCCAGAAGGCTCAGTTTAAACTAGGGACCAAGCCAACAGATACTGGTTATGAGCGGGTGCAGCAGGCCAGGAGGAGCCAAAGGGGCTGAGGACATTTGGGGGGGGGGGCTATTTGGAAGCTTTGCCCCAGGTGCCAGAAAGCCTAGCTACTCCTCTGCATTTTGCATGAGCAGCATTACCACCGATTAGACATAACCCTTGTGCATCTCTGCTTGCTTTCCCCTAGGGGGTTCCACCTGAATCAAAGTTTAGCTTGCTACAAATGTATTAGTGCATTAGATCATGTGAAAGACTGCTATGAATTTGTTTCTAGTTGTATGTGCATTGTAGACACCGGATTCTGCATACCAGCATCTGAACGATTGGCTGCCCAGCACTTACATGGGCAGGGACAGCGCCATGATTGGCTGCTCGGCGCTCACATGGGTAGGACATTCGGCGGCCGAAGCGTCACTGCCCACGTGAGCACCTTGCAGCCAATAGTGGTGCTGGATTCTCGGCAGGGGGAGCGAGGTTAAGGTAAGGTTTACGGGTGTCCACCTTGCCACGGAGGGTGTTGGTCCACTTTAAAGAGGAAGTCCAACTTTCTATTAAGTCCCCAGCCACCCGTTCCTCTTCCTGTTCTAAGCTAGATTTGGGCGTTAAAATAATAAAACAACTTACCTGATCTGTGCAAACCTCCCATGAGGCCAGCAGAGGGCGTGGCTCTGCTTGGCAGACGTGGACTTGATTGAGAGACCAGTACAGTCACAGTGTTGGGCACGGTATTGGGTGACTGACCCTTCACTTAAGGTCCCAGCTTTTGTGTAGATTGCCTGCCCACAGTCAGTTGTGTTTTATGTTATTGCCCAATTGCCCCCAGGGGGCGAGAGGGGTGGGAGAAGTGGTAAAATGCTTTCTCTTTAACCATTGCTTTCCTGTATGTATTTCTTTATGTTTATTGGGTTTTGAAAATACAATGCAATGAAAGATACAAAATAAATTACACTGTACCTTGTTGAGATGCAACATTTTACCCCCACGAACACATAAAAGAGGGGTCTAACAGCCACTCTGTCCCTTGGTACTCTCAGCACAAGTGAGCAGACCATCCCCAGTGGTCCTGCAGCTGTTTCGGTCCACAGCAGGCCACATGCATGACCCATAAGCCCACCACACCCAGATCCAGGTCCCCCCTACCTCATCTCTGGCTGGCAGCCAATGCTGCTCTGCCACAGAGGAGATACTTTTATAACCCAGTGGTGTGGATTCTGTTGATTCCTCCAGCTTTACAGGAAGACCCCTTTGCCTTCTTGTTTCATTGTAGCTTATTCTTGTGTCACAGGAAATAGAATCAGCAGTTTCTAGACAGCAGCAGTCTGTTTTACTTCTTTTGTTTAGTTCAGTTTACGTTGCCTTTATGTAGGGTGGAGGCTTCCAGGACTATACATGAATATGACCATAAAAGAGTAGTGTACAGGCAAGGGTGCATTGGGCCTGGCCAGCCGATGATCAGCCTACAAGCTTCCACAAGGCGCTTCCTAGCTGGTCACCTAGTTTATCCACCATTGCAGGGACAGCACATGGGCTTGGTGAGTATGGCCCCTTTTAAAGTGAGGGTACTGAAGTTATGGTAAAGTAGGGGCAGATAAACTGGCAGGGGTGGATGTGATACTGAGGCTATAAGTAGACCCTTGTGCCTCTTTAACGGCCAATATTTAAGAAAAGCCAATTCATTAGACAGGTTCTTGACAAATGTCTGGCTGTGTAGACCACTTCTTTTGAGATCCTCCATAAATGATGGAATCCTCCTTAAACAAGCACACAAGTTGTTGTATATTACATTACACTCTGCGTTTCCGGGGCTTTGTGTCTCGATGTTATATGTCATCCCTTATGCTTTGCTTAGCAATGGAAAGAGTGAAAATATATGATGCATATAAAAATGCCCAAAACTGGCAAATTTATTTGCGAAATATCCACCGGCAGGCAGCTTTCTGCATTCCACAATTTATTTTTTTTAGAGATTCCCGATGGTTGTTTAGCTGTAGGCAGGTCATAAACTACACAGCTGTAGCTCTTCAGACTACCTGAAAACCATCATAGATATGTAGAGATCCCAATGTGCGCTGCCCGGTCCCCAAAGCATCGTAGCCAGTGTCTGCCATCAGTGATGATAAATAATCTAACTTTAGACTCTTTTGCTAAATAACCACATTATGTAAGAAAAAAAGAACTTTAAAGAACTCAAACCATGCTTTAGACGGGGAAAATGGGATGATCGCCATTGTTTATGTCACGCAAATCCTGCACGGGTCCTTTTGGTTCTATTTTCACCAGTTGTTGACCCACCTTGCAGATCCCACCACAACCCAACCTGCAACCCCACCTGCATCTCAATTCTTCTACCACCACCTAGCTTGTAACCTCCACCCGACCCAAAGTCTGACACATTTGTACTGAATTCTGACCTGCAACCCAACTCATAGGCCTGTAGTCTGATTCACAGTCAACTGGTTTTGGGCAGGGGCAGACTGGGGTTACAAAACGTCCTGGAACTTTTCTGGTCAAACCAGCCCTTCTGCAGTGTGTCTGGCCTGTTATCTGCACCCCCCCACCATAACACATTGAGTGGCAGAATCCCCCCATAACATGCTGAGTGGCAGAATTCCCCCATAACATGCTGAGAGGCAAGACCCCCCTTAACACAATGAGCTACAGAATTGCCCCATAACATGCTGAGTGGCAGAATTCCCCTATAACATGCTGAGAGGCAAGACCCCCCCCATAACACGTTGAGCTGCAGAATTCCCCCATAACACGCTGAGAGGCAAGACCCCCCATAACACGTTGAGCTGCAGAATTCCCCCATAACACGCTGAGAGGCAGAATTCCCCCATAATATGCTGAGAGGCAAGACCCACCAGAACCCTGCATAACACGCTGAGTGGCAAAACCCCCATAACCCATTGAGTCCCCGCATAACATACTGACTGGCAGAACCCCTGCCCTCCCATAACTCACTGAGTGGCAGAACACCCTCTAATCCCCCCTTTCACCTCACTTCCTGTTGCCAGGGTTCGGGGCTGTCTGCTGCAGGTAGGGGTGCCGGGGTTTGGGGCTGTCTGCTGCAGGTAGGGGTGCTGGGGTTTGGGGCTGTCTGCTGCAGGTAGGGGTGCTGGGGTTCGGGGCTGTCTGCTGCAGGTAGGGGTGCCGGGGTTTGGGGCTGTCTGCTGCAGGTAGGGGTGCCGGGGTTTGGGGCTGTCTGCTGCAGGTAGGGGTGCTGGGGTTTGGGGCTGTCTGCTGCAGGTAGGGGTGCTGGGGTTCGGGGCTGCCTGCTGCAGGTAGGGGTGCTGGGGTCCGGGGCTGTCTGCTGCAGATAGGGGTGCCGGGGTTTGGGGCTGTCTGCTGCAGGTAGGGGTGCTGGGGTTTGGGGCTGCCTGCTGCAGGTAGGGGTGCTGGGTTTGGGGCTGTCTGCTGCAGGTAGGGGTGCTGGGGTCCGGGGCTGTCTGCTGCAGGTAGGGGTGCTGGGTTCGGGGCTGTCTGCTGCAGGTAGGGGTGCTGGGGTTTGGGGCTGTCTGCTGCAGGTAGGGGTGCTGGGGTTTGGGGCTGTCTGCTGCAGGTAGGGGTGCTGGGTTTGGGGCTGTCTGCTGCAGGTAGGGGTGCTGGGGTCTGGGGCTGTCTGCTGCAGGTAGGGGTGCTGGGGTTTGGGGCTGTCTGCTGCAGGTAGGGGTGCTGGGGTCTGGGGCTGTCTGCTGCAGGTAGGGGTGCTGGGGTTTGGGGCTGTCTGCTGCAGGTAGAGGTGCTGGGGTCCGGGGCTGTCTGCTGCAGGTAGGGGTGCTGGGGTCCGGGGCTGTCTGCTGCAGGTAGGGGTGCTGGGGTTTGGGGCTGTCTGCTGCAGGTAGGGGTGCTGGGTTCGGGGCTGTCTGCTGCAGGTAGGGGTGCTGGGGTTTGGGGCTGTCTGCTGCAGGTAGGGGTGCTGGGTTTGGGGCTGTCTGCTGCAGGTAGGGGTGCTGGGGTCCGGGGCTGTCTGCTGCAGGTAGGGGTGCTGGGTCCGGGGCTGTCTGCTGCAGGTAGGGGTGCTGGGTTCGGGGCTGTCTGCTGCAGGTAGGGGTGCTGGGGTCCGGGGCTGTCTGCTGCAGGTAGGGGTGCTGGGTTCGGGGCTGTCTGCTGCAGGTAGGGGTGCTGGGTTCGGGGCTGTCTGCTGCAGGTAGGGGTGCTGGGGTTTGGGGCTGTCTGCTGCAGGTAGGGGTGCTGGGGTCCGGGGCTACCTGCTGCAGGTAGGGGTGCTGGGGTTTGGGGCTGTCTGCTGCAGGTAGGGGTGCTGGGGTGCGGGGCTGTCTGCTGCAGGTAGGGGTGCTGGGGTTTGGGGCTGTCTGCTGCAGGTAGGGGTGCTGGGGTTTGGGGCTGTCTGCTGCAGGTAGGGGTGCTGGGTTTGGGGCTGTCTGCTGCAGGTAGGGGTGCTGGGTTTGGGGCTGTCTGCTGCAGGTAGGGGTGCTGGGGTCTGGGGCTGTCTGCTGCAGGTAGGGGTGCTGGGTTTGGGGCTGTCTGCTGCAGGTAGGGGTGCTGGGTTTGGGGCTGTCTGCTGCAGGTAGGGGTGCTGGGGTTTGGGGCTGTCTGCTGCAGGTAGGGGTGCTGGGGTTTGGGGCTGTCTGCTGCAGGTAGGGGTGCTGGGTTTGGGGCTGTCTGCTGCAGGTAGGGGTGCTGGGGTCTGGGGCTGTCTGCTGCAGGTAGGGGTGCTGGGGTTTGGGGCTGTCTGCTGCAGGTAGGGGTGCCGGGGTTTGGGGCTGTCTGCTGCAGGTAGGGGTGCTGGGGTCCGGGGCTGTCTGCTGCAGGTAGGGGTGCTGGGGTCCGGGGCTGCCTGCTGCAGGTAGGGGTGCTGGGGTTTGGGGCTGTCTGCTGCAGGTAGGGGTGCTGGGGTCTGGGGCTGTCTGCTGCAGGTAGGGGTGCTGGGGTCCGGGGCTGTCTGCTGCAGGTAGGGGTGCTGGGGTCCGGGGCTGTCTGCTGCAGGTAGGGGTGCTGGGGTTTGGGGCTGCCTGCTGCAGGTAGGGGTGCTGGGGTCCGGGGCTGTCTGCTGCAGGTAGGGGTGCTGGGGTTTGGGGCTGTCTGCTGCAGGTAGGGGTGCTGGGGTCTGGGGCTGTCTGCTGCAGGTAGGGGTGCTGGGGTCCGGGGCTACCTGCTGCAGGTAGGGGTGCTGGGGTTTGGGGCTGTCTGCTGCAGGTAGGGGTGCTGGGGTTTGGGGCTACCTGCTGCAGGTAGGGGTGCTGGGGTTTGGGGCTGTCTGCTGCAGGTAGGGGTGCTGGGGTTTGGGGCTGTCTGCTGCAGGTAGGGGTGCCGGGGTTTGGGGCTGTCTGCTGCAGGTAGGGGTGCTGGGGTTTGGGGCTGTCTGCTGCAGGTAGGGGTGCTGGGGTCCGGGGCTGTCTGCTGCAGGTAGGGGTGCTGGGGTTTGGGGCTGTCTGCTGCAGGTAGGGGTGCTGGGGTTCGGGGCTGTCTGCTGCAGGTAGGGGTGCTGGGGTTCGGGGCTGTCTGCTGCAGGTAGGGGTGCTGGGGTTTGGGGCTGTCTGCTGCAGGTAGGGGTGCTGGGGTTTGGGGCTGTCTGCTGCAGGTAGGGGTGCTGGGGTTCAGGGCTGTCTGCTGCAGGTAGGGGTGCTGGGTCCGGGGCTGTCTGCTGCAGGTAGGGGTGCTGGGGTCCGGGGCTGTCTGCTGCAGGTAGGGGTGCTGGGGTTTGGGGCTGTCTGCTGTAGGTAGGGGTGCTGGGGTTTGGGGCTGTCTGCTGCAGGTAGGGGTGCTGGGGTTCGGGGCTGCCTGCTGCAGGTAGGGGTGCTGGGGTCCGGGGCTGTCTGCTGCAGGTAGGGGTGCCGGGGTTTGGGGCTGTCTGCTGCAGGTAGGGGTGCTGGGGTCTGGGGCTGCCTGCTGCAGGTAGGGGTGCTGGGGTTCGGGGCTGTCTGCTGCAGGTAGGGGTGCTGGGGTTTGGGGCTGTCTGCTGCAGGTAGGGGTGCTGGGGTCTGGGGCTGCCTGCTGCAGGTAGGGGTGCTGGGGTTCGGGGCTGTCTGCTGCAGGTAGGGGTGCCGGGGTTTGGGGCTGTCTGCTGCAGGTAGGGGTGCTGGGGTCCGAGGCTGTCTGCTGCAGGTAGGGGTGCTGGGGTTCGGGCTGTCTGCTGCAGGTAGGGGTGCTGGGGTTTGGGGCTGTCTGCTGCAGGTAGGGGTGCTGGGGTTTGGGGCTGTCTGCTGCAGGTAGGGGTGCTGGGGTCCGGGGCTACCTGCTGCAGGTAGGGGTGCTGGGGTTTGGGGCTGTCTGCTGCAGGTAGGGGTGCTGGGGTCCGGGGCTGTCTGCTGCAGGTAGGGGTGCTGGGGTCCGGGGCTGTCTGCTGCAGGTAGGGGTGCTGGGGTCCGGGGCTACCTGCTGCAGGTAGGGGTGCTGGGGTTTGGGGCTGTCTGCTGCAGGTAGGGGTGCTGGGGTTCGGGGCTGCCTGCTGCAGGTAGGGGTGCTGGGGTTTGGGGCTGTCTGCTGCAGGTAGGGGTGCTGGGGTCCGGGGCTGTCTGCTGCAGGTAGGGGTGCTGGGGTTTGGGGCTACCTGCTGCAGGTAGGGGTGCTGGGGTTTGGGGCTGTCTGCTGCAGGTAGGGGTGCTGGGGTTTGGGGCTGTCTGCTGCAGGTAGGGGTGCTGGGGTTTGGGGCTGTCTGCTGCAGGTAGGGGTGCCGGGGTTTGGGGCTGTCTGCTGCAGGAAGGGGTGCTGGGGTCTGGGGCTGTCTGCTGCAGGTAGGGGTGCCGGGGTTTGGGGCTGTCTGCTGCAGGTAGGGGTGCTGGGGTTTGGGGCTGTCTGCTGCAGGTAGGGGTGCTGGGGTTTGGGGCTGTCTGCTGCAGGTAGGGGTGCTGGGGTCTGGGGCTGTCTGCTGCAGGTAGGGGTGCTTGGGTTTGGGGCTGTCTGCTGCAGGTAGGGGTGCTTGGGTTTGGGGCTGTCTGCTGCAGGTAGGGGTGCTGGGGTCCGGGGCTGTCTGCTGCAGGTAGGGGTGCCGGGGTTTGGGGCTGTCTGCTGCAGGTAGGGGTGCTGGGGTCCGGGGCTGTCTGCTGCAGGTAGGGGTGCTGGGGTCTGGGGCTGCCTGCTGCAGGTAGGGGTGCTGGGGTTCGGGGCTGTCTGCTGCAGGTAGGGGTGCTGGGGTCCGAGGCTGTCTGCTGTAGGTAGGGGTGCCGGGGTTTGGGGCTGTCTGCTGCAGGTAGGGGTGCTGGGGTTTGGGGCTGTCTGCTGCAGGTAGGGGTGCTGGGGTTTGGGGCTGTCTGCTGCAGGTAGGGGTGCTGGGGTTTGGGGCTGCCTGCTGCAGGTAGGGGTGCTGGGGTTTGGGGCTGTCTGCTGCAGGTAGGGGTGCCGGGGTTTGGGGCTGTCTGCTGCAGGTAGGGGTGCTGGGGTTTGGGGCTGCCTGCTGCAGGTAGGGGTGCTGGGGTTTGGGGCTGTCTGCTGCAGGTAGGGGTGCTGGGGTTTGGGGCTGCCTGCTGCAGGTAGGGGTGCTGGGTCCGGGGCTGCCTGCTGCAGGTAGGGGTGCTGGGGTCCGAGGCTGTCTGCTGTAGGTAGGGGTGCCGGGGTTTGGGGCTGTCTGCTGCAGGTAGGGGTGCTGGGGTTTGGGGCTGTCTGCTGCAGGTAGGGGTGCTGGGGTTTGGGGCTGTCTGCTGCAGGTAGGGGTGCCGGGGTTTGGGGCTGTCTGCTGCAGGTAGGGGTGCTGGGGTCCGGGGCTGTCTGCTGCAGGTAGGGGTGCTGGGGTTTGGGGCTGCCTGCTGCAGGTAGGGGTGCTGGGGTTTGGGGCTGTCTGCTGCAGGTAGGGGTGCTGGGGTTTGGGGCTGTCTGCTGCAGGTAGGGGTGCTGGGGTTCGGGCTGTCTGCTGCAGGTAGGGGTGCTGGGGTTTGGGGCTGTCTGCTGCAGGTAGGGGTGCCGGGGTTTGGGGCTGTCTGCTGCAGGTAGGGGTGCTGGGGTTCGGGGCTGCCTGCTGCAGGTAGGGGTGCTGGGGTCCGGGGCTGTCTGCTGCAGGTAGGGGTGCTGGGGTTTGGGGCTGTCGGCTGCAGGTAGGGGTGCTGGGGTTCGGGGCTGCCTGCTGCAGGTAGGGGTGCTGGGGTCCGGGGCTGTCTGCTGCAGGTAGGGGTGCTGGGGTTCGGGGGTGCCTGCTGCAGGTAGGGTTGCTGGGGTCCGGGGCTGTCTGCTGCAGGTAGGGGTGCTGGGGTCCGGGCTGTCTGCTGCAGGTAGGGGTGCTGGGGTTTGGGGCTGTCTGCTGCAGGTAGGGGTGCTGGGGTTTGTGGCTGTCTGCTGCAGGTAGGGGTGCTGGGGTTTGGGGCTGTCTGCTGCAGGTAGGGGTGCTGGGGTTTGGGGCTGTCTGCTGCAGGTAGGGGTGCTGGGGTCTGGGGCTGTCTGCTGCAGGTAGGGGTGCTGGGTTTGGGGCTGTCTGCTGCAGGTAGGGGTGCTGGGGTTCGGGGCTGTCTGCTGCAGGTAGGGGTGCTGGGGTTTGGGGCTGTCTGCTGCAGGTAGGGGTGCTGGGGTTTGGGGCTGTCTGCTGCAGGTAGGGGTGCTGGGGTCCGGGGCTGTCTGCTGCAGGTAGGGGTGCTGGGTTCGGGGCTGTCTGCTGCAGGTAGGGGTGCTGGGGTTTGGGGCTGTCTGCTGCAGGTAGGGGTGCTGGGGTCCGGGGCTACCTGCTGCAGGTAGGGGTGCTGGGGTTTGGGGCTGTCTGCTGCAGGTAGGGGTGCTGGGGTTTGGGGCTGTCTGCTGCAGGTAGGGGTGCTGAGGTTCGGGGCTGTCTGCTGCAGGTAGGGGTGCTGGGGTCCGGGGCTGTCTGCTGCAGGTAGGGGTGCTGGGGTTTGGGGCTGTCTGCTGCAGGTAGGGGTGCTGGGGTTTGGGGCTGTCTGCTGCAGGTAGGGGTGCTGGGGTTTGGGGCTGTCTGCTGCAGGTAGGGGTGCTGGGGTTTGGGGCTGTCTGCTGCAGGTAGGGGTGCTGGGGTTTGGGGCTGTCTGCTGCAGGTAGGGGTGCTGGGGTCTGGGGCTGTCTGCTGCAGGTAGGGGTGCTGGGGTTTGGGGCTGCCTGCTGCAGGTAGGGGTGCTGGGGTTCGGGGCTGTCTGCTGCAGGTAGGGGTGCTGGGGTTCGGGGCTGTCTGCTGCAGGTAGGGGTGCTGGGGTTTGGGGCTGCCTGCTGCAGGTAGGGGTGCTGGGGTTCGGGGCTGTCTGCTG
The DNA here is from genome assembly GCA_027917425.1 of Gastrophryne carolinensis. Lineage (NCBI taxonomy): Eukaryota > Metazoa > Chordata > Amphibia > Anura > Microhylidae > Gastrophryne > Gastrophryne carolinensis. The sequence continues at coordinate 127,973,866 of CM051241.1, read as the reverse complement.
CAGGTAGGGGTGCTGGGGTCCGGGGCTGCCTGCTGCAGGTAGGGGTGCTGGGGTTCGGGGCTGTCTGCTGCAGGTAGGGGTGCTGGGGTCCGGGGCTGTCTGCTGCAGGAAGGGGTGCTGGGGTCTGGGGCTGTCTGCTGCAGGTAGGGGTGCTGGGGTTTGGGGCTGCCTGCTGCAGGTAGGGGTGCTGGGGTTTGGGGCTACCTGCTGCAGGTAGGGGTGCTGGGGTTCGGGGCTGTCTGCTGCAGGTAGGGGTGCTGGGGTTCGGGGCTGTCTGCTGCAGGTAGGGTTGCTGGGGTCTGGGGCTGTCTGCTGCAGGTAGGGGTGCTGGGGTTCGGGGCTGTCTGCTGCAGGTAGGGGTGCTGGGGTTTGGGGCTACCTGCTGCAGGTAGGGGTGCTGGGGTTCGGGGCTGTCTGCTGCAGGAAGGGGTGCTGGGGTCTGGGGCTGTCTGCTGCAGGTAGGGGTGCTGGGTTTGGGGCTGTCTGCTGCAGGTAGGGGTGCTGGGGTTTGGGGCTGTCTGCTGCAGGTAGAGGTGCTGGGGTTCGGGGCTGTCTGCTGCAGGTAGGGGTGCTGGGGTTTGGGGCTGCCTGCTGCAGGTAGGGGTGCTGGGGTTCGGGGCTGTCTGCTGCAGGTAGGGGTGCTGGGGTCCGGGGCTGCCTGCTGCAGGTAGGGGTGCTGGGGTTCGGGGCTGTCTGCTGCAGGTAGGGGTGCTGGGGTTTGGGGCTGTCTGCTGCAGGTAGGGGTGCTGGGTTTGGGGCTGTCTGCTGCAGGTAGGGGTGCTGGGGTCCGGGGCTGTCTGCTGCAGGTAGGGGTGCTGGGGTTCGGGGCTGTCTGCTGCAGGTAGGGGTGCTGGGGTTTGGGGCTGCCTGCTGCAGGTAGGGGTGCTGGGGTTCGGGGCTGTCTGCTGCAGGTAGGGGTGCTGGGGTCCGGGGCTGCCTGCTGCAGGTAGGGGTGCTGGGGTTCGGGGCTGTCTGCTGCAGGTAGGGGTGCTGGGGTTTGGGGCTGTCTGCTGCAGGTAGGGGTGCTGGGTTTGGGGCTGTCTGCTGCAGGTAGGGGTGCTGGGGTTTGGGGCTGTCTGCTGCAGGTAGGGGTGCTGGGGTTTGGGGCTGTCTGCTGCAGGTAGGGGTGCTGGGGTCCGGGGCTGTCTGCTGCAGGTAGGGGTGCTGGGGTCCGGGGCTGTCTGCTGCAGGTAGGGGTGCTGGGGTTCGGGGCTGCCTGCTGCAGGTAGGGGTGCTGGGGTTTGGGGCTGCCTGCTGCAGGTAGGGGTGCTGGGGTTTGGGGCTGTCTGCTGCAGGTAGGGGTGCTGGGTTCGGGCTGTCTGCTGCAGGTAGGGGTGCTGGGGTTTGGGGCTGTCTGCTGCAGGTAGGGGTGCTGGGGTTTGGGGCTGCCTGCTGCAGGTAGGGGTGCTGGGGTTCGGGGCTGTCTGCTGCAGGTAGGGGTGCTGGGGTCCGGGGCTGTCTGCTGCAGGTAGGGGTGCCGGGGTTTGGGGCTGTCTGCTGCAGGTAGGGGTGCTGGGGTTTGGGGCTGCCTGCTGCAGGTAGGGGTGCTGGGGTTCGGGGCTGTCTGCTGCAGGTAGGGGTGCTGGGGTCCGAGGCTGTCTGCTGTAGGTAGGGGTGCTGGGGTTTGGGGCTGTCTGCTGCAGGTAGGGGTGCTGGGGTTTGGGGCTGTCTGCTGCAGGTAGGGGTGCTGGGGTTTGGGGCTGTCTGCTGCAGGTAGGGGTGCTGGGGTCCGGGGCTGTCTGCTGCAGGTAGGGGTGCTGGGGTCCGGGGCTGTCTGCTGCAGGTAGGGGTGCTGGGGTTTGGGGCTGTCTGCTGCAGGTAGGGGTGCTGGGGTTTGGGGCTGTCTGCTGCAGGTAGGGGTGCTGGGGTCCGGGGCTGTCTGCTGCAGGTAGGGGTGCTGGGGTTTGGGGCTGTCTGCTGCAGGTAGGGGTGCTGGGGTTCGGGGCTGCCTGCTGCAGGTAGGGGTGCTGGGGTTCGGGGCTGTCTGCTGCAGGTAGGGGTGCTGGGGTTTGGGGCTGTCTGCTGCAGGTAGGGGTGCTGGGGTTTGGGGCTGTCTGCTGCAGGTAGGGGTGCTGGGGTCCGGGGCTGTCTGCTGCAGGTAGGGGTGCCGGGGTCTGGGGCTGCCTGCTGCAGGTAGGGGTGCTGGGGTTTGGGGCTGTCTGCTGCAGGTAGGGGTGCCGGGGTCTGGGGCTGCCTGCTGCAGGTAGGGGTGCTGGGGTTCGGGGCTGTCTGCTGCAGGTAGGGGTGCTGGGGTTTGGGGCTGTCTGCTGCAGGTAGGGGTGCTGGGGTTTGGGGCTGTCTGCTGCAGGTAGGGGTGCTGGGGTTTGGGGCTGCCTGCTGCAGGTAGGGGTGCTGGGGTCTGGGGCTGTCTGCTGCAGGTAGGGGTGCTGGGGTTTGGGGCTGCCTGCTGCAGGTAGGGGTGCTGGGGTTCGGGGCTGTCTGCTGCAGGTAGGGGTGCTGGGGTTCGGGGCTGTCTGCTGCAGGTAGGGGTGCCGGGGTTTGGGGCTGTCTGCTGCAGGTAGGGGTGCTGGGGTCCGGGGCTGTCTGCTGCAGGTAGGGGTGCTGGGGTTTGGGGCTGTCTGCTGCAGGTAGGGGTGCTGGGGTTTGGGGCTGTCTGCTGCAGGTAGGGGTGCTGGGGTCCGGGGCTGCCTGCTGCAGGTAGGGGTGCTGGGGTTTGGGGCTGTCTGCTGCAGGTAGGGGTGCTGGGTTTGGGGCTGTCTGCTGCAGGTAGGGGTGCTGGGGTTTGGGGCTGTCTGCTGCAGGTAGGGGTGCTGGGTTTGGGGCTGTCTGCTGCAGGTAGGGGTGCTGGGGTCCGGGGCTGCCTGCTGCAGGTAGGGGTGCTGGGGTCCGGGGCTGTCTGCTGCAGGTAGGGGTGCTGGGGTCCGGGGCTGCCTGCTGCAGGTAGGGGTGCCGGGGTTTGGGGCTGTCTGCTGCAGGTAGGGGTGCTGGGGTCCGGGGCTGCCTGCTGCAGGTAGGGGTGCTGGGGTTCGGAGCTGTCTGCTGCAGGTAGGGGTGCCGGGGTTTGGGGCTGTCTGCTGCAGGTAGGGGTGCTGGGGTCCGGGGCTGTCTGCTGCAGGTAGAGGTGCTGGGGTTTGGGGCTGTCTGCTGCAGGTAGAGGTGCTGGGGTTCGGGGCTGTCTGCTGCAGGTAAGGGTGCTGGGGTTCGGGGCTGTCTGCTGCAGGTAGGGGTGCTGGGTTTGGGGCTGTCTGCTGCAGGTAGGGGTGCTCGGGTTTGGGGCTGCCTGCTGCAGGTAGAGGTGCTGGGGTCCGGGGCTGTCTGCTGCAGGTAGGGGTGCTGAGGTTTGGGGCTGTCTGCTGCAGGTAGGGGTGCTGAGGTTTGGGGCTGTCTGCTGCAGGTAGGGGTGCTGGGGTTTGGGGCTGCCTGCTGCAGGTAGGGGTGCTGGGGTCCGGGGCTGTCTGCTGCAGGTAGGGGTGCTGAGGTTTGGGGCTGTCTGCTGCAGGTAGGGGTGCTGGGGTCCGGGGCTGTCTGCTGCAGGTAGGGGTGCTGAGGTTTGGGGCTGTCTGCTGCAGGTAGGGGTGCTGGGGTCTGGGGCTGTCTGCTGCAGGTAGGGGTGCTGAGGTTTGGGGCTGTCTGCTGCAGGTAGGGGTGCTGGGGTTTGGGGCTGCCTGCTGCAGGTAGAGGTGCTGGGGTCCGGGGCTGTCTGCTGCAGGTAGGGGTGCTGAGGTTTGGGGCTGTCTGCTGCAGGTAGGGGTGCTGGGGTTCGGGGCTGTCTGCTGCAGGTAGGGGTGCTGGGGTCCGGGGCTGTCTGCTGCAGGTAGGGGTGCTGGGGTTCGGGGCTGTCTGCCGCTGGGAGGGGTGCTGGGGTTTGGGGCTGTCTGCTGCAGGTAGGGGTGCTGGGGTTTGGGGCTGTCTGCTGCAGGTAGGGGTGCTGGGGTTTGGGGCTGTCTGCTGCAGGTAGGGGTGCCGGGGTCTGGGGCTGCCTGCTGCAGGTAGGGGTGCTGGGTGCGGGGCTGTCTGCTGCAGGTAGGGGTGCTGGGGTTTGGGGCTGTCTGCTGCAGGTAGGGGTGCTGGGGTTTGGGGCTGTCTGCTGCAGGTAGGGGTGCTGGGGTCCGGGGCTGTCTGCTGCAGGTAGGGGTGCTGGGGTTCGGGCTGTCTGCTGCAGGTAGGGGTGCTGGGGTTCGGGCTGTCTGCCGCTGGGAGGGGATATGGGCTGGCTACGGGGAGCTGGGGCAGGCCCCCCGTGGCTATGTGCAGCAGTCAATGATGTCCTGGTGGCAACACAGCAACAGTATGCCGGCTCCGGCTTCTAGCCGCTTGCTGGGTATATGGGAGCCACTGCAGGCCGCTGGACGCTCTAGGTGGCTCGCAGCGGTTCCCATCCACCCAGCCCGCAGCAAGAAGTCAGAGCCAGCATTTTACTAGGGAATTGGCAGCCGGCCAGTGCAGGGGAGCTGGTGGCCTACCGGGCATTGTCCCCGTATGCCCCTGGTTTTGGGGGCTTGCTGTGATATTTGCCTAAGTTACTGCTCAGGACAGGTGATTTGTAATGTGCTGGTGGTGAATATAGAGAGGAAATTTCCTGGTGAGGGGGCAAAAACTGTCCCCATAGTTTACCATCCCTGCATATACCGTAGGCCCTGCTTTCCATTTCCTTAGGCCCTGGGGTGACGCTAGCCTCTGAGCTACCTGAGGCGAGCTATAGGAAAGTGCCCTACCCACTTAATCAAATAAAAGGCTACCTGTATATGGAATATGATTGGTGCACGGCATCATGTTTTTCATACAATCAGCATCCCCACAGGGGCAGGGCCACTGACTCGTCCACCTTAAATATATAAGAAAAAACAATGTGATGGCGTGCAGCAGTGACCCCCCCCCCCCCCATCCCATCCAGGCTGAACCATAAAAGTCCAGCCATTGCTGTCTCCTGCTTTCCTCTAGATGGTGCTGCCTGAGGCGGCTGCCTCACCGGGCCTCATTACAGGTGCACCCCTGCTTAAAGCGGACCTTCACCCTAAATAAGAGCATATCTTATATGTTTCCCACACTTGGTACATACAGATTGCTCACATGACTGAAGTGCTCTTGAGCAAGGCACCTAACCCCCCAACAGCTCCCCGGGCGCTGTAATTAGGGCAGCCCACCGCTCCGGGCACATGTACACTCACTGCACGGATGGGTTAAATGCGGAGGATGAATTCCTATGTGTGCGCAAGCATACAATGGCCATCTATGCATTAAAAAAAATTCAGATTGCTGCACATAAAATTCATTTACCCTTTTCTAACACCTGCTGTAGTAAATTTTATAAACAAGATGATGGCTCGTGCATTTGCAGGCCACCTGCAAACAGGAAGTGCTGCTGGGCTTCCTGTTACTGTGCATTGTCAGTTATGTCAGTTGGGAGAGGAAGATCCAAAATGGCCGCTACCTTTCTTTTCCAACTGCACCAAGCTGCTGGTCCGGTTTGAAGTGGATGTTTAGACAAAAGGTGACCCCCCCCCCCCCCCCCATCACCCTACCCTGGCGCTGAGGCAGACGATCCCACGGTCTCTGTGCAGCCGCCGCGGAGAAAGCTGCATCCTCTGGGTCCACGCGCGCTCCCGAGCCCAATCACTTGAATAGGCGGGAGCATGGGGATGTGACTCTGTGCCCCCAAGCAAGATGACAGTGCCCAGGATCTGGAGCGGCACTGGCCCTTGGGTAAGGGGTCTTTTTCTTTCTAACCCCCTGTCCTGCCTCAGCCTCAGTGTAGGGTGGCGGGGGGGGGGGGGGACTTTTTGACTAAACTTTCACTTTCACAAGATAAGCAGCTGTAGGGAGTGGGGGAGAAATCACTCAGCACAGAAGGAGACTAGCTATTTTATTAGCTGTCTATGGTTGTAGCAGCCCAGAGAGAGCTTATCTGTGGCCAGATAACATTAATTGCCGTCAGAGATAGGACTTTATATTATCCTTGCATTAGTTGTTGGATGAACACACTGGAAGGGAGCTGGATCATACACTACCTTTGTGTGAATTCATCTGTGAGAACTGCTTGATGCACCCAAGCTCCAGTCTTGCATCAGCACCCAGGAACTTCTAGCATATGTATGGCCATTGCATAAGCCTAACACAATCTAGTGGTTGTGTCATCATGCTCTTACCACACTCCCCTTACAGTAAAGAATCCCTTTATTACCCTGGTAGTATCATGCTCTTACCACACTCCCCTTACAGTAAAGAATCCCTTTATTACCCTGGTAGTATCATGCTCTTACCACACTACCCTTACAGTAAAGAATCCCTTTATTACCCTGGTAGTATCATGCTCTTACCACACTACCCTTACAGCAAAGAATCCCTTTATTACCCTGGTAGTATCATGCTCTTACCACACTACCCTTACAGTAAAGAATCTCATTATTACCCTGGTAGTATCATGCTCTTACCACACTACCCTTACAGTAAAGAATCCCTTTATTACCCTGGTAGTATCATGCTCTTACCACACTCCCCTTACATTAAAGAATCCCTTTATTATCCTGGTAGTATCATGCTCTTACCACACTACCCTTACAGTAAAGAATCCCTTTATTACCCTGGTAGTATCATGCTCTTACCACACTCCCCTTACAGCAAGGAATCCCTTTATTACCCTGGTAGTATCATGCTCTTACCACACTACCCTTACATTAAAGAATCCCTTTATTACCCTGGTAGTATCATGCTCTTACCACACTACCCTTACAGTAAAGAATCCCTTTATTACCCTGGTAGTATCATGCTCTTACCACACTACCCTTACAGTAAAGAATCCCTTTATTATCCTGGTAGTATCATGCTCTTACCACACTACCCTTACAGTAAAGAGTCCCTTTATTACCCTGGTAGTATCATGCTCTTACCACACTACCCTTACAGCAAGGAATCCCTTTATTACCCTGGTAGTATCATGCTCTTACCACACTACCCTTACAGTAAAGAATCCCTTTATTACCCTGGTAGTAATGGCCATAAATGATTACCTCTTGCCCTTTGGATTGTCCTACCTATAGAAAGTCTATTTGTGGTTTAATCACAGTTCGGCTGCAAACATCTATTCCACTATTCCACATGGTCCACTCATCTGAAGCTGGTCACAGCAGAACCTAATCTTTTATACAAGTATTGGTTTCAACCCAAGGCCCTCTAGGCTGTCAGTGGTTTTTCAGTTACCTGATTGCATGGTCTCATTTTCAGACCTGCTCCCATGGCTCCACAACAATGCTGACTGACTGCAGGGTTCTTCCTTAAATCACCTCCAGTCCAGCCCCAGTTTTACCCATGTAAGCCCCATGCTGTGTAAGAGCCGCCTTGCCTCCAGTTCCTCCCCCTTGATTTAGAACACAGATACAATCCTGGGCCAGGCTGACACTCCCCTCTCTCAGTGGAAGAGCAGCTTAAAGTGGACCAACACCCAGGAGGATCCAATCCCTCCCCGCGGGGTATCCAAAATCGGGATGCCCCGCTGTGTGAAACCCCCCAGGACGCAAGCAAACCTCACCTGACTCCTGGTCTAACGGCATATGCGCCATTTGTGAATGGCGGGCACGCTCCCTGTTAGAGGGAAGCGAGAGATGTGGCCGCCAGTGTGCTCAAAGCCACTGAGGTAAGACGTCGTATTGATGCGCATACCTCTGCGGCTCCAAGCGCTGATTGGACAATCGGTCGCGCATGTGCCGTAGGAGCGGGGTGAGGTGAGTTGAATAGGGCGATCTGGGAGGTTTTACATAGCGGGGCACCCCCGATCGGGGTTACCCCAGGGAAGTGGACCAAAACCCAGGATAGTCAAAATCCTGGGTGTTGGTCCACTTTAATCCTAAGCAATACAGTGTGCTTGTAAGACTTAACCAAGCCAACACAGAGGACATGAGGAACGTGATTTGAAACATTATTTTATAACTACTGTAGCGGGCGCGTGCCTGGCCGGAGGCACGCGCTCTGGGGAGCGAGGGGAGGTTCTTGGACCTAGGGTAGGGCATCCCATGTCGGTGCGGCATGTGTGGGTGGAGGTGCACTTACTGGCTTCAGACGTCGCTTGGATCCAGAGATGACACTCATGGTTGAACCCAACTCGGTCTTTATTGGTCGGCTTCCTTCCATGGCAAACACAGCAAACAGTCAGTACAGCATGATCCACAGGTTACAACAACAGGCAATGGATATGGTCGCCTTCATGGCTGTCTCTCGGCTCCTCCACACTACATTGCACTGCATCCCCTCATGGCAAAGTCTAGAACTAGACAGAACACTCTAGAAGGGAAGGTCTCCTCCTTATGTAACCTTAGTATTGTTGCCTTTCCAACTAATGTTGCGAGTCCCAACCAATGGCAGGGCAGTTAATGTTGCCAATGCCACCTGGCTGGGTCTCTATTTACTAACTTAAAGAAAGACTCTAGACCACTAATGTACTGTCCATTCCCTAGGCAATACTGCCATCATGTGGTTTCATGACGCAATAGGCCTAAGAACTGCATCCAACAGGTTTAACTACTCTATTATGGTTCCTATTCACTATCAGGGCCTACTCCACTGACAGGGCTCTAATGTTTTCAACTCTAAATGTTGCCCATGGTTTCCACCCTTCACACTACTCTAGCAATAAAGATTTGTTTTCAAAAAGGAGCAGACCTCTCATTGTTTTTTAAGTGCTGCTGAATACAGAGTGATGGTCTCCCATGAGATTTCTTCCCCTGTACCCCAATGTAGCCAATATCTTTGTTAACCCTGAAATGTCTGTGCTGCATTTTCAGAAACAATTAACCCCTTAATGATCTGAGGTGAAGTACAGCAGGCCATGAATATCCTACATGGGCTTGTTTTTTTGTTTTTTTGACCTCAGAAATAAAGAGCTGGGCGTGCAGACGTCCCGCCCGCCTTTCCTGATACTCCTGGGGCTGATTACAGTGTAATGAGGCCCCGGGATTCCCAGCTGCTGACAGGGGAAGCGTTTGTGAGACGCGCTCCATCTGCCCAGCGGGGAAATCTTTTCCAAGCTAAAAATGGGGCCTCTGTGCTTATTAAAGGGAACCAGTAATGAGAGGAATAGGAGGAATGCTTTTGTTGACATTGTTTCGAATGGTCCGACTTCCCGGCCATCCATAATGCTCCTTTACCTGCAATATATTTTGACCCACTAACCTAGAACTGGTGGACGGACATATGAGGAGTTTGTCTGCGCAGGCCACACAGGCCGTGATCTAGGTCTTCAGGGACACTGATTGTAGCACCCATTTTTATTTCAAAAAGTAATTATCCCAATCAACAATAACACATTTATCATGTCTCTTCTGGATTGAGAGTTTTTTTAATTTAGCTGATGAATTGGGTTGATTCAGCACCGTGAGAATTTTTTTCTCATTTGTCTTGTGACAAAATAATTTTCTTGTTACTTGTTTACTTTTTCCTTGGGGCAATTCAGCTAAGGGATCTATTAATGGATAATATTATCTCTCATGGAATAATGTTATTTATTGAGCTGAGGGATGGTTTATGGAATAGTGTAATTCATTTGGCTATGGGATCTCTTATGGAATAATGTTATTTATTTGGCTGAGGGCTCTCTTATAGAATAATTGTAGTATTTCTTTAGCTGAGGGGGGAATTAGGCACAACTGGACTTTTTTTCTACTATAGCAGTAACAGCAGTGGCCCAAGCACAGGGTTGCCTAAATATTGCGCAGGCCCATGGTTAGGAAATCTGACTCTTCCAAAACCCTTATTTTTAAAGTAACTCCCATGTGCCCCCTTTTGCAGAGAGCAGTCAGATCTGCGATGCCCTGCTATGTGAAACCCCCCTAGTTGGCCAAGGTCATCTTACCTCTTCCCCAGGATGTCCGACATGGAATGCTGAATCAACACAGAGACTGGGATCGTCTAGCTGCCCACTCCCTTCCATCTGTGCGAGCATGCGACAGCCATATAGGCCTAACAGGGAGCCCTGGGGATGCCACCAGGATCCGTGCATGTGCCATGGAATTGCTGAACACTTACATTTTACGACAATTATGGGGGCTTTCCCGAAGTTGGGAGGCCGAGGAGAATCGGACAGCCCTGGAGTCTTTTAGATCAGGGTTTTTGTCTAGGGTTTTGTTAGGGTATATATTTGGTTAAGGCAGGGCCGGCTCCAGGTTTGTGGGGGCCCTTGGGCAAGAGAGTCTTAGTGGGCCCTAAATTAGTGTGTCACATGATGTCCGTTTTTTTAACTCCGCTGCCACAAATGGGTCATCTTCTGTTGCTGATCTCCCTCCAGTCCTTATTGCCTTCCCTATAGCCACCAATAGTCCTCTAGTCCTTATTGCCTTCCCTATAGCCACCAATAGTCCTCTAGTCCTTATTGCCTTCCCTATAGCCACCAATCACCCTCTCATCCTTATTGCCTTCCCTATAGCCACCAATCACCCTCTCATCCTTATTGCCTTCCCTATAGCCACCAATAGTCCTCTAGTCCATGTTGCATTCTCTCCTGCCACCAAGCACCCATCAGCCCTTACCGCTGTCACTAAAGGCTCCATCATTGCTGTCAGCTGTCACCTGGTTCCCGCCACCTTCTGAGCTTCCATCAATTGCCCCCCATTCCATGCCACCTTCTCCAGTGTTGCTTATCATCCCCTGTTGCTGAGGCTAGCCAGGTCTGCACACAATGCTCTGCATTTGATTGTTTGGGGCCACTGTAAAACTTTAACATGGCCAAGTGTGAGCCTAAATGGGTCCCTAAAGATGCCAGGGGCCCTGGCAATTGCCCAGGTTTGCCCTGTGCTGGCGCCAGACCTGGGTTAAGGCATCCCTTATGGTCTGAGTAAGGTTTAATTTGGATAAGGTGTAGTTTAGAATGTAGTGTAGTTATCTGGCTGGGGGATCTCTGATGTATTGGAGAGGTATCTTAATAATAATAAAGTGCTATTTTTATGGCATCACAAAAGTATAAAGTACAGCAGCAAGCCTTTGCTTCCAATAAAAATGTCCACACAGCCTTGTCCCTTGTAATCAGGGTTTCCCTTGGATTCTTGTCATTGTTGTCACTTCTATGAATAGAAGTCACCCTGTGCATTCTAGGTATTACTGTCTAATATATTGTGCACATTAAGGAGGAAGAGAAGTCACTCCGCTCAATGTGACCTTCAGATTATAATGCAAGTCTCCCAGATACCTGCCCAGCCACCATTTTTCAAGGCCGAAACATTTTTCACCATTGGTATTTGGAGGTTGCCTGGCCAACCCAGTTATCAAAGGGATCAAGTTAGAAGACCAATTTGTAGAGGGCACAAAACAAATTAGGGCCACATTTTGCCTAATAGGGGTTTGATGTAAGGTGTAGATTTCACTGCTAAACTTGAAATTACTTGAAAGCATAATTGTGTAATATTAAAAATCCATATAAACACATTGGCTAATGAGAGGAGAGGTCACTTATACACCCGAACTGAATTAAACTCCCGCCAAGCTTGTGGATTCTTCTCCTGGTAGGAATAAAATACAGGGGTGCCAGATTTGAGTGTATCAGGGGAGATAGAGCCTGCCCCCCTGATTTCCTCTTCCTTCCATTAAAAGAAAGAAACAAGCCTGGCTCAATATTTCTTGATGCTGGGTGTATAAATGACCCCTCCTCCTGGCATCCAGCATATTTATCTGAATTTTTATTATTGAGCCATTTTTACATGATAGTGCTCCTTTTAGCATCCACTTACAGCACCCAGAACCCAACTAAGCACTGGGCACAATGCATTCCTGTCTAATGTGGTTGGGACAGCATCATAGCCCAACAGTGGCCTATCAGGGCCCCCCTCAGAAACCTGGCCCTATAAAAAAAATGTCTGAATGGGGCCTCCACCATACTTAACTGGCCCTGACCCCCAGGTAGATGTTAAAGTCATCCTGCTGCCATAAACATGAAAAAACCCTATACTCACCTTTTATCCCCCAATTGCCCCTAGTCCAGCACTCAGATTCAGACCGGATTGTCTGATCCAGTCCCACACTGTCTGCTGACACCACTACTGCAACATCATCACACCGCTCTCCTCCGTGAAACATCCGCTGGACCATTCGTCACAGGAACTATGACACCCCCCCTCTATTGCAGTAAATGGAGGGGGATGTGCCATAGTTCCCGTAATAAATGGGGCCGGACTAGCAGCAATCGTCTGTGGGAGGTAAAAGATGGGTATATCGTTTTTATGTTTTTGGCTGCAGAATGACTTTTAAAACAAGCAGCATAACTCGCCCGCTCCAACATTTCTGAGCCATCACAAGTGAGCACTGGTGGTTAATATAATTTGACAAACATGTGCACATGGCGCCATCCACTGCACCTGCACCCCTGCAAACTTTATTGGTGGCTGTTGGAGCCGAGACAGACCAGATGTGGCTGCCTCCAGAAAAGGATGAGCATTTTGCCTAATTTGGGGTTTCCTTCAAAGTCCAGTTCAAAATGACATCAGCCCTGATAATTTCCCAACAACTGGCACATTTTTCATGCTATAAATGTATCTATGTCTGCAATGAATGTGGAAATTGAAATGATGAGGCTCCAGCGTTCACTAACAGAGCCATGTTGCTGGGTGATTAATTCTCATTTCCCCTCTCTAAGCCTTAAAAGAGTGAGAGAGAAGCAGTGTAAGAAAAAGAAAACAGGGACTCCCGGTACAGTTTGGGTGTGCTTTAGGGGAAGCGAAGAGGCGACCCTTAGCCAGGGCTAGGTTTGTATATGGTCTTTCCTTGGGTTAGGGGAAGAGCTGGCAAGGTACTCAATTCAGTTCCAAGGGAGTGAAAGTCCCGAGACCTTCATGTACACTTGAAGTGAATAAACATATACCATAGGGTTCAAACAATAGCTGAGTAGCAATATTTAGGACCCCCAGCACATAGAATCCTATCCCCATCTCGGCCAGTGGTTGGTCCTCACCTGGTCCACCATCTAGAAGTCTGCCGCAACGCAATTTTCTTTCCCCCAAAGGGCCGCCGGAGGCACATCAATCCTGGCCCTTCTCTGGGGAAGTCCAACCTCCTAGGTCCTCCAGGTAAATAATCTGAAGCACGACTCTCAAGCACCCCACAACAGCATCTACCAGCCATCACGCACAGCTCTGGCCTCCAGCCTTTCAGACCACCTGAGTCTATTTATAGACTCAGAAACCAATCAGCAGGCATGGCGACACATAAGGGTCGATTCAAAGAAACATGTAACAGCTTTGATTTTGGTGCCGATCATCCTATTTTTCCCGTACGCTCGTGCGTTCGTATGAACTTGCGAGTGATTCTATAAGCAAATACGTTTCTATCCTAAAATGTACGTCCGTTCGTATGGCAGTTCGGGAATCAGACCTATGTCAGTTTCCATCCTGAATTTTCCGTTTCATTTCTCAGGTTGCAACATTGGTTTTGCCCTTTTTCCTTTTTTGTCTGGACGTAAATCCTTCTGATCTTGCGGCTGCGCACTACAAACTTACCTCATTAAAGTGCATTCTAAATATTTGGTCTTATTTTTCTTTATTTCATTCATTTTGTAGTAACCAACCATTAATGAATGCATTTGCATAAGTAAATCTTACTTTGTTTAATTTTTAGTTAACTTGCATTTTTTACTTGTGGATTTAATTTTAATATTTTGGCTTCAAATGGTACAACTTAAAATTTTGTGTGTGGTTACCCACACCCTCTACATACAGATTGCTCTCAAATATAAAAAACACCCAGCAACTTCTGCATGTTATGAGTCTAGAAACAGCCAAGATGGCGGCTCAGGTATTCTCGGGCAGCCTGCAAACAGAAAGGGCCTTGTGACTGTGTTGCTCTGCATTCTATGATTTCTGACCTTTCCGTGCCCCCAGCTCTGCTGTGTCTGTGCAAAATACAGCAGTAACCCACATCCTGCACTTTATCCCGCTCTCCTCAGTAAGTGTGATGCATCTGACCAAAGATGTGCTTAAATAATTAAACAAAGCAAAGGTAAACAACTACACCAATAAATGCAATCTAAAAATATTATTCTAGTACATCAATTTAAAAATAAATAACAAAGGACATAAGTTTCTTTAATTAACGCAAATATATTGCAAAATAAAGGTTTACATGCAAAGGACTAATTAAGGTCCACATTAAAATGCTTTTATAAGGCATACATGAATCAGGTATGCATTGCCATACAATTTATGGCCTCGGCCATGCTGATACATGCAGTTCATTGGAGCTCAAGACGCGCAGACTCCTCCACATAGCCAAAAAACCTGTTCAAGAACAGCAATCCGACTGCTAAAAGGTGTCGCAAGTGGCTTTCTTTTAAAACGTATTTAGAGGTTGGAAAACTGCTCTCTGAATCACACCTAAACACATTCGATTATCCTAAGTTTTACGTTTTGATCCTAAGTTTTAGGATTTGATCCTAAGTTTTACGTTTTGATCCTAAAATTTAGGAACGAACTTCCGATGATCGTAAGAGCATATACGCATTCGTACGTAGGCTCGTGCGAGTCGGAAATGGCCAAAAAAACAGGAAAAAATGACTAACACCCACCCAAACTTACGATTCTCGATCCGAAATCAATTAACTTTTGCTCTTTGAATCGAGGGGAAAGTGTCTGTGGCTCCTACTGCCACCCATTGCACTTAACTATCTAACCCTCCTGCTCTGTGCTTTAAGGCAGATCAAAACCCTCTAGGGCAGACCCTCTGATGGCCAGCCGCTGCATCCCTGGCATCCCCCTAGCTGCACGTGCTCCAGCACCCAGCCTACCTGAAAAGCTGAGAATGGGAACAGGCACGCTTGAGAAGAAAGCCGGGCATAAGGCCAGCCAGCTGGCCTATGCCATCTGGCAATCTTGAGGTCATCTAATCCGCTATCTCAAAATGCCAGGGAGCGTGGCCTTCCACAGACAGTGCACTCTTGGGTCTTCCCACAATTTTACTGACTATTTAATGGAGGCCCTTGCAGCCATGCTTTGCCGTGTTGTCTGCATACCTTGGATCTTGTCTTGAATCTGCTACTTTGGACTGATATTTCATTTGACCCGGCTTGCTCCTCGATGCTGAACCTCTGCCTTTGACCCCAATTTTGGCCTGCTACTCATATATGATCCTCTGTCTTTGTACTCGGCTTTAGCCTGCTTCTCGTATATGAACCTCTGCCTGTGTACTTGACCTCAGCTCATCTGACCATCCTCCTGTCTGCTGATTCTGTACTCCTCCTCCTAGTCCATGGTAGCGTCCAGCTTCTTGGAGAATGACCCTGGTAGTGTCTGCAGTGCAGTTTGACCCTCCTTGCTGGGGGCCCCAGTGAACACCAGACCTGCCAGTAGACTTCGGTCCCTAAGGGCTGGTTGCTCACATGGACAAAGGCCCTCCTAACATATGCCTTCAGTCCTTCAGTCATCAAAACAGTGAGTCTGACAGCAGAGAAAGCCATGATGATTAAAGGGTGATTGCTAGCAGCGAAAAACTCATTGGCAGCAACAGAGAAGACAGCAAGAACTGGAGGGGAATTGGCTGCAGCAAAGGACCTAATGGTGACACTGGAGGCCCCACTGACAGTATCAGAGAAGGTAGCAAGAACTGGAGGGCTAATGGCAGTGGTGGAGAACTAATCAGCTTCATAAGACACTGTTATGACATTGGATGACCCCCCATCGGCAGCAGAGAACCCATAAGAGGCAGCAGAGGAGGAATGGCAGTGGTGGAAAACCTGACACCACCAGCTGACAATATTGCAAGGATCAGAGTTGCTTAATCCTGTTACTTTCTGGTGACTCCTTTTTAAAACTTTACGGGAGGAAAAAGGAACAGAGGGGGCAATTTGTTAAGCAATATCTTTATATAATATTTTCTTTTTCTGTAGCCTATACAATGGCAGATATTTATCCTGGTGAGTTGCTGAACAAAGCTGTTGTTACTGAGATTTGGCCTTTTTTCTGTAGCCCAGCCCCTGGATTGTATTTATTTATGACCACCTTATTTAGCACTAAAAGTTGGACCTATACAAGGAAGCAGGTAAAAGACAGACAAGCAAAACAGGGGGAAGCTATCCTCCCCTGCACACACAAGCATCCCACACAGGGGTCAAGATAGGTCCACCTCTTAAATATCAGTGAGGGTTGGAATAGAGCCCCTTGGGCCCACCAGAGGGAGTCATTTTTGGGACCAATCAGAGGAAATCATTTTTAGGGCAAATCCGAGAAAATCATTCTTGGGGCCACCAGAGGAAATCTTTTGTGGTACCAATCAGAGGGTTTCATTCTTGGGGCTCACCAGGGGGAATCATCCACGAGAATCATTCATCATCCACTAGAGCAAATCATTCTTGGGGCCCACCAGAAAAAAAATGATTGGAGCCCACCAGAAGAATCAATCAAGAACAAGGAAATTATTCTTTGGGCCTACCAGAGGAAATCTTCAAAGGGACACATCAGAGGAAATCATTCATGTGAGGGCCCACCAGAGGAATTCATTCTTGGGATCCACTATAGGAAATCATTCTTGGGGCCACCAGAGGAGATTATTCCTGGGGCGACCAGAGGAATTTATCCTTGGGACGCACCAGAGGAAATCATTCTTGAGGCCCACCAGAGGAAATCATTCTTGGGACCCACCAAAGGAAATCATTTTTGAGGCCTACCAGATTAAATCATTCTTGGGAAACTCCAGAGGAAATTATTCTTGAGGCCCACCAGAGGAAATCATTCTTGGGAAACTCCAGAGGAAATTATTCTTGAGGCGCACCAGAGGAAATCATTCTTGGGAAACTCCAGAGGAAATTATTCTTGAGGCCCACCAGAGGAAATCATTTTTGGGGCTACCAGATTAAATCATTCTTGAGGCCCACCAGAGGAAGTCATTCATGGGGCCAACCAGAGGAAATCATTCTTGGGGCCCATCCTACAACTAAAACACAATAAAATTGTAATTATATAATATATTAAACTAATGTAACTTAATTAATTAAATAAATAATGTTTGTAATGAGTTAATAAACTCAAGGAACACTTCAGGCAAGCCAGAAACACTACTAAGGGGGTTATTTAAGAAGGGATAGCGCCAGGTAGTGCCTCGTAGCGACAGGCAGCATCTGGCAAACGCTGGGCGCTGTAGGCAAAACCACATCTATGAAAGCGAATATGGTGAGAGCCTCTAACAGCGCCATGTAGCGTCCAATGTATTATTACAGGCAGCTCAGCGTATAGCGCCAGCTCTGAAGTTGGCCCTGTGTCAGTGCCTGGGGCCCAGCGGAGGATCCTCTGGTGGGCCAGTCTGACACTGACAACAGCTTTATCCAGCAAAACACCAAGACGAATTCCCCTGAATATTATGTAAGCAAACAATAATTTGTTTTACACTTAGCTTAGACAATCCTTTTAAGTTCTACCATTGATATTTTTAAAGCTCACTAAGATAACATTTATATATAAGGAAGTGTAACAGATTAAAGGCAGCTGTCTTTCCTGTTTTTGTTAAATCTGATGACTACATAATAAGGGTGACCCGCCGCTCATCCAGTCCCAAACAAGCCATGCAGTGCAACCTGCTGATAATTCCTCCACCTATTTGTTGCAATTTCATGGACCCGGCACCGCAGCCTACGCCGCACATCCCCTAATCTACCAGGCTTCTTTCATTCAGCCACATAACAGTATGAAATCAATTTCAGTGCTGCATCAGACATGCTGCTCCTGGCTGTGTACATTGTGCTGCTGACAATATTTGATATTCAAAGCATGTCGTAAAATGATCTTCCCCATAGCCGTGAAGAGATATTTGTTGAGCTGGTGCGTTTCGCAACACAAAAGGACAGCGCTGTCCCAAAGTTCTCCATCTAGCCTACCTGCCGTTCCCTTCATCTCTTTTTCCTTTTTCAGATTCTTTTTTTCGTTTCCACAGCGACCAAACCAAAGCAGTTAACAAACTGTCTGCTCAATTTATAGCATCAAAAAAAGATCTAAAAACAAAATAAAGATTTAAAAATAGTAAGAAAAGCATTACAACGAATTAAAAAAAATTAAAAGAAAAAGAATTTTGGGAAATAGCCAAATAAACTGCTTAATTAGGAATGAAAACAGGAAAGGGGATACATTCTAAAGGTTAGAGACAACTTACAGGCAAAAAAAAAATATATATATATATACATTTTTTCCCAAGCAGACCATCGCTCCTAGTCCCAAGTTTCAGCTCTTACCTGAAGGCTGGATCCATGTCCCACGCTGCCCTGTCCGATCGCTTGTCTCTTCTTTGTTCTCCAATGGAGAGACGACGCCCTCCGCTATTAGTCACTGTGAGCTGACACCTCCCCTCTATTCACTTGAATGAATAGGGGCGTGTGAAGACCTAACACGCCTATTTCCAGTCCAGTGAATAGAGGGTGAGTTGGAGTGGGTAAGTGGGACAGTTTCACACAGTGGGGCATCCCCCATTGGAAGAAATAAAATAAAAAAATGGAATAGATGGAATACGAGTAGATATACGTGAATACGTGCGCAGTGACCCTAAAAGGGGGAGTCCTCCCCTTAGCAGAATAGGCCCCAACAATGGCCTGACGAATCCATTTGCTAATCGTAGACTTAGCAGGCGCCAAACCTTTCCTGGGCCCGCAGGGCACCACGAAAAAAGCGTCCGTCTTGTGGAAGGAAGAAGTAGTCACCAAATAGTACTTCACACAGCGAACAACATCCAAATTGTGCAGAACCCTCTCCTTGTCATTGTTAGGCTTAGGGCACAAGGAAGGGAGAACAATATCCTGATTGAGGTGGAAAGCAGACACCACCTTAGGAAGGAAATCTGGCTTAAAACGAAAAACCACCTTATCCTGGTGTCTCTCAAAGTAAGGGGCCTGAATAGACAGAGCCGCCAACTCAGAGACACGCAGAACAGAGGTAATAGCCACCAAGAAAGCAATCTTCTGAGTGAGAACCGAAAGAGCAATATCCTGTAGCGGCTCAAAAGGAGGACCCTGGAGAGCCGAAAGAACCAAATTCAAAACAGGAGGGGGGCCGCACATGCGCGACCCCTTGGAAAAAGGTCTTAACCAGCGGGTGTAAGGCAAAAGACCTCTGGAAGAAAACCGACAGAGCAGAAACCTGTCCTTTCAAAGTACTAAGCTGGAACCCAAGATCCAGGTTATGCTGAAGAAACTCCAAAATCCTAGGAATCGAAAACACCCTACAAGGCAAGGCCCTAGCCTCACACCAATCAATATAGGACCTCCAAGTCCTATAGTAAATGCCAGAAGAGGACCGTTTCCTAGCTCTAATCAAGGTCTGAACAACGGACGCAGACAAACCTTCCTCCTTCAGAATGAAGGTTTCAGCAGCCAAGCCGTCAAAGCCAGCGTTTGTAAATTGGGGTAAAGTAGTAGACCCTGAGATAACATATCCGGCAACATGGGAAGCCGGTACTGATCTACTTCCAGCCTTACAACGTCTCTGTACCAAACCCTTCTTGGCCACCTTGGAGCCACAAGAATTGTTTGCGAACTACCTTGCCCAGCATGGAGACGGGCGGAAACAGGTAAAGAAAACCCAGATCCTTCCAAGAAAGGGACAAGGCATCCACTGCCAGAGCTAGAGGATCCTGAGAAAGAGACACAAAGGCCGGAAGTTTGTGATTGTGCCTCGAGGCAAAGAGATCCACCTCCGGAGTCCCCCACTTGCAGCAAAGATCCAGAAAAACCTCGGGGTTGAGAGACCACTCTCCTTGGTGAGAGGATACCCTGCTCAGGGAATCCGCCTCCGTGTTCTCCACTCCCGGAATGTAGACTGCCGAAATGCAAGGAACATTGCTCTCCGCCCAGTGCAGGATCAGAGAGACTTCCCTGAGGGCACTCCTGCTGCAAGTCCCTCCTTGGTGATTCATGTAAGCCACCGCCGTTCGGTTGTCTGAACGAACCTGACCCGGTAGACCCTGTAAATGTGAGGTCAGCCGTGCCAGAACCAGTCGGATGGCTCTGAGCTCCAAGACATTGATGGGGGTGTGAGCCTCCTGAGGACCCCACACCCCGCTGAACTGATGACTTTTCCAATAACCTCCCCAGCCCAACAGGCTGGCATCCGGGGTAACCGTCTCCCAACAAGGGACCAGAAAGAATCTGCCTGCGGGACGTGCCCGACCTCTGCCCCTGTTCCAGGACGAGCCCCTGCCACCCGAGAAGGCCAAACCTCTAGCCGCTCTGGCCCCTCGAAAGGAAGGAGTGAACAAGCCAGCCCCCCAAAAGGGACGCCGCTGTTTCTTCCGCTGAGGTGACTTACCTCCCTTAGCAACAGCATCCAATCTATCTCCAAACAGCCGCGCACCCAGGAAGGGAAGAGCTGTAAGTGACTTCTTGGCCCCAAAATCCACCGTCCACTGTCGGAGCCAGACCAATCTGCGCATAGCCACCAATAGAGCTGAAGTCCTGCTACACATGACAATAGAATCTTCCATAGCAGCCAAGACAAAACCCATGAACAATTCACATCTTTTAAGGGTAGCGAACTCATCGCTAGCCAGATCAAACTGAGCGTCATTCAACCAGTCCCTGATAAGAGACCTGATAGCAAGCGATACTAGGGCAGATGCACAAACAGGCCGCAGGGCCGAGCCCATGCTGGCAAATGCGTGACACGCCATCTGATCAAGTCACTTGTCCTCGCCATCCTTAAGGGAAGTGGCGTCAGGGGTGTTCAGCACAGAAGAGTTAGTCAAACCCAAAACTGGCGCATCGACCTCGGGAGGAGAAGACCATCGTTTAACCGCCTCCACCGGGAAAGGATCGTTTTGATCCCATCCCTGAGGGGCACCAGGAAGCCGACTGGGCCTTTCCCATTCTTTCAGGATCAGCGCATCAAAATGACCCTGGGTAGGGAATTCCAGACGGGGCTTGTAGGCCCCAAAAAATTCCCCCTTCTTGAGAGGAGGCGCGTCAGGCGGGTCAATATCCAACACCTCCAGTAGATGTGACAAAACAGTGGCCGTATCAACGGCATCCCCCAGCGCCTGCCCGACATCAGCATCACCAGACTGTACATAATCAGTCTCCATTTCCTCATACAATTCCCCCTCCTGTAAAGGGGAATAATCCGACAAATCAATGGAATCATCGTCAACATCCCACAAGGGCTGGGCCGACGACAAATGTCTCTTTTTAGCCTGGGCCTTCTTGCCCACCGAGCTAACAATAAATTTCTCGATGCTGCCAACGTAGCACAAACATCAGAGTGCGACTCCCCGCTGGCACCAATGTCACTTGGGGTACGGATAAGGTGGGGAGGGGAAGACGATGAAGCAAGAAGAGCCGACCCAGAAGGCTGGGTACCAGACTGCCGCGTTATGGCCTTTTGTGCGCATGGTATACAGATCAGCACATTCTCCCCCGTAAGGGATACCCCACACCCCACACATGGCCAGGATTGTCCCAGAGGGAGCCCGAGCCCAGTATCCTACGGAGCCTCCATAAGGTGATTTTTGTGGTCAGTCGCAAGGCCGCAGGGAATTATGCCTAAGCAACCCGGCATGCCCCTTAAAAGTCCTGGTGGGAGGATTTAAGGTGATCAATTTAACACTAGGGACCCCAGGACCAGGAGAAACCCCTTAATATGCACTATTATGAAGCAATCTGCAACACACAATGAGGCATATCAGTTACTATACAGTGTAACAACATCATTCAAAATACATATATATATATATATATATATATATATACAAATACCAAAATGACAAAAAAAAGCATAAGCCTGCACCATAGGGGGCCCCCCCACCAGAGATGGACCCCCAAATAACTAATGAAGTGGCCACCGGGCCCTTACCGTCCCCCAGAAACGACAGCAGCAGCAGCAGCAGCAGCAATGCAGCAAGATGGCCCCCGTCTCTGAGGTGATCAGAAAGCAGCAGGAAGAGAAGGGGGGCGGGCCAGCACCGAAGGCACGCTTTTCCAGGACCCACCCCCCTCCCAGCAGCGCGGATCTGGCCAGGGAGGCCCTTCAGAAAACGTGCCGAACGAGGGGGCGGGGCTACCGCGGCCGCGTCGAGCCCCCGCCCCCTTATCTAAACACAGCCTGAGGGAGAGAAGCTCCCCAGGCTGACAGGAGAAACCACAGCAGGCTAGGCCAAGCAACAGCACCAATTCATCAAGGAACAACTTCCAGGTGATCCACACCAACTCACACACACAACTTACAGTGGTAACACCAACACACATACACATATATACATATATATATATATAAGTAAAAGGGAGAGGCCGAGGATGACGGCCCGACAGCCCCCCCCCCCCCAGAGGGAAGTAAGGGACCCGGAAGGGGGGGGGGGACCCGGCCCGAATAGGGCCACAGGCATGTAGGGACGGGGCATCCCACACCAGGATCACCAAAACCTGGGTAACCGCCTACCCCATAATGAGGTCTCACGGTGGAGCAAGGCTCCTTCCGCACCCATAGGGTGCTCCTACCCTCACCAGGACCCGCAGCCTAAGCTGGGAGGCTCAGATAGGGACAATTTAGAAAGGGTCCTGGCAGCAATAGGGACAATAAACGGCCGGACGCGGGCCCGGCTTACCTGCAAGTAAAAGAAGTCTTCGTCTTCTGTCTTGTCGCCTTCCCTGCAGAGAAGGAACTGGGAAATTGGTGGGAGGTCCCAGGTATATATGGACCGGGAGGGGCTTTCTTTTTTTGCATATTCATCTCTGCACAAGTTCGCCCTCTACTGGAGATTACCCAGATGTCATGAAGATCGAAGTGGAGTGTATGGCACACTTAGAATATAGATAAGAACAAAGCATGGGAATATGAGGATACATATAGAATAATAAAAACAATATATATTAGACAATATATATAATAAATATTTTGGCTAAAAATAAAATTACATTAAATAGAAAATTTTTTAGTAACATAAATATTATATATATATATATATATATATATATATATATATATATATATATATATAAAGAAAAAAATCAAATACATTTTACAGTTAAAAATAAAATAAATTAAAAATCGGTTTTGCTAATGTGAAGCTTCGGGAAAAAAAATAAAATATAAGTAGGCAAAAAAACTAAAAAAAAACTACTATGCAAGCTCATATCTACCCTGATCCCCTGCAATATTTGTTTCTATGTGATGTATATTATGAACAATGTCTGTCAATCTCTCTACCCCCATCTAGGGTGACATCAAAACCTAGAAAGCCACGTGACCATGAAGGTTGGCACACATAAATATGTCATAAGGCAGAACTTGTGGTCCCACTGTTTCTTTACATTGTAAGCTCATATACACACGTTCCCCTTTCTATTGTAAATTGTTATTGGTGTGTCAGTTTCTCTTGGATCTCACTTGTAATATTCTAGGTGTTCTTTGGTCTACCCTGTTTGTAATTATTACCTTGTACAGTGCCATGGAAGAGGATGGAGCTACGTAATTAAACATTAATAACTGCTTTACTAAACCACCAAAAGGGTTAAAACAGGGAACCTACACAGCCTGAGGCTTATTACAATCTGTCAAAGCCTAGACACAACACAGCAAAGCATCTCCAGCATTGTCACCGATTGACAGTATAGACTCTGGCAGCTGAATAGGCAGCCAGTGCTGTCACCATGTCACCACTACACACGGCTCAGCCCCCCAGCCCCCATCCTCCTGCATTGGCGATAGGGACAGATGGCACATCGCCGCCTCCCTGTGTGGGGACTAATACACTCCAAGATGGTCAGGGAGAGAAACCCACCATCCCAGGAATCCTGCTAAATCATAAATCAAAGTGGGGGGGGGTGCCCAGACGGATCATGCCCACACGTGCGGCAATCTGTTTGTTGGACTTGTCAAATCAATTCTCTTATAAAATGGAGACATTTAACAGAATGGATTTAAAATTTTTTTAACACTTAAAATGATTGCTCCAATTAGATTTTTTTTTTAAATATTCAAGTGGAACAGAATTCGATTTTGACTATCCCAGGTCTTGTTCTTTGCCCTGCTGTGTGAAACCCCCCAGATCACCCATACAAACTCACTTTTCCCAATTCCTATAGCATATGTGCAGGTTCTCGTCCAATCAGAGCATATTTAATCCTCAGCAAATGGCTCTGTTTATGGCAATCCCCAGCAGCGTGGGTGAAGCCTATCTGAATGGCTGGGGGCAGGAGCGTGCACAGCCCAAAGATGCTGGGGATGCAAATGCTGATTTACATTGGTGAGGCAGCCTGGAAGGGGGTGAGTATTTCTAGGATCTATGGGGATTTCACACAGCCAGCATCCCGATACGGGATGGCCAGTCCTGGAGTTGACCCCCGAGGCATCCTATATCAGGATGCCCAGCTATGTGAGCCCCCTGGGGTCGCCGCTGTCTTTGCTGGTGACTGCATCCCCAGCTTCCCTGTAGCTGCGGTGCACCACCGCTCCAAGCCATTTAGATAGGTTGGGGGCAAGAGCACTGCCCAGACCGGAAGGACGGGGCTGCCAAGCTTTCCTGTAGCTGTGATGCACCACCACGCACAGTCATTCAGATAGGCTGGGGGCAATAGCACTGCCCAGGCTACAGGGAAGCCAGGATGTGGCTCACGGGCTGGGTCACGTCAGCCGGCATTCCTAAGATCACCCGATTTTGGTCTGCTGTACTGTAAACCCAACAGTAATAATAAGGCAGCAAGCAGCTCACCTAATATCTGCCCCATGGGCCTCTCCTACTTTTTCTGCAGCGCCAAGTAGAAGCTGAAGCAGGGCTCCAGAGTTTGCCTTCCTTTCAATTTCATCCTTCCAGGACCACAAACAATTGTCTAACAGGCACTCTGGTGCTCTCAGTGTGAGCTAGCCAGAGTGGTCTCACATCTTTCTCCAACCACGGTAGAGCATGCTCATGACTCATAAAACTGCTCAGCCACAACCCGGAAATTGACTTGTTTTGAGCAAGAAGGGGGTGAAGCAGAGATACTGCTGAGTATAGACGGCACTCCATGGGATTTCACACATCAGGGCATCCAAGGTCGGAATGCCTCAGGGCTAGGGAATTGTCCAAACACCTGATTGCTCCCCCTCTAAAAGACTCCTGGCTGATGTCCTCAACCCTGGGGCATCCTGATTTTGGATGCCCACCTTTGTTAAACCCCTGGAATAATTACATAGTGGGAAATCCCACAACCTCTGGTGGGTTGCAGCCCCCCCCCCCTGCAGAGAGTGCAGGAGGAGGGGTATAAGGGGTTAAATGCAGGCAGTGTGAAGTGCATAGGTGATTAAATGTGTGAGCGGAGAAGGAGTACAAGGGGTTAAATGCAGACTATGGGGGTTTAAGGACTCAATAATACAGGGGCTTAATACAGTGCAAGTGTGCAAGGGGTTAAAAAAAAAGATAATCAAGAAGGGAGAGGGTGTAAGGAGTAAATTGATTTGGGGGTGCAGAGCGTTTTATAATGATAATCGGCAGAGGAGAGGATGTGATGGGGTTAATTGTAGGGGGGTTCAGGGGGTTAAAAAATTATAATAGGGAGGAGAGAGGATGTAGGGGGTAAATTGCAGGTGGTGCAAAGGGTTCAGTAATGATAATGGGGGAGAGGGTGTAAGGGGTTAATTGCAGGGGGTGCAAAGGGTTCAATAATGATAATGGGGGAGAGGGTGTAAGGGGTTAATTGCAGGGGGTGCAGAGGGTTAAATAATGATAATCGGGAGGAGAGAGGATGTAAGGGGTAAATTGCAGGAGGTGCAAAGGGTTCAATAATGATAATGGGGGGAGAGGGTGTAAGGGTTAAATTGCAGGGGGTGCAGAGGGTTAAATAATAATAATCGGGAGGGGAGAGCGTGTAAAAGTTAAATTGCAGGAGGGCAGAGGGTTAAATAATGATAATCGTGAAGGGAGGGGGTGTAAGGGGTTAATTGCAGGGGATGCAGGGGGTTCAATAATGATAATCGGAAGGAGAGAGGGTGTAAGGGGTTAATTGCAGGGGGGTGCAGAGGGTTCAGTAATGATAATCGGGGGAGGGGGGAAGAGGGTGTAAGGGGTTTATTGCAGGGGGTGCAGAGGGTTCAATAATGATAATCGGGAGGGGAGAGGATGTAATGGGTTTATTGCAGGGGGTGCAGAGGGTTCAATAATGATAATCGGGAGGGGAGAGGATGTAAGGGGTTTATTGCAGGGGGTGCAAAGGGTTCAATAATGATAATCGGGAGGGGAGAGGGTGTAAGGGGTTAATTGCAGGGGTTGCAGAGGGTTCAGTAATGATATTTGGGGAGGGGGAAGAGGGTGTAAGGGGTTAATTGCAGGGGGTGCAGAGGGTTAAATAATGCTAATCGAGAGGGGAGAGCGTGTAAGAGTTAAATTGCAGGGGGTGCAGAGGGTTAAATAATAATAATCGGGAGGGGAGAGAGTGTAAGGGGTTGAATTGCAGAGGGGGGTGCAGAGGGTTAAATAATAATAATCGGGAGGGGAGAGAGTGTAAGGGTTGAATTGCAGAGGTGGGTGCAGAGGGTTAAATAATAATAATGGGGAGGGGAGAGAGTGTAAGGGTTAAATTGCAGAGGGTGCAGAGGGTTAAATAATAATAATCGGGAGGGGAGAGAGTGTAAGGGTTGAATTGCAGAGGGGGGTGCAGAGGGTTCAATAATAATCGGGAGGGGAGAGGGTGTAAGGGTTGAATTGCAGAAGGGGGTGCAGAGGGTTAAATAATGATAATCGGGAGGGGAGAGGGTGTAAGGGTTGAATTGCAGAGGGGGGTGCAGAGGGTTAAATAATGATAATCGGGAGGGGTGAGGGTGTAAGGGTTGAATTGCAGAGGGGGGTGCAGAGGGTTAAATAATAATAATCGGGAGGGGAGAGCGTGTAAGAGTTAAATTGCAGGGGGTGCAGAGGGTTAAATAATAATAATCGGGAGGGGAGAGGGTGTAAGGGTTGAATTGCAGAGGGGGGTGCAGAGGGTTAAATAATGATAATCGGGAGGGGAGAGGGTGTAAGGGTTGAATTGCAGAGGGGGGTGCAGAGGGTTAAATAATGATAATCGGGAGGGGTGAGGGTGTAAGGGTTGAATTGCAGAGGGGGGTGCAGAGGGTTAAATAATAATAATCGGGAGGGGAGAGGGTGTAAGGGTTGAATTGCAGAGGGGGGTGCAGAGGGTTAAATAATGATAATCGGGAGGGGAGGGGGTGTAAGGGGTTAGTTGTAGGGGGATGCAGAGGGTTAAATAATGATAATCGGGAGGGGAGAGGGTGTAAGGGGTTAGTTGTAGGGGGTGCAGAGGGTTAAATAATGATAATCGGGAGGGGAGAGAGTGTAAGGGGTTTAAGATAGACAGACAGACAGACAGAGCAGGTGGGAGGTGGCATAAGGGGTGTCTCAGTGTACATTTGCATAGCCCCGCCCCTCCAGTGGCTGCGGTCCCTCCAGCCTGCATCCAGCATCCTCCAGCCCTGGTGGCCGGGGAGGGGGGGACGCGGTGGTGCCGGGATCGCTGTCAGGCTGATGGTGCAGCAGTGTGCCCGTCCCCTATATTATATTCTTATTTCTTCTTATTTCATGCCTCCCTGCTGCAGGTTGCCGCCCGATAGGTGTGCCCAGCGAGAGACACGGGCCTGAATATGAGGCTGCTGGCCGGTGCCGGGTTGCTCCTGGCTCTGGCAGCCCTGGCCCTCCTGGCCGTGGCCCTCAGCACCGATCACTGGTATGAGACGGACGCCCGGCGGCACCGGGATCGCTGCAGGAAGCCGGGCGGCAAGAGAACGGATCCGGGCTACATGTACACGCCGGGCCAGCACCTGCCCCTACGAGGGGAGCTGCATCCCCGGGGGGTGCGACTGATCTCCAGGGCCGGGGAGCTGGCACACCGGGGGGAGAACCGGGAACAGCCACTCACCTCCCCTCCCCACCTCCCCCGACACTATCAGGTGCCCGGCGGGGAGACCCACTGCGGCCGCCGCTTCAACTCCACCGTCTCCGGCCTGTGGAGGAAATGCCACCGGGAGGGCTTCGACCGGGACACGGAGGAGCTCATCCGCAAAGGTAAGATACCGGGAATATACTTCTTATACCGGGGACACAGGGGTAACAATACCGGGAATATGCACCTTATACCGGGGACACAGCCTACAGGGGTAACAATACCGGGAATATACTCCTTATACCGGTGACACAGCCTGCAGGGGTAACAATACCGGGAATATACTTCTTATACCAGGGACACAGACTGCAGGGGTAACAATACCGGGAATATGCTCCTTATACCGGGGAGAGAGCCTGCAGGGGTAACAATACCGGGAATATACTTCTTATACCGGGGACAGAGCCTGCAGGGGTAACAATACCGGGAATATACTTCTTATACCGGGGACAGAGCCTGCAGGGGTAACAATACCGGGAATATGCTCCTTATACGAGGGACAGAGCCTGCAGGGATACCAATACCTGGAATATGCGCCTTATATTGGGGGCAGAGCCTACAGGGGTAACAATACTGGGAATATGCTCCTTATACCGGGGGCACAGCCTGTTGGGGAAACAATACCTGGGGATCTGCACCATATACATGAGTTAGAGCCTGCTGGGGTAACAATACCGGGAATATGCTCCATATACCAGGGGTAGAGCCTGCTGAGGTAACAATACCTGGGGATCTGCACCATATACATGAGTTAGAGCCTGCTGGGGTAACAATACCGGGAATATGCTCCATATACCAGGGGTAGAGCCTGCTGGGGTAACAATACAAGGGAACCTGCATCATATACTGAGGGTAGAGCTTTCTGCTGCCTGCTGCTGGCGCACGCATCGTTGGCTCGGAGTTTACTAGGTGACCTGGGGGGTTTCACACAACATCCCAAATCCAGATGCCTCGGGGGGAGGGAATCAAGGGGCCCTGGGTTCTGGTCCACTTTAAAACCTTGCTACATGCTACATGCATAACCCGTTGAACTGATTTCCTGTGTATGACCCCAGATCTGCAGTGTGGCATTCCCCCTCCCATTCCCCATATAGGCAGTGTGGCACCCCCTCCAATTCCCCATATTGGCAGTGTGGCATTCCCCCTCCCATTCCCCATGTAGACAGTGTGGCATCCCCCCTCCCATTCCCCATATAGACAGTGTGGCACCCCTCCCATTCCCCATATAGACAGTGTGGCATCCCCCCTCCCATTCCCCATATAGACAGTGTGGCACCCCCTCCCATTCCCCATATAGGCAGTGTGACATTCCCCCCTCCCATTTCCCATATAGGCAGCGTGGCATCCCTACCCATTCCCCATATAGGCAGCGTGGCATTCCCCTATCCCATTCCCCATATAGGCAGTGTGACATTCCCCCCTCCCATTTCCCATATAGGCAGCGTGGCATCCCTACCCATTCCCCATATAGGCAGTGTGGAATTCCCCTATCCCATTCCCCATATAGGCAGTGTGACATTCCCCCCTCCCATTCCCCATATAGGCAGTGTGACATTCCCCTATCCCATTCCCCATATAGGCAGTGTGACATTCCCCCCTCCCATTCCCCATATAGGCAGTGTGACATTCCCCTATCCCATTCCCCATATAGGCAGTGTGACATTCCCCTATCCCATTCCCCATATAGGCAGTGTGACATTCCCCTAGCCCATTCCCCATATAGGCAGTGTGACATTCCCCCCTCCCATTCCCCATATAGGCAGTGTGACATTCCCCCCTCCCATTCCCCATATAGGCGGTGTGGCATTCATCCCCCCTCCCATTCCCCATATAGGCAGTGTGGAATTCCCCTATCCCATTCCCCATATAGGCAGTGTGACATTCCCCCCTCCCATTCCCCATATAGGCAGTGTGACATTCCCCTATCCCATTCCCCATATAGGCAGTGTGACATTCCCCCCTCCCATTCCCCATATAGGCAGTGTGACATTCCCCTATCCCATTCCCCATATAGGCAGTGTGACATTCCCCTATCCCATTCCCCATATAGGCAGTGTGACATTCCCCTAGCCCATTCCCCATATAGGCAGTGTGACATTCCCCCCTCCCATTCCCCATATAGGCAGTGTGACATTCCCCCCTCCCATTCCCCATATAGGCGGTGTGGCATTCATCCCCCCTCCCATTCCCCATATAGGCAGTGTGGCATTCCCCCTCCCATTCCCCATATAGGCAGTGTGGCATTCCCCCTCCCATTCCCCATATAGGCAGTGTGACATTCCCCCCTCCCATTCCCCATATAGGCAGTGTGGCATTCCCCCTCCCATTCCCCATATAGACAGTGTGGCATTCCCCCTCCCATTCCCCATATAGGCAGTGTGGCATTCCCCCTCCCATTCCCCATATAGACAGTGTGGCATTCCCCCGCCCATTCCCCATATAGGCCGCGTGGCATTCCCCCCTCCCATTCCCCATATAGGCAGTGTGACATCCCTACCCATTCCCCATATAGGCAGTGTGGCACCCCCTCCCATTCCCCATATAGGCAGTGTGACATTCCTCCCTCCCATTCCCCATATAGGCAGTGTGGCATCCCCCCTCCCATTCCCCATATAGGCAGTGTGGCACCCCCTCCCATTCCCCATATAGGCAGTGTGACATTCCCCCCTCCCATTTCCCATATAGGCAGCGTGGCATCCCTACCCATTCCCCATATAGGCAGCGTGGCATTCCCCTATCCCATTTCCCATATAGGCAGTGTGGCATTCCTCCCTCCCATTCCCCATATAGGCATTGTGGCATTCCCCCCCTCCCATTCCCCATATAGGCAGTGTGGAATTCCCCTATCCCATTCCCCATATAGGCAGTGTGACATTCCCCCTCCCATTCCCCATATAGGCAGTGTGGCATCCCTACCCATTCCCCATATAGGCAGTGTGACATTCCCCCCTCCCATTCCCCATATAGGCAGTGTGACATTCCCCCCTCCCATTCCCCATATAGGCAGTGTGACATTCCCCCCTCCCATTCCCCATATAGGCAGTGTGACATTCCCCCCTCCCATTCCCCATATAGGCAGTGTGACATTCCCCCCTCCCATTCCCCATATAGGCAGTGTGACATTCCCCCCTCCCATTCCCCATATAGACAGTGTGGCATTCCCCCTCCCATTCCCCATATAGGCAGTGTGACATTCCCCCCTCCCATTCCCCATATAGGCAGTGTGACATTCCCCCCTCCCATTCCCCATATAGACAGTGTGGCCTTCCCCCTCCCATTCCCCATATAGACAGTGGGGCATTCCCCCTCCCATTCCCCATATAGGCAGTGTGACATTCCCCCCTCCCATTCCCCATATAGGCAGTGTGACATTTCCCCCTCCCATTCCCCATATAGACAGTGTGGCATTCCCCCCTCCCATTCCCCATATAGGCCGCGTGGCATTCCTCCCTCCCATTCCCCATATAGGCAGTGTGGCATCCCTACCCATTCCCCATATAGGCAGTGTGGCACCCCCTCCCATTCCCCATATAGGCAGTGTGACATTCCCCCCTCCCATTTCCCATATAGGCAGCGTGGCATCCCTACCCATTCCCCATATAGGCAGTGTGGCATTCCTCCTCCCATTCCCCATATAGGCAGTGTGACATTCCCCCCTCCCATTCCCCATATAGGCAGCGTGGCATCCCTACCCATTCCCCATATAGGCAGTGTGGCATTCCCCCCTCCCATTCCCCATATAGGCAGTGTGGCACCTCCCTCCCATTCCCCATATAGGCAGTGTGGAATTCCCCTATCCCATTCCCCATATAGAAAGTGTGACATTCCCCCCTCCCATTCCCCATATAGGCAGTGTGGCATCCCTACCCATTCCCCATATAGGCAGTGTGGCATTCCTCCCTCCCATTCCCCATATAGGCAGTGTGGAATTCCCCTATCCCATTCCCCATATAGAAAGTGTGACATTCCCCCCTCCCATTCCCCATATAGGCAGTGTGACATTCCCCCCTCCCATTCCCCATATAGGCAGTGTGACATTCCCCCCTCCCATTCCCCATATAGGCAGTGTGACATTCCCCCCTCCCATTCCCCATATAGGCAGTGTGACATTCCCCTAGCCCATTCCCCATATAGGCAGTGTGACATTCCCCCCTCCCATTCCCCATATAGGCAGTGTGACATTCCCCCCCCATTCCCCATATAGGCAGTGTGACATTCCCCCCTCCCATTCCCCATATAGGCAGTGTGACATTCCCCCCTCCCATTCCCCATATAGGCAGTGTGACATTCCCCCCTCCCATTCCCCATATAGGCAGTGTGACATTCATCCCCCCTCCCATTCCCCATATAGGCCGCGTGGCATCCCTACCCATTCCCCATATAGGCAGTGTGACATTCCCCCTCTCATTCCCCATATAGGCAGTGTGACATTCCCCCTCTCATTCCCCATATAGGCAGTGTGGCATTCCCCCTCCCATTCCCCATATAGGCCGCGTGGCATTCCCCCCTCCCATTCCCCATATAGGCAGTGTGGCATCCCTACCCATTCCCCATATAGGCAGTGTGGCATTCCCCCTTCCCATTCCCCATATAGGCAGCGTGACATTCCCTCTCCCATTCCCCATATAGGCAGTGTGGCATCCCTACCCATTCCCCATATAGACAGTGTGGTATTCCCCCTCCCATTCCCCATATAGGCAGTGTGGCATCCCTACCCATTCCCCATATAGGCAGTGTGGCATTCCCCCCTCCCATTCCCCATATAGGCCGCGTGGCATTCCCCCATCCCATTCCCCATATAGGCAGTGTGGCATTCCCCCCTCCCATTCCCCATATAGGCAGTGTGGCATCCCCCCTCCCATTCCCCATATAGGCAGTGTGGCATTCCCCCCTCCCATTCCCCATATAGGCAGTGTGGCACCCCCTCCCATTCCCCATATAGGCAGTGTGGCATTCCCCCTCCCATTCCCAATATAGGCAGTGTGGCATTCCCCCTCCCATTCCCCATATAGGCCGCGTGGCATTCCCCCTCCCATTCCCCATATAGGCAGTGTGGCATCCCTACCCATTCCCAATATAGGCAGCGTGGCATTCCCCCCTCCCATTCCCCATATAGGCAGTGTGGCATCCCCCCTCCCATTCCCCATATAGGCAGCATGGCATTCCCCCCTCCCATTCCCCATATAGGCAGTGTGGCATTCCCCCCTCCCATTCCCCATATAGGCAGTGTGGCATCCCTACCCATTCCCCATATAGGCAGCGTGGCATTCCCCCTCCCATTCCCCATATAGGCCGCGTGGCATTCCCCCCTCCCATTCCCCATATAGGCAGTGTGGCATCCCTACCCATTCCCCATATAGGCAGTGTGGCATTCCCCCTCCCATTCCCCATATAGGCAGCGTGGCATTCCCCCTCCCATTCCCCATATAGGCAGCGTGGCATACCCCCATCCCATTCCCCATATAGGCAGTGTGGCATTCCCCCCTCCCATTCCCCATATAGGCAGTGTGGCATTCCCCAATCCCATTCCCCATATAGGCAGTGTGCCCCCCCATTCCCATAGGTAGTGTGGCATTCCCCCCCCCCCATTCCCCATATAGGCAGTGTGCTCCCCCCATTATCATAGGCAGTGTGGCATTCCCCCCTCCCATTCCCCATATAGGCAGTGTGCCCCCCCATTCCCATAGGTAGTGTGGCATTCCCCCCTCCCATTCCCCATATAGGCAGTGGGCCCCCCCATTCCCATAGGTAGTGTGGCATTCCCCCCTCCCATTCCCCATATAGGCAGTGTGCTCCCCCCATTATCATAGGTAGTGTGACATTTCCCCCTCCCATTCCCCATATAGGCATTGTGCCCCCCCCATTCCCATAGGTAGTGTGGCATTCCCCCCTCCCATTCCCCATAAAGGCAGTGTGCCCCCCCCCATTCCCATAGGTAGTGTGGCATTCCCCCTCCCATTCCCCATAGAGGCAGTGTGGCATTCCCCCTTCCCATTCCCCATATAGGTAGTGTGGCACCCCCCCCCCATTCCCATAGGCAGTGTGGCATTCCCCCTCCCATTCCCCATATAGGCAGTGTGGCATTCCCCCTTCCCATTCCCCATATAGGTAGTGTGGCATTCCCCCCTCCCATTCCCCATATAGGCAGTGTGCTCCCCACATTATCATAGGTAGTGTGGCACACCGCTCCGCTGAGCGTCCGGCTCCGTGAATTGAGTGAGTGTGGCGCGCACCGCGTCGGCGTCTGCGCAGGCCGCACCCACCCGATTCACGGAGCCGGCCAGTAAGAAGCAGCGACAGGCTCTGTCCCCGCCGCTGCTATGGCTGTCTTTTCCGGCAGCGACAGCATCGGCTGGAACAGAGACGGCGCCCGCCGCTCCTCCATCTGCTGTCTATTCCTGGGCACTGCCGAACACCCAGGTCAGCGCAGTGGGTGGCTCGGTGCAGGCCACGCCCACCTGCTGCACTGACCCGGGTGCTGTCTCTGTCTCTGCGGGGACAGGGACAGAGCCGCTGCTCCTTTGTCTTCTTTGTCTTCAGGCAACCCGGGGCACCAGTAACGGGCGAGTTTACTTTTTGTTTAAATTTTTTTTTTTTTCCATTCGCCCGATAAGGCGCACATTTTCCCCCCACTTTTGGGGAAAAATAAGTGCGTCTAATATGGTGAAAAATACGGTATGTCCTTCAGAGAGTGGGTGCATCAGGTAGTGAGGGCACCACATAGATCCAATGTACAAATGAACCAGCACTCCAGTGTGTAATTAATAAATAGCACAGCGACAAAATAATCCAGTCAGTAAAGTATTTCCAAAAATCCAGAAGCAGTGAGACAGGGAAGTTCAAACGCAGTATAGTCAGGGTTTTGGGGACCGCAAGGACGCCTTTCTCAAGACCCGCATACAACAAGAGTAGGAGGGCATCATGACCATAAAAAGGGTGATTTAACCAATCACAGGCTGCCCAAAACTCACGCCTGAAGTAATGAGTGATGTCAACCTCAGTGGCAGGGGTTGGGTGTGGGTTTCATCCTGAGCTGGAGGGTTCACTTAGAGGTTGACAGCACTGGTGACATCAGACGTGAGTTTTGGGCTGTGGTGGCAGCCTGTCATTGGTTTATTCATCCATCTACTCTTGTTCTATGCAGGTCTAACTCTAAACCCTAAACTCTAACTAGACTATTTGAACGTCACTGTCTTGCTGCTTCTGGATTCATGGAAATACTTCACTAACTTTGGATTATTTTGTTACTGTACTTTATAGACTTTGGATTACAATTAAGTTTGTAATCACACTCAGGAGTGACGGTCCTTTTGGACATTGGTTTTATGCTTTGACCTTGGCTAGTTTATGGAGTGGGTGAAAAAACGGGTTTGCCCTAATATTCTGGGCCACTGGGTCGAGTCTTGGGACCTGGGTAGTAGTCTGTGGTGCTCACCTAGTAAGCAGTGGGAACCTTGGTCCCTCTGCAGTCAGTGCTCACCCATCGCCTGTGAAAGTAGGGGACTAGTTCTGACCAGAAGAAGTGTTTTTTGTAACCTTGGGTATGTAAAGTTATGGGCAAATTAAAGTAATAAATGTGGGTATTGGGGAATAGAATGATAGGCTTAGGGTACTTGTAACCGCTGTGCGTCCTCTAAGTTTGGCACCGTGAATGAGGAAATAATGCTACCAATGTGGGCCACAAATACTAAGCCGAGGAGCTAGTCCAGACTATGCTTCCCTCTGTGTTGTTGGTTTGAATGGTGCCCTCAGAGCTGGCATTCAAGCCCAGCTAACCCTCCTCCCAGCCCTGCATGTCTGGAGTTGCAGGTCTCTGTGTATGAGGGTGCACGCCTCTGCATCCGGGGGTGTGCTCCTTTGCTTATGGGGGTGATTCTTGGGGTTTACATATGTGTGTGGGAGTGCCTACATGTATTGGAGTGTTGGTCTAGGGGTCCAGTTTCCTCCTAGGGGGAGGAGCACAGACAGGGTGATGAGAATGCCTGTGTCTGAAGCAAGATATTGGGCTCTTACATACCCTGTCCATTATGCTGATTATTATACTGCATCACAGTGCCCAGGCCACACCCACATGCTTTAGAAGAGAAATCATTAGATAAAACTGTAAACCTTGATATCGCAGCTATTTCTTCTTCAATTTCACAATGGAAAACAATTTAGGACATTGCCAACCCGACACAATGGCTTTTGCCTATTCTATCACTTAAAGCTTCCAGTGTGTTCTACAAGACATTATACTGAACAGAGGTAATAGTTGGTTTGAAGTCTAACAAGTGAGATGACCACAAAACAAGCAGCTTCCTGAAAGTCATAAAGCATTTGGATCCATTTAGAAGTGTAGAGAGAGGGGTGCTGTCACCCAGCAGAGGAAAAGGGGGTATCTGAGACTATATAAGAATTAACACATAGTTTGCTATAAAGCAGCCCTATAGGGGAGGGGGGGGTCATATAACATAATAACATGAATTGCTTATAAAACACGTTGCTTCCTGAAAGTAAAGTAAAGTGGAATCAGTGCTGTCAGCAGTCGGACGGGCAGAGTAAAACAGGTATCGTCTACTATAAAGCAACCCTATACCCTATAGGGATAGTCAGAACAAAATGCCCACAAAACATGCTGCTTCACAAAGTGACAAGGGATCAGTGGCATTAGTAGTTGGGTTTTAGTGTCACCCGAGAATGAAAAAGGAGGGATCTATACAAGAATTAGACTGCTATAAAGCAGCCCTATGGGGCTCCATTTGGATGTAAAGAGGACGCGGCTTTATAACAGGGCTGATTGATAAGTGTATGTGAGGGTCATCCTATTAGAGGATATGAATGTGAGCACTGTTCGTGTTATAAGACGGAGGCGTCCCTGTGCATGGGGTTCTCTATGTGTGTGTGTGTGTATTAATGGAGAGTGTATGTGTGTTGCCTGGCAGGATTGATTTATAAGGGCCTTGCTGGATGATAATTATACATTGTAAGTGCTGCGCTGCGGCCTCCTGAGATGGCTCCCCCGTCTTTTCATTATAGATAATAAACATACTCAGAGCAATACATGGAGGATAATGTACCCCCGCAGCAATTTATAAGGGGCTAAAAAGTCACGGGGGAACCTGTAGCTATGGAAGTACATGAGACAGCGGAACTTAATATTAAAGGGGCACCATACCTGTATACAAGACTTCAAGGAGGAGTACAATCAATATATATATATATATATATATATATATATATATACTGCATATATATGAGAATTAAAGATGTGTATATATTTGTGTAAAAGTTAAAGCTGTGATGCCCAACTCTATTGTTTACTGGTGCCAGTGATGGCACAATAGAAGTACCTGTTGTTCTTAGAAACATAGAAACATAGAAGGTTGACGGCAGAAGGAGACCATACGGTCCATCTAGTCTGCCCTTATGTGTATACTGTATGTTCTCTTTATCTTAGGATAGATGTGTGCTTATCCCAGGCATGTTTAAATTCAGTGACTGTTGATTTTTCAACTACCTCTGCTGGAAGTTTGTTCCAAGCATCTACTACTCTTTCTGTAAAATAATATTTTCTAACATTGCTCCTGATCTTCCCCCCGACTAGCTTCAGGTTGTGCCCCCTTGTTCTATCATTAAGCTTCTTCTTAAAAACACTTCCCTCCTGAACCTTATTCAATCCTTTCACATATTTAAAGGTCTCAATCATGTCCCCTCTCTCCCTTCTTTCCTCCAGACTGTACAAATTAAGTTCTTTAAGTCTCTCCTGATAAGTTTTAAGTTTAAGTCTTTCCACCATTTTCGTTGCCCGCCTTTGGACACGTTCTATTTGAATAATGTCTTTTTGCAGGTAAGGTCTCCTGAACTGCACACAGTATTCTAGCTGTGGCCTCACCAGGGCTCTATACAGCGGCAACACATCTCAACACAACATAAATGGGGTACCTCTCACAAACTGCGTATAAATCTCATGGATGAAACTCAAGACCACCAAAAATGGGGGAAGGGGGCAGCCACTCATATAAATTAATGTTTTTGTGGCATTACTTTTACAGGATCTTCAAGTTACACTAGTGTATTAGCTAAATGGTGTGTCTACTGTGGAGTTCTAGATAGTTTGGCTTTAGCTCCCAATTTGGGATGCTCTTTTACTACAAGTCAAAAATGAGGCATAATACCCCGCCTTCTATGTTCTTGAGTCCTCAGCAGCCACATCTGCTTCTACATTATCACTGGTGATTTAGAAATGAGAGCATAGGCGGGCAGTAGCTTAGTCCAATGTTGGGCATTTCTCTTTATTTTACAGAGGTGGATGCAGTGACTGCTGTGAGTACTCACACTGGATGTCTGCTTTAAAGATCATCTGCAGGTTTCCAACATAAATATAATGTATACTCCCTTTAGCTCCAGCAGCTGATCCAGGCCCAGGCCCATTGCTTGAAAATATATCACTCACCCATCCAGGAAATCCGTCTTGATCTTCAGGTGGGTGCCCACTGGCATCCGACGTGCATATATCACCTGTTAAAGCTGACCATCAAGAATGACTTTCATTGTCAG
The DNA here is from genome assembly GCA_027917425.1 of Gastrophryne carolinensis. NCBI lineage: Eukaryota > Metazoa > Chordata > Amphibia > Anura > Microhylidae > Gastrophryne > Gastrophryne carolinensis. Next base: position 127,935,525 of record CM051241.1, on the reverse strand, counting down.
TTATCCCCAGGAGATCAAGATTTGGGATGCCCCATTTAGGAAGCTAAAAGCTGGCAGGGAACAGTGTGTGATGGGAGGCAAGAAAAAGGCTGCACATGGCAGTAAAGCATTTACTTACCTAACAACAATATTTCCCTGAACGCCTCCATCTCTCTTGCTAATATTCCTCCTGTGTACTCCTACCAGCATTAACACTGGCCACATTGATCTGAAAGGATCTAGTATTGCCAGCCTCTATGCTCTAACCTCCATGCGCCAGCATACTCTTGTGCACAATACTATAACAGCAATAAAAGTCCTTAATGTACAGATCAGTCCCCAGGTGTATTATTGCGTGATCCACCACCGTTTATATGAAATTCTTACCAGAAGGCTGGTATAGAGACGCCAAATATACGGGAAAATCATGTAGTCTTCAAATAATACTTGAAATACATGCTCCAACTGGCAGAGTAAGATCCAATCAATTTACATAAAGGGCGCTCCAAGTGGTGGATCACGCAGTGTTCTGAATAATACACCTGGGGACTGATCTGTACATTAAGGACTTTTCTTGCTGTTATAGCTCTGTGTATCATTAGTTTATTCTTGCTTGTAAAAGTGGGGTGAGGGACCCCTCCATTTGCACGTTGAGCTATTGCTTTATCTCTTGTTTCAGCAGCGTGGTATTATTTTGCAATTTTGTTTCTTGTGCACAATAGTTTTCAGTGTGGGTGCCCCTTCCTCACTTATCCTATGGTGCCGCTGCTGTCCCATTTAGGTATATGTGCCATATTTGCTCACCTCCCCATTTCTTAGTCCCAGTATGTGGAGATCAGGGGCCTTGTGGCTAGCACCACTAACTGTGGCCCTGACTCATCTACAGAAAACAAGATGGCTGGGATAAAGGGGCCCGCAATGACCTTGGAGTGATTGCCCTCATTATTCCTTCACTTTCATGTTCCTAAGTGCGCTTCCCGATTTGGGATGCAGCACATAGTGTTATACTACAGACAATCCCAGGCACATGCTGCACACCCACCTAGTTCTGGGACCCTGTACGGGTCAAATCCACTCCCTCCGCTTTGCATGCCGCCAGGCGAGCGCAGCAGAAATGCTGCAGAGCAGAGCATCCTGAAAGTATGCAGCGTAAGCCAGGTGATCTGTAGCATGCCCACCCTTCCCACTCCCCCCATGCCCACCAATCCCACTCCCCCCCATGCCCACCAATCCCACTCCCCCCCATGCCCACCCTTCCCACTCCCCCCGTGCACACCCTTCCCACTCCCCCCGTGCACACCATTCCCACTCCCCCCGTGCACACCATTCCCACTCCCCCCATGCACACCATTCCCACTCCCCCCCATGGCCACCCTTCCCACTCCCCCCCATGCCCACCCTTCCCACTCCCCCCGTGCACACCATTCCCACTCCCCCCATGCACACCATTCCCACTCCCCCCCATGGCCACCCTTCCCACTCCCCCCCATGGCCACCCTCCCACTCCCTCCATGCACACCCTTCCCACTCCCCCCCATGCCCACCCTTCCCACTCCCTCCATGCACACCCTCCCCACTTCCTCCATGCACACCCTCCCACTCCCCCCATGCCCACCAATCCCACTCCCCCCCATGCACACCCTTCCCACTCCCCCCATGCCCACCAATCCCACTCCCTCCATGCACACCCTCCCACTCCCTCCATGCACACCAATCCCACTCCCTCCATGCACACCAATCCCACTCCCCCCCATGCACACCAATCCCACTCCCCCCCATGCACACCAATCCCACTCCCCCCATGCACACCCTCCCCACTCCCTCCATGCACACCCTTCCCACTCCCCCCCATGGCCACCAATCCCACTCCCCCCCATGGCCACCCTTCCCACTCCCCCCATGCACACCAACCCCACTCCCCCCATGCACACCAACCCCACTCCCCCCATGCCCACCAATCCCACTCCCCCCATGCACACCATTCCCACTCCCCCCCATGCCCACCAATCCCACTCCCCCCCATGGCCACCCTTCCCACTCCCCCCCATGGCCACCCTTCCCACTCCCCCCATGCACACCAATCCCACTCCCCCCATGCACACCAATCCCACTCCCCCCATGCCCACCAATCCCACTCCCCCCATGCACACCGATCCCACTCCCCCCATGCACACCAATCCCACTCCCCCCCATGCACACCAATCCCACTCCCCCCCATGCACACCAATCCCACTCCCCCCATACACACCCTCCACACTTCCTCCATGCACACCCTTCCCACTTTCTCCATGCACACCCTCCCCACTCCCTCCATGCACACCCTCCCCACTTTCTCCATGCACACCCTCCCTACTTCCTCCATGCACACCCTCCCCACTTCCTCCATGCACACCCTCCCCACTTCCTCCATGCACACCCTCCCCACTTCCTCCATACACACCCTCCCCACTTTCTCCATACACACCCTCCCCACTTTCTCCATACACACCCTCCCTACTTCCTCCATGCACACCCTCCCCACTTCCTCCATGCACACCCTCCCCACTTCCTCCATGCACACCCTCCCCACTTCCCCCATACACACCATTCCCACTCCCTCCATACACACCCTTCCCACTTCCCCCATACACACCCTCCCCACTCCCTCTATACACACCCCCCCACTTCCTCCATGCACACCCTCCCCACTTCCTCCATACACACCCTCCCCACTCCCTCCATACACACCCTCCCCACTTCCTCCATGCACACCCTCCCCCCTTCCCCCATACACACCCTCCCCACTCCCTCCATACACACCCTCCCCACTTCCTCCATGCTCACCCTCCCCACTTCCTCCATGCACACCCTCCCCACTTCCTCCATGCACACCCTCCCCACTTCCTCCATGCACACACTTCCCATTTCCCCCATACACACCCTCCCCACTTCCTACATGCACACCCTTCACACTTCCCCTATGCACACACTTCCCACTTCCCCCATACACACCCTCCCCACTTCCTCCATGCACACCCTCCCCACTTCCCCCATACACACCATTCCCACTTCCTCCATGCACAGACCTCCGCACTGCCTCCATGCACACCCTCCCCACTCCCTCCATACACACCCTCCCCACTTCCTCCATGCTCACCCTCCCCACTTCCTCCATGCACACCCTCCCCACTTCCTCCATGCACACACTTCCCACTTCCCCCATACACACCCTCCCCACTCCCTCCATGCACACCCTCCCCACTTCCTCCATGCACACCCTCCCCACTTCCTCCATGCACACCCTCCCCACTTCCCCCATACACACCCTTCCCACTTCCCCCATACACACCCTCCCCACTCCCTCCATACACACCCTTACCACTTCCCCCATATACACCCTTCCCACTTCCTCCATGCACACCCTCCCCACTTCCCCCATACACACCCTCCCCACTCCCTCCATACACACCCTCCCCACTTCCTACATGCACACCCTCCCCACTTCCCCCATACACACCCTCCCCACTCCCTCCATACACACCCTCCCCACTTCCTACATGCACACCCTCCCCACTTCCCCCATACACACCCTTCCCACTCCCTCCATACACACCCTCCCCACTTCCTCCATGCACACACTTCCCACTTCCCCCATGCACACCCTCCCCACTTCCTCCATGCACACCCTCCCCACTTCCCCCATACACACCCTCCACACTTCCTCCATGCACACACTTCCCACTTCCTCCATGCACACCCTCCCCACTTCCTCCATGCACACCCTCCGCACTGCCTCCATGCACACCCTCCCCACTTCCCCCATACACACCATTCCCACTCCCTCCATACACACCCTCCCCACTTCCTCCATGCACACACTTCCCACTTCCTCCATGCACACCCTCCCCACTTCCTCCATGCACACCCTCCCCACTGCCTCCATGCACACCCTCCCCACTTCCTCAATGCACACCCTTCCCACTCCCCCCGTGCACACCATTCCCACTCCCCCCGTGCACACCATTCCCACTCCCCCCATGCACACCATTCCCACTCCCCCCCATGGCCACCCTTCCCACTCCCCCCCATGCCCACCCTTCCCACTCCCCCCGTGCACACCATTCCCACTCCCCCCATGCACACCATTCCCACTCCCCCCCATGGCCACCCTTCCCACTCCCCCCCATGGCCACCCTCCCACTCCCTCCATGCACACCCTTCCCACTCCCCCCCATGCCCACCCTTCCCACTCCCTCCATGCACACCCTCCCCACTTCCTCCATGCACACCCTCCCACTCCCCCCATGCCCACCAATCCCACTCCCCCCCATGCACACCCTTCCCACTCCCCCCATGCCCACCAATCCCACTCCCTCCATGCACACCCTCCCACTCCCTCCATGCACACCAATCCCACTCCCTCCATGCACACCAATCCCACTCCCCCCCATGCACACCAATCCCACTCCCCCCCATGCACACCAATCCCACTCCCCCCATGCACACCCTCCCCACTCCCTCCATGCACACCCTTCCCACTCCCCCCCATGGCCACCAATCCCACTCCCCCCCATGGCCACCCTTCCCACTCCCCCCATGCACACCAACCCCACTCCCCCCATGCACACCAACCCCACTCCCCCCATGCCCACCAATCCCACTCCCCCCATGCACACCATTCCCACTCCCCCCCATGCCCACCAATCCCACTCCCCCCCATGGCCACCCTTCCCACTCCCCCCCATGGCCACCCTTCCCACTCACCCCATGCACACCAATCCCACTCCCCCCATGCACACCAATCCCACTCCCCCCATGCCCACCAATCCCACTCCCCCCATGCACACCGATCCCACTCCCCCCATGCACACCAATCCCACTCCCCCCCATGCACACCAATCCCACTCCCCCCCATGGCCACCCTCCCACTCCCTCCATGCACACCCTTCCCACTCCCCCCCATGCACACCAATCCCACTCCCCCCATACACACCCTCCACACTTCCTCCATGCACACCCTTCCCACTTTCTCCATGCACACCCTCCCCACTCCCTCCATGCACACCCTCCCCACTTTCTCCATGCACACCCTCCCTACTTCCTCCATGCACACCCTCCCCACTTCCTCCATGCACACCCTCCCCACTTCCTCCATGCACACCCTCCCCACTTCCTCCATACACACCCTCCCCACTTTCTCCATACACACCCTCCCCACTTTCTCCATACACACCCTCCCTACTTCCTCCATGCACACCCTCCCCACTTCCTCCATGCACACCCTCCCCACTTCCTCCATGCACACCCTCCCCACTTCCCCCATACACACCATTCCCACTCCCTCCATACACACCCTTCCCACTTCCCCCATACACACCCTCCCCACTCCCTCTATACACACCCCCCCACTTCCTCCATGCACACCCTCCCCACTTCCTCCATACACACCCTCCCCACTCCCTCCATACACACCCTCCCCACTTCCTCCATGCACACCCTCCCCCCTTCCCCCATACACACCCTCCCCACTCCCTCCATACACACCCTCCCCACTTCCTCCATGCTCACCCTCCCCACTTCCTCCATGCACACCCTCCCCACTTCCTCCATGCACACCCTCCCCACTTCCTCCATGCACACACTTCCCATTTCCCCCATACACACCCTCCCCACTTCCTACATGCACACCCTTCACACTTCCCCTATGCACACACTTCCCACTTCCCCCATACACACCCTCCCCACTTCCTCCATGCACACCCTCCCCACTTCCCCCATACACACCATTCCCACTTCCTCCATGCACAGACCTCCGCACTGCCTCCATGCACACCCTCCCCACTCCCTCCATACACACCCTCCCCACTTCCTCCATGCTCACCCTCCCCACTTCCTCCATGCACACCCTCCCCACTTCCTCCATGCACACACTTCCCACTTCCCCCATACACACCCTCCCCACTCCCTCCATGCACACCCTCCCCACTTCCTCCATGCACACCCTCCCCACTTCCTCCATGCACACACTTCCCACTTCCCCCATACACACCCTCCCCACTTCCTCCATGCACACACTTCCCACTTCCCCCATACACACCCTCCCCACTTCCTCCATGCACACCCTCCCCACTTCCTCCATACACACCATTCCCACTCCCTCCATACACACCCTCCGCACTGCCTCCATGCACACCCTTCCCACTTCCTCCATGCACACCCTCCCCACTTCCTCCATGCACACCCTCCCCACTTCCCCCATGCACACCCTCCACACTGCCTCCATGCACACACTTCCCACTTCCTCCATGCACACCCTTCCCACTTCCTCCATGCACACCCTCCCCACTTCCTCCATGCACACCCTCCACACTGCCTCCATGCACACCCTCCCCATTTCCTCCATGCACACCCTCCCCACTGCCTCCATGCACACACTTCCCACTTCCTCCATGCACACCCTCCCCACTTCCTCCATGCACACCCTCCCCACTTCCTCCATGCACACCCTCCACACTGCCCCCATGCACACCCTCCCCATTTCCTCCATGCACACCCTCCCCACTTCCTCCATGCACACACTTCCCACTTCCTCCATGCACACCCTCCCCACTTCCTCCATGCACACCCTCCCCACTGCCTCCATGCACACCCTCCCCACTTCCTCAATGCACACCCTTCCCACTTCCTCCATGCACACCCTCCCCACTTCCTCCATGCACACCCTCCCCACTTCCTCCATGCACACCCTCCACACTGCCTCCATGCACACCCTTCCCACTTCCTCCATGCACACCCTCCCCACTTCCTCCATGCACACCCTCCCCACTTCCTCCATGCACACCCTCCCCACTTCCTCCATGCACACACTTCCCACTTCCTCCATGCACACCCTCCCCACTTCCTCCATGCACACCCTCCCCACTGCCTCCATGCACACCCTTCCCACTTCCTCCATGCACACCCTCCCCACTTCCTCCATGCACACCCTTCCCACTTCCTCCATACACACCCTCCCCACTTCCTCCATGCACACCCTCCCCACTTCCTCCAAGCACACCCTTCCCACTTCCTCCATGCACACCCTCCCCACTTCCTCCATGCACACCCTCCCCACTTCCCCCATACACACCATTCCCACTCCCTCCATACACACCCTCCCCACTTCCTCCATGCACACCCTCCCCACTTCCTCCATGCACACCCTCCCCACTTCCCCCATACACACCCTCCACACTTCCTCCATGCACACACTTCCCACTTCCTCCATGCACACCCTCCCCACTTCCTCCATGCACACCCTCCGCACTGCCTCCATGCACACCCTCCCCACTTCCCCCATACACACCATTCCCACTCCCTCCATACACACCCTCCCCACTTCCTCCATGCACACACTTCCCACTTCCTCCATGCACACCCTCCCCACTTCCTCCATGCACACCCTCCCCACTGCCTCCATGCACACCCTCCCCACTTCCTCAATGCACACCCTTCCCACTCCCCCCGTGCACACCATTCCCACTCCCCCCGTGCACACCATTCCCACTCCCCCCATGCACACCATTCCCACTCCCCCCCATGGCCACCCTTCCCACTCCCCCCCATGCCCACCCTTCCCACTCCCCCCGTGCACACCATTCCCACTCCCCCCATGCACACCATTCCCACTCCCCCCCATGGCCACCCTTCCCACTCCCCCCCATGGCCACCCTCCCACTCCCTCCATGCACACCCTTCCCACTCCCCCCCATGCCCACCCTTCCCACTCCCTCCATGCACACCCTCCCCACTTCCTCCATGCACACCCTCCCACTCCCCCCATGCCCACCAATCCCACTCCCCCCCATGCACACCCTTCCCACTCCCCCCATGCCCACCAATCCCACTCCCTCCATGCACACCCTCCCACTCCCTCCATGCACACCAATCCCACTCCCTCCATGCACACCAATCCCACTCCCCCCCATGCACACCAATCCCACTCCCCCCCATGCACACCAATCCCACTCCCCCCATGCACACCCTCCCCACTTCCTCCATGCACACCCTTCCCACTCCCCCCCATGGCCACCAATCCCACTCCCCCCCATGGCCACCCTTCCCACTCCCCCCATGCACACCAACCCCACTCCCCCCATGCACACCAACCCCACTCCCCCCATGCCCACCAATCCCACTCCCCCCATGCACACCATTCCCACTCCCCCCCATGCCCACCAATCCCACTCCCCCCCATGGCCACCCTTCCCACTCCCCCCCATGGCCACCCTTCCCACTCCCCCCATGCACACCAATCCCACTCCCCCCATGCACACCAATCCCACTCCCCCCATGCCCACCAATCCCACTCCCCCCATGCACACCGATCCCACTCCCCCCATGCACACCAATCCCACTCCCCCCCATGCACACCAATCCCACTCCCCCCCATGCACACCAATCCCACTCCCCCCATACACACCCTCCACACTTCCTCCATGCACACCCTTCCCACTTTCTCCATGCACACCCTCCCCACTCCCTCCATGCACACCCTCCCCACTTTCTCCATGCACACCCTCCCTACTTCCTCCATGCACACCCTCCCCACTTCCTCCATGCACACCCTCCCCACTTCCTCCATGCACACCCTCCCCACTTCCTCCATACACACCCTCCCCACTTTCTCCATACACACCCTCCCCACTTTCTCCATACACACCCTCCCTACTTCCTCCATGCACACCCTCCCCACTTCCTCCATGCACACCCTCCCCACTTCCTCCATGCACACCCTCCCCACTTCCCCCATACACACCATTCCCACTCCCTCCATACACACCCTTCCCACTTCCCCCATACACACCCTCCCCACTCCCTCTATACACACCCCCCCACTTCCTCCATGCACACCCTCCCCACTTCCTCCATACACACCCTCCCCACTCCCTCCATACACACCCTCCCCACTTCCTCCATGCACACCCTCCCCCCTTCCCCCATACACACCCTCCCCACTCCCTCCATACACACCCTCCCCACTTCCTCCATGCTCACCCTCCCCACTTCCTCCATGCACACCCTCCCCACTTCCTCCATGCACACCCTCCCCACTTCCTCCATGCACACACTTCCCATTTCCCCCATACACACCCTCCCCACTTCCTACATGCACACCCTTCACACTTCCCCTATGCACACACTTCCCACTTCCCCCATACACACCCTCCCCACTTCCTCCATGCACACCCTCCCCACTTCCCCCATACACACCATTCCCACTTCCTCCATGCACAGACCTCCGCACTGCCTCCATGCACACCCTCCCCACTCCCTCCATACACACCCTCCCCACTTCCTCCATGCTCACCCTCCCCACTTCCTCCATGCACACCCTCCCCACTTCCTCCATGCACACACTTCCCACTTCCCCCATACACACCCTCCCCACTCCCTCCATGCACACCCTCCCCACTTCCTCCATGCACACCCTCCCCACTTCCTCCATGCACACACTTCCCACTTCCCCCATACACACCCTCCCCACTTCCTCCATGCACACACTTCCCACTTCCCCCATACACACCCTCCCCACTTCCTCCATGCACACCCTCCCCACTTCCTCCATACACACCATTCCCACTCCCTCCATACACACCCTCCGCACTGCCTCCATGCACACCCTTCCCACTTCCTCCATGCACACCCTCCCCACTTCCTCCATGCACACCCTCCCCACTTCCCCCATGCACACCCTCCACACTGCCTCCATGCACACACTTCCCACTTCCTCCATGCACACCCTTCCCACTTCCTCCATGCACACCCTCCCCACTTCCTCCATGCACACCCTCCACACTGCCTCCATGCACACCCTCCCCATTTCCTCCATGCACACCCTCCCCACTGCCTCCATGCACACACTTCCCACTTCCTCCATGCACACCCTCCCCACTTCCTCCATGCACACCCTCCCCACTTCCTCCATGCACACCCTCCACACTGCCCCCATGCACACCCTCCCCATTTCCTCCATGCACACCCTCCCCACTTCCTCCATGCACACACTTCCCACTTCCTCCATGCACACCCTCCCCACTTCCTCCATGCACACCCTCCCCACTGCCTCCATGCACACCCTCCCCACTTCCTCAATGCACACCCTTCCCACTTCCTCCATGCACACCCTCCCCACTTCCTCCATGCACACCCTCCCCACTTCCTCCATGCACACCCTCCACACTGCCTCCATGCACACCCTTCCCACTTCCTCCATGCACACCCTCCCCCACTTCCTCCATGCACACCCTCCCCACTTCCTCCATGCACACCCTCCCCACTTCCTCCATGCACACACTTCCCACTTCCTCCATGCACACCCTCCCCACTTCCTCCATGCACACCCTCCCCACTGCCTCCATGCACACCCTTCCCACTTCCTCCATGCACACCCTCCCCACTTCCTCCATGCACACCCTTCCCACTTCCTCCAAACACACCCTCCCCACTTCCTCCATGCACACCCTCCCCACTTCCTCCAAGCACACCCTTCCCACTTCCTCCATGCACACCCTCCCCACTTCCTCCATGCACACCCTCCCCACTTCCCCCATACACACCATTCCCACTCCCTCCATACACACCCTCCCCACTTCCTCCATGCACACCCTCCCCACTTCCTCCATGCACACCCTCCCCACTTCCCCCATACACACCCTCCACACTTCCTCCATGCACACACTTCCCACTTCCTCCATGCACACCCTCCCCACTTCCTCCATGCACACCCTCCGCACTGCCTCCATGCACACCCTCCCCACTTCCCCCATACACACCATTCCCACTCCCTCCATACACACCCTCCCCACTTCCTCCATGCACACACTTCCCAGTTCCTCCATGCACACCCTCCCCACTTCCTCCATGCACACCCTCCCCACTGCCTCCATGCACACCCTCCCCACTTCCTCAATGCACACCCTTCCCACTCCCCCCGTGCACACCATTCCCACTCCCCCCGTGCACACCATTCCCACTCCCCCCATGCACACCATTCCCACTCCCCCCCATGGCCACCCTTCCCACTCCCCCCCATGCCCACCCTTCCCACTCCCCCCGTGCACACCATTCCCACTCCCCCCATGCACACCATTCCCACTCCCCCCCATGGCCACCCTTCCCACTCCCCCCCATGGCCACCCTCCCACTCCCTCCATGCACACCCTTCCCACTCCCCCCCATGCCCACCCTTCCCACTCCCTCCATGCACACCCTCCCCACTTCCTCCATGCACACCCTCCCACTCCCCCCATGCCCACCAATCCCACTCCCCCCCATGCACACCCTTCCACTCCCCCCATGCCCACCAATCCCACTCCCTCCATGCACACCCTCCCACTCCCTCCATGCACACCAATCCCACTCCCTCCATGCACACCAATCCCACTCCCCCCCCATGCACACCAATCCCACTCCCCCCCATGCACACCAATCCCACTCCCCCCATGCACACCCTCCCCACTCCCTCCATGCACACCCTTCCCACTCCCCCCCATGGCCACCAATCCCACTCCCCCCCATGGCCACCCTTCCCACTCCCCCCATGCACACCAACCCCACTCCCCCCATGCACACCAACCCCACTCCCCCCATGCCCACCAATCCCACTCCCCCCATGCACACCATTCCCACTCCCCCCCATGCCCACCAATCCCACTCCCCCCCATGGCCACCCTTCCCACTCCCCCCCATGGCCACCCTTCCCACTCCCCCCATGCACACCAATCCCACTCCCCCCATGCACACCAATCCCACTCCCCCCATGCCCCACCAATCCCACTCCCCCCCATGCACACCGATCCCACTCCCCCCATGCACACCAATCCCACTCCCCCCCATGCACACCAATCCCACTCCCCCCCATGCACACCAATCCCACTCCCCCCATACACACCCTCCACACTTCCTCCATGCACACCCTTCCCACTTTCTCCATGCACACCCTCCCCACTCCCTCCATGCACACCCTCCCCACTTTCTCCATGCACACCCTCCCTACTTCCTCCATGCACACCCTCCCCACTTCCTCCATGCACACCCTCCCCACTTCCTCCATGCACACCCTCCCCACTTCCTCCATACACACCCTCCCCACTTTCTCCATACACACCCTCCCCACTTTCTCCATACACACCCTCCCTACTTCCTCCATGCACACCCTCCCCACTTCCTCCATGCACACCCTCCCCACTTCCTCCATGCACACCCTCCCCACTTCCCCCATACACACCATTCCCACTCCCTCCATACACACCCTTCCCACTTCCCCCATACACACCCTCCCCACTCCCTCTATACACACCCCCCCCACTTCCTCCATGCACACCCTCCCCACTTCCTCCATACACACCCTCCCCACTCCCTCCATACACACCCTCCCCACTTCCTCCATGCACACCCTCCCCCCTTCCCCCATACACACCCTCCCCACTCCCTCCATACACACCCTCCCCACTTCCTCCATGCTCACCCTCCCCACTTCCTCCATGCACACCCTCCCCACTTCCTCCATGCACACCCTCCCCACTTCCTCCATGCACACACTTCCCATTTCCCCCATACACACCCTCCCCACTTCCTACATGCACACCCTTCACACTTCCCCTATGCACACACTTCCCACTTCCCCCATACACACCCTCCCCACTTCCTCCATGCACACCCTCCCCACTTCCCCCATACACACCATTCCCACTTCCTCCATGCACAGACCTCCGCACTGCCTCCATGCACACCCTCCCCACTCCCTCCATACACACCCTCCCCACTTCCTCCATGCTCACCCTCCCCACTTCCTCCATGCACACCCTCCCCACTTCCTCCATGCACACACTTCCCACTTCCCCATACACACCCTCCCCACTCCCTCCATGCACACCCTCCCCACTTCCTCCATGCACACCCTCCCCACTTCCTCCATGCACACACTTCCCACTTCCCCCATACACACCCTCCCCACTTCCTCCATGCACACACTTCCCACTTCCCCCATACACACCCTCCCCACTTCCTCCATGCACACCCTCCCCACTTCCTCCATACACACCATTCCCACTCCCTCCATACACACCCTCCGCACTGCCTCCATGCACACCCTTCCCACTTCCTCCATGCACACCCTCCCCACTTCCTCCATGCACACCCTCCCCACTTCCCCCATGCACACCCTCCACACTGCCTCCATGCACACACTTCCCACTTCCTCCATGCACACCCTTCCCACTTCCTCCATGCACACCCTCCCCACTTCCTCCATGCACACCCTCCACACTGCCTCCATGCACACCCTCCCCATTTCCTCCATGCACACCCTCCCCACTGCCTCCATGCACACACTTCCCACTTCCTCCATGCACACCCTCCCCACTTCCTCCATGCACACCCTCCCCACTTCCTCCATGCACACCCTCCACACTGCCCCCATGCACACCCTCCCCATTTCCTCCATGCACACCCTCCCCACTTCCTCCATGCACACACTTCCCACTTCCTCCATGCACACCCTCCCCACTTCCTCCATGCACACCCTCCCCACTGCCTCCATGCACACCCTCCCCACTTCCTCAATGCACACCCTTCCCACTTCCTCCATGCACACCCTCCCCACTTCCTCCATGCACACCCTCCCCACTTCCTCCATGCACACCCTCCACACTGCCTCCATGCACACCCTTCCCACTTCCTCCATGCACACCCTCCCCACTTCCTCCATGCACACCCTCCCCACTTCCTCCATGCACACCCTCCCCACTTCCTCCATGCACACACTTCCCACTTCCTCCATGCACACCCTCCCCACTTCCTCCATGCACACCCTCCCCACTGCCTCCATGCACACCCTTCCCACTTCCTCCATGCACACCCTCCCCACTTCCTCCATGCACACCCTTCCCACTTCCTCCATACACACCCTCCCCACTTCCTCCATGCACACCCTCCCCACTTCCTCCAAGCACACCCTTCCCACTTCCTCCATGCACACCCTCCCCACTTCCTCCATGCACACCCTCCCCACTTCCCCCCATACACACCATTCCCACTCCCTCCATACACACCCTCCCCACTTCCTCCATGCACACCCCTCCCCACTTCCTCCATGCACACCCTCCCCACTTCCCCCATACACACCCTCCACACTTCCTCCATGCACACACTTCCCACTTCCTCCATGCACACCCTCCCCACTTCCTCCATGCACACCCCTCCGCACTGCCTCCATGCACACCCTCCCCACTTCCCCCATACACACCATTCCCACTCCCTCCATACACACCCTCCCCACTTCCTCCATGCACACACTTCCCACTTCCTCCATGCACACCCTCCCCACTTCCTCCATGCACACCCTCCCCACTGCCTCCATGCACACCCTCCCCACTTCCTCAATGCACACCCTTCCCACTCCCCCCGTGCACAACCATTCCCACTCCCCCCCGTGCACACCATTCCCACTCCCCCCATGCACACCATTCCCACTCCCCCCCATGGCCACCCTTCCCACTCCCCCCCATGCCCACCCTTCCCACTCCCCCCGTGCACACCATTCCCACTCCCCCCATGCACACCATTCCCACTCCCCCCCCATGGCCACCCTTCCCACTCCCCCCCATGGCCACCCTCCCACTCCCTCCATGCACACCCTTCCCACTCCCCCCCATGCCCACCCTTCCCACTCCCTCCATGCACACCCTCCCCACTTCCTCCATGCACACCCTCCCACTCCCCCCATGCCCACCAATCCCACTCCCCCCCATGCACACCCTTCCCACTCCCCCCATGCCCACCAATCCCACTCCCTCCATGCACACCCTCCCACTCCCTCCATGCACACCAATCCCACTCCCTCCATGCACACCAATCCCACTCCCCCCCATGCACACCAATCCCACTCCCCCCCATGCACACCAATCCCACTCCCCCCATGCACACCCTCCCCACTCCCTCCATGCACACCCTTCCCACTCCCCCCCATGGCCACCAATCCCACTCCCCCCCATGGCCACCCTTCCCACTCCCCCCATGCACACCAACCCCACTCCCCCCATGCACACCAACCCCACTCCCCCCATGCCCACCAATCCCACTCCCCCCATGCACACCATTCCCACTCCCCCCCATGCCCACCAATCCCACTCCCCCCCATGGCCACCCTTCCCACTCCCCCCCATGGCCACCCTTCCCACTCCCCCCATGCACACCAATCCCACTCCCCCCATGCACACCAATCCCACTCCCCCCATGCCCACCAATCCCACTCCCCCCATGCACACCGATCCCACTCCCCCATGCACACCAATCCCACTCCCCCCCATGCACACCAATCCCACTCCCCCCCATGCACACCAATCCCACTCCCCCCATACACACCCTCCACACTTCCTCCATGCACACCCTTCCCACTTTCTCCATGCACACCCTCCCCACTCCCTCCATGCACACCCTCCCCACTTTCTCCATGCACACCCTCCCTACTTCCTCCATGCACACCCTCCCCACTTCCTCCATGCACACCCTCCCCACTTCCTCCATGCACACCCTCCCCACTTCCTCCATACACACCCTCCCCACTTTCTCCATACACACCCTCCCCACTTTCTCCATACACACCCTCCCTACTTCCTCCATGCACACCCTCCCCCAC